>VIIQ02000662.1:0-395170 GCA_007449985.2 Desmodesmus armatus
GCTGGAACCTTGGACGTCAACACGCTGGCATACATGGTGCAGCAGGCAGTGGATGGCAGCAGCAGGAGCAGGCGCAGCACAGGCAGGACTGGGGCAAGGGCTGCCAAGGGCTTTACACAAGCCAGAAAAACAGCAGGGTTAACAGGGGCTATGGTGGCAGCAACGGCAGGCATCAGCATACGCAGGGCACCTGGCTTGGGTGTTGGGTCAGCATTATGGCGTGTGTCATCTGTGGCTTGCCAAGGGCCAATCAGATGTGTCTGCTATATGGACAAGCCAGAGCTGGCTACAGAGAAGTGGGAGGGCCCCACGGAGCGTGCACCTGAGCAGGGGATGGTGCACTACATCTCCCGCTGCATGCAGCAGAAGCTGAAGCCACGGCTGGGGCGTTGCAAGGAGCTGCTGCGGAGGATGATGAGAGCAACAAGCTGCCGCCAGCTATGCAGCAGTTCATTGGACAGCACACACAGCAGCAGCGGTACATGAACATGGCTTATGGCGCAGCAGCAGAGCCGTGGGGCTTATGCAGCTTACATGACAGGCATGGGGTCTGCTGGTTCCAGCTACTGGCCCATGGGCGGCTCGGCAATGCAGCAGCCAATGGCAGGGCTGCCACCCTCTCAACACCCGCTGGCTATCACTGGTGCAGTTGGCGACAGCACGGTGAACAAGCAGCAATGATGGTGCTGCCGGATGCAGGCGGGTATGTGAGTGAGGAGCAGCAGCAGGAAACAATGCACTTTGGGCCCTCTTTCTGTTATGTGGGCTTAGCAGACTGGCAGCAGGATCTGGCAGGTGGGCTCTTGACTCAACGGGACATGAGTATGCACTGGTTGGGACACGTGCACAGGCAGGAGCTGGTGCAGTGCAGCAGGGCAGGGGTGTCAGGCAGCCTGTGCCCAAGGGCTTCCTACCACCCTCAGCTCTTCCTACAGACCTGAATGCCATGCGTTCCATGCCACGCATCACCAATGCACTGGTTGCTGGCTTAGGAGAGCTGGACGGCACCAGCAGGGGGCTACTGCACACGCTGCTTGACATTCAGCGGTTTGTGGCGAGCAGGGTATCTGCTTTTGGAGACCTTCTGGGTGTGCAGGAGGCTGGTGGAGCACATGGTAGCAGCAGTGCACAGCAGGGAGGGCAGCAGGCTCTGCAGGAGGCAACAGCAGCAAAGGGTACTGCCAGCATGGTGTCCAGCAGCAGTTCTGGGCGCTGTGGCCCTGTTGCAGCAGCGGCGGCAAGCAGCCGCAGCCTCCTGGAGTCAGTCATGCTGCAGTATGGCTTCAAGCCAGTGGCAATCGATTACACCCTACGCCAGTCAATGCCTGTGACGCTGGACTTCCTGGTGGGCACGAACAAACAGGAAGGATTGACACTAACAACCCCGGATGGGCGTGATGTGCTAGTAGATATGGCGTTCCAGGACTCAGGTGCCACACTGCTGCTGTTCACTGAGGTGGCTTGTGGCGAGTGGGGTACTTACATCTTCAGAACAAATCAGGTGCCGTCTGTCAAGGGCATTGATGGGCTGCCGTCCAAGAAGATTATCGGCAGGACAGGACCGCTGGTTCTCACACTTGCCAAGGGACACCCCACTGGCAGCAGTCCTGCCCGTTCCGTGTGCTTGGGTGCTGGAGGGAGACGCGGGTGGCATGTTAAGGTGTGCTTGGACAAGAAGACACTGCTGCCGGTGTTGGGTATGTGGATCCAGCCCTCAACATGCTATGCTTCCGTCCCAAGGCAGCACAGGGCAGGCTTGACATTATACACGGCATTCCCGTGCGTGGCTATGTCAAGAACGGCAACAGCAGCAGCAGCAGTGGCAACATGGCGGCTGCCACCATCTGGGAGGAGGACAGCAGGGACACAGAGGAGCTTGAGGGCTCAGCAGCAGCAGTGCCGGCATCAACTACAGGCCGTTTACTGCAGAGGAGAACACTCTAGCCAATGCAGAGCTCGAACGGCTGCTTCAGGCAGGAGTTATCACAGAACTGGATGCTGGGCCATTTGAAGTGAACGATCGCTGGTACTTGGACCACCTGGGCCTGAATGGTGGTGTGCCACAGCAGGTGCAAGAGGACTTGGACAGCAGCAGCTCCACTGGGTCAACCGCTATGCCTGAGCTGTGCACAGGCAGTGACAGCGACAGTCTCCCAGAGCTGGTGGATGCTTACAACCCAGTGACTGCTGACATCGAGTATTTCAGCCCTCATGGCAGTGCAGCAGATGCTTGGCTGCAACAACAAACTGGGGGTGAGCACAACAAGCGCAGGCGCCGGCGTGGGCGCGGCCGCAAGGGCAGGGGCGGCAGCAGCAGCAGCAACAGCAGGAGCAGGAGCAGGAGCAGGCAGAAGCACAGCAGCCACTGGAGGAGCCAGCAGGCAAGCTATGGGGCTTTGACTGGTCCAAGGCTGCTGGTCAGCTGCTGCCGGGCATCAGCTGGATCACGACACACATGGTGCTGCTGCTGCTAGGCATGTTCCACTTCTTTGTGGACTTGCCGCTGAGGAAGTACCCCTCAAAGATCATGCGTGGATTGGTCAGCATGGCGGGAGCAGCAGTGCGCCCAGGCAACCCCATGCGCGCAAGGGAGTATAATGTGGCAGAACCTGTGCCCACTAACAACCTTGGCGACACACGGCGCGCACGCAAGCGTCGGCACAACAGAGGGCCCAGGCCAGGCCCTGGCTTGCAACCGACGGCAGAGCAGGACGCACCGCAAACAAAGGTCTCTGTGGTCGCCACAGTGCGTCACTCTGGCAAGGTCATCACTGCGCGCACAGTGCTGATGTGCCTGCTCTGTTTCTTCTCAGTGCTGTGCTCCACAGCAGCAATGCAGGTTACCAACAGCATTGGGGCAGCAGCCACTGGATCAGCACTGCAAGCTGGCTACTTTCCCCTGCCACATGGCGTCCCACCACACCTCAACATGCACTTGCTGCAGCAGGAGCTTGCCAACCTGCATTGCAGTAGGTTTCGCTGCTACAGCAGAGCATGATTCTGGCCAAGTGAAGTGGTACCAGGCCGACCCAGCAGCTCTGGACCAACTTGGGCCCGATGGCGCAACAGAAGATGTGCATGACGCCAGATGGACAGTGCACGATGAGGGCAAATGGATCTTGGGCAACCACCAGATGCATCGCCTGCACAAATGGACCAGCTGGTGCAGATGCTGTTGGAGGAGCGAGGGGCATTTGCTTACAGTCTGCAGGACTTGCCTGGCTACACAGGGGACGTAGCTGACTTCAACTGATCGATCCCTCCAAACGTATGTGGAGCGCACCCAGACGCTACACAGAAGAGGAGGTGAAGTTTGCCAAGGAGAAGGTGCAGGAGATGCTGGATGCGGGCATCGTAAAAGAAATTCCAACGACCTGTCCGCATGCTTCAGCTATCACGTTGCCTATGAAGCGAGCACCCGACGGTAGCTGGACCGACAAGCGGTTCTGCATCGACCTGCGCAACGTCAACGGCAACACAGTGGTGGACAGTTACGGCCTGCCACTACCGGAAGAACTGTTTAGGCGAATTAGGGGGCACAAATTCTTGGTCAAGGCGGACTTTAGAGCGGGCTTTTGGCAGCTCAACCTGAGCGAAGAGGCGCAGCAGCACGTGGCCTTCCACGCACCCGACAGTGGCAAGCGACTGACCTACACGCGGCTGTGTTTTGGTCACGTGAACGCCACGGCAATTTTCCAGCGGGTTATGGAGAAGGAGCTGGCAGCAGCTGGTTTGTCTCACTGTGCGGCGCCGTTCGTCGATGACGTTATCATGTGGTGCGACACCTGGGAGGACATGGTGACCAACTTCAGAACACTTCTACAGCATCTCAAGACAGTGGGCTTGCGCCTGCACCCTGCCAAGACAATCGTGGGTGCAGACTGCTTGCCTTACCTGGGTCACCTGGTATCAGCCAAGGAGTGCAAGCCGGAGCCAGCCAAGATTGCAGGCATCAAGGCACTGCAGCCACCCACCAGCCTCAAGCGCCTGCAGGCCCACCTTGGCCTGTTTAATTACTACAGGTGCTATGTGCCCAACTTTGCCATCATTGCCAGGCCGCTTTACAAGCTTATGGAGAAGGGTGCGCAGTACATCTGGAGTGATGACTGTAACCAGGCGTATGAGGGGCTTCGAACGGCGCTGTGCAAGAAGGGTTTGGGGCTCAGGCAGCCTGTGGATGGGCGCAGTTTTCATCTGTATGTCGACTGGAGCAACACGGGCATTGCAGCTGTGCTGAATCAGGAGGCGGAGGATGGGACGGAGTACATGGTGGCCTGTGCCAGCAGGTCCCTCAATGCAGCTGAGCAGAACTATCCCGCCTGGAAAGGCGAGATGATGGCAGCAGTGTGGGGCGTCAAAATGTACAGGCCGTACTTGCACTCCAGGGAGTTCTATCTCCACAGCGACCACCGGGCGCTGTTATGGCTGCTGACACAGAAGACACCAGTGGGGCAGCAGATGCGTTGGATTCTGGCACTTCAGGAGTACCGCTTCTCACTGGTGCACAGGGCAGGCAAGTCAAACCCAGCTGATGTGCCTAGCAGGGAAGCCAGTAGCTGTGTGGCAGACACCACTGGAGCCAGGTTGGACACGGAGCTGCATGACTGGGTGCCCACTGTGCTTCTGCCAGACTGCAAAACAACGGACCCACTGGTCTACACACATGACAGTCTGGCACTGGAGCTGGGCATTGGCAGCAAATCAACAGCAGCAGCTGGAGTGGCAGCAATGGCTTATGAGGAAACACCTGGTGACTGCCCAATCCTTCACAGCCCAGCAGCAGCGCTGGCGGCAGAACCAGCAGACAGCTACAGTCATGAACAGCTGGAGCACGAGGCGTTGTGTTGTCTACTGTGCAGCAACGAGTCTGCAGTGGACACATTCGCCCCAACCGCCGACTCATTGCTGGGGGGGGAGACAGCAGGACAACTTTTTGCTGACGATGGCTGCTGCGTGGACACACAACACCCAGCAGTAGCTTGGCGGCAGCATGACCTACAGCAGGCAGCATCGGCGTGGGTCACATTGGCAGGGCTACAACAGCCCCAACCGGACAGCTTCCAGCCAGGAGTGTACACAGGTGCATTGGACCCCTGGGGCGTAAGGGAGACACAAGGGCTGTGCACGGCTACTGTGGCAGACACGTTCTTCCCGGCAGCGCTGCAGCAGGGCATCGTGCTTTATGAGCCGTTTGGTGGCATCTGCGCAGGGCTGGAGATGGTGCTCAGGAGTGGCATCACAGTCAAACAGTACCTGTACAGCGACATCAACCCCATGGCACAGCGGGCGGCGTTACACAGGATCAGGGTGCTGCAAAGCATGTATCCCAAGCAGCTACCGGAGGATGCTTTGGCTGGCAGTTTCAGCATTCTTCCCATGGATGTGAGGCACATCACCACACAGCAGCTCAGCAAGGCTGTCAGCGAGGCACCAGTCAAGCAATGGCTGGTAGTAGGAGGCTGGCCCTGTCAAGACTTCTCTGCAGCAGGCAAGTCACAGGGGCTTCGGGGTGATCGGGCTCAACTGCTGTTTGACCTGGTCAGGGTAGTGGGAGCGTTGCAACAGCTACTCCCACACCAGCCCCCAGCCTACCTGGTGGAGAATGTGCTCTTGCAGCAGCACAGGCTGAGCAGCATCAGTCAGCATGACTTCAATAAAATCAAGGCGTGCCTAGGGTTACCTGTGGTGCTGGACGCAGCACAGTTTGGCAGCCTTGCACATCGGGCGCGCAACTTCTGGTCCAACCTGGTTGGGCCCAGTCAACTGCGAGCAGCTTTGGCATTTGTCAAGAGGCCACCCGCACGCAGCGTACAGCTTGCCTTGGGACCTGGCAGGACCGCGCAACCTGTCAACCGACCAGACGCTGCTCCTCTCTACCCCTGCAACGCACCAGGGCAGCCTCGCGCAGCCTGGCCTACCTTGGTCAGCAGCGCACGCTCCTACGCCTTCAGGCCTGGCCAGCCTGGCAGTGTTTTGGACACAACGGTGCCTGCTGTAGTCAAGTGGGGCGAGCCAACAGCAGAGGAGAGAGAGGTAGCTCTGGGCTATCTTCCAGGCAGCACAGCAGCAGCAGGCCTCACACAAGCGCAGCGGTGTGCGTTGCTCGGTGAAAGCATGGATGCCAACACTTTGCAGGTGCTCATGGCCATCGCCAAGGCTTGGTTCCTGCGGGGCCTGCCTACCTCTACTGACTTGGCGACACGTGCATTCAGCGCACACGAAGGGGAACTGGCGCAGGAGTGGCCTGGCAGAGAGGCAACTGCAACCCCACATGGCTATCAGCAGCAGCTAGCCATGACAGCTGGCTACCAGGAGAACACTACGGCTACGAGCCAAGGTGACATCTGGGCCGACGATAAGACCCTGGAGTACATCAGAACAGGGCAACTCCCACAAGACCTGGCAGCCAGCCAGGCAGCACGTATCAAGCGACGTGCACGCTCATACTACTTCAAGGACCAGCAGCTGATCAGGAGGATGCCAGATGGCACCGACAGGCTGGTACCTCCACCACAGGCGCGTGCTGGTCTCATACGGCAGCAACACGAGATGTGTGGGCACTTTGGCAGGCGGCGCACCTCAGCCATGCTACTCAGTAAGCACTGGTGGTATGGGTTACTGGCGGACGTTGCAACAGTGCTGTCACGCTGCGAGCACTGCAGCAGGGTGCATGCCAGCTTCACCGCCAAGCCGGAGGAGCTGCGCCCCATTCCAATCAGCAGCATGGGTTTCAGGTGGCACGTGGACACAGCTGGGCCACTACCCAAGAGTGCAAAGGGCAACAAGTATGTGCTGGTGTGTGTTGAGGCATTCAGCAAGTACCTGGTGGTGGTGCCGATGGAAAACGACAAGGCGGAGACCACTGCATACCACTTCTTGCACGGTGTATTGGCACACTTTGCAGCACCAGGGCAGGTGGTGACAGACTCAGGGACAGAGTTTGAGGGCGAGTTTGCCAAGCTCCTGGAGGATGCGCTCATCGATCATGCCATCATCAGTGCAGACCACCCTCAGGCCAATGGTCAGGCAGAGAAGGCTGTGCACATCGTCAAGCGGGCGCTTACCAAAATGGCAGTGGCAAGGCACAGTGTCAAGCAGTGGGATGAGGACTTGGCATGGCTGGCACTGGGCTACCGCTGCTCTCCACAGGCCAGCACAGGCCACAGCCCGTACGAACTCATGTATGCACGTCCACCGGTCATTCCACCTGCAGTGAAGGAGCTTGTCAGCACACCCCTGGACATCAGTGCTGAGGCGGCTGTCAAGGACCTACTGCAGCGTAAGGAGCGGCTAAAGCAGCAGGTGCCCATTGCGCTGGAGAACCTGGCGATTGCACAGCACAGGGATCAGCGCCGTTACCTGCAGCTGCGTGCGCCTGACTACAAGCCACGCGTTCACAGGTTTATGGTGGGTGACTACGTCTACACTCAGCAGCTTAACCGGGCAAGCAAGCTACAGCCCAGGGCCAAACCCCTCATTCTGCGAGTTCTGGAGGTGCGGGACTCTGGGGTACTGCACCTGCAGGGGCGCTGTGGCCGGACCATTGAGGTGCACATGTCTCACTGTGCACCCTGCCACTTGCCTGATATCGACGGCGGCATCGACCCACTGCTGGTGGACAACACAGATGATGTGGTCTGTGAGGTATGCAGCACCAGCGACAACGGGGCCGAGCTCATGCTGTGTGACGTGTGCAACAGCGGATACCATACCTACTGCTTGCAACCACCACTCAGCAGTGTGCCTGACGGTGTGTGGCTGTGCCCGGAGTGTGTGGACGCTGGCTACACAGAACAGGATGCTGCTGGCAGGGAGCAGCAGCGGCAGCAGCTACAGGAGCGGGAGGCCAGGCCAAACATATTCCCCGGCGCGCAAATGAAGCGCAGGGACGAAGCAGCACATGCGCTGCATGGCCGACTGGTGCTGAAGGCGTTCACGGATCCAGCCACCGGGAAAGGCAGGAAGTACTGGGGCAGGATCTACTTCAAGGATGCTGAGTCACGCCCATACTACTTCCGAGTGGTGTACGAAGATGGGGACTCTCACCACGCCACCATGGCAGGCATCAAGCGCTACCTGCAGCCGGAGGATGCAGTGCTGCCACCTGGGGCCAGCATTCCTACACCAGAGTCACTGGCAGCAGCAGTGGCGTACGCACGACAGCTGGTCAGCAGGGTTGCTGGCGGTTCAGTAGCTGTTCCTTCCACAAGGGTCTCACCGGCAGATGTGCAGTTGCTGCAGCTTACAGTGCAGATGTCCCTGGTTCAAGCCCTGGTGGACCCACTAACACTCAACACCCAGTGGCAGCAGGTTTTTGCTGGGCGACCGTTCACTGTGGGCTGCGGGCCTGTACAGCACGGCGCTACAGCCATCATCATTACACCTACAGCACCCTTTGTGCTTCATGCAGTTTTCACAGCACTGCAAATGAGGCCATTGGTGGTGCTCTGTTACGTGCCTTCACTGGCGTTTCCAGCTGACATCCACCCTCTGTTCAGTGCACTCAAGCAGCAACGGCGAGCAGCAGCATTCAGGGGCAAGAATGGCTGCTGGCTGGTGCTCAGTAGGCAAGGCATAGACATCGACAACTGGCTGCATTGAGCACTGGATGCTCGGTTCATTATCTCGGTCCGGTTTCGCTAAGACGGCGCAGTAGTAGCTTAGCACCAAGGGGCTTCAAGGAAGGGGGGGCATGATAGTGCATACTGCAGGCTGACTAAGCAGGTGATTAGCTGACACGCTCAACCTTCTGTCCTGCACTGCTAACCTCTCCACTGTGCAGGGCGTGTTCTCATTTATGCCCGACACAGCACCTGGTGCCAGCAGTGTAATAGAGGAGCAGCTGGACTACGGGGAGGACTCCTGGGAGGAGTTGCAGGAGCAGCCAGTCAGTGAGGAAGTGGCACTGCTAGGATCTGGAGAGGAGGAGTTGCCTCAGCAGCCAGACAGTGAGGGTGCAGAGCAGCCGGACTTTGGGGGCGAGGGCTTGCCTGAGGAGCCCATGCAGCAGGACATAGCAGCTCACATGGACCTGCCTGCAGCAGTAGCGGAGGACCCAGCCGGCCAACTGGTCACGAGGGTACGCGCAATCTACCATGGGCTTCGGCGGGACAGGGATGAGCTGAGGGGTATTGACAGGAGCTTGTGGCAGCTTACACTAGAGCAGCAGCGATGGGTGGAGCGCGAAGCAGCAATGGACGTGCTTGGCATCACCCGTGTTGCATGTCACCTTGGCGGCTATGCCAACGGGATGTCAGAGGACCTCACAGTTGCGGCAAGGCGGGCAAAGGAGGCAGACCAGCACATGCTGCAGAATGCAGATACAGACTTGGAGGCAGAAGCAGCACGGGCAGCTGCAGCAAGGGAGGCTGCAGCAAGGGAGGCTGCAGCAAGGGAGGCTGCAGCAGCTGAAGCACTTGCAAAGGAGGCAGCAGCGAAGGCAAGGGCTGCAGAAGGGAACCGCGCAGTAGAGCCGGCAGCAAACCAGGAGGCACCTGCAGCAGTAGGCTTTGATTGGAGTCGCGTGAAACTACCCTTAGAGTTTGTGCCTCCGCAGCGCGGAAGCAGCAGCAGCGGCAAGGGTAATGATGGGGAGCATACGCAGGAGCGCAGCGGGAGCCGCGGCCGCAGCCCCAATGCCGACAACAGGGAGCGCAAGCCCAAACGCAGCAGGAGCCGCAGCAAGGGCCGCGGCAAGGACGACAACCAGGACCGTGGTGGTCGCAGCAGCAGCAAGTACGACATGGACGGGCCTCCCAAACCCGCAGACGTACCTGAGTACGAGCTCCCTCCTTTGGGCTTTACCCGCAACAACTGCAGGGTGGGCAAGGACGGTTATGGATTAGCAGGAGTTATGGATTACCAGGGCACGTGGTTCCCAGTGGCAGCACACGACCCAGCGCACAACCCGGAGAAGAACCCAAAACTTAACGACACATGCCCAATCTGCTTCCTGCGAACAGCATACAAGCAGGATCGCCTGGCATACCGTTCCAACACCCGGCGCAGGTAATGATATGGCAGAGACAGCAGGTGCTGCCGCAGCAATTAGCAGCAGCAGCAGCAATTGCTGGGCCGTCTGGATTGGCCTTTGGTAGCGACAACAGCTTTTGGCAGCAGTGGTTTAAGGCCGTCTGGAGTG
The DNA here is from genome assembly GCA_007449985.2 of Desmodesmus armatus. NCBI lineage: Eukaryota > Viridiplantae > Chlorophyta > Chlorophyceae > Sphaeropleales > Scenedesmaceae > Desmodesmus > Desmodesmus armatus. Next base: position 10,142 of record VIIQ02000662.1, read on the forward strand.
GCCTCTGCTGGAGCGATGGTTTGTGCCAGCTGGGGGTGCCCAGACTGGCAAGCAGCTTTGCAGGAGGTTGGGAGCAGCAGTTGATTTATTGGACATTGTGGATAGTAGCTTTGCCTTTCACATGCGAACGATGTGGGGGCATCTGTCCTGCTTGCATGTTGGTTGGGATTTAGCAGCAGTGAGCGCAAAGGGCCACTGTTTGTGCTTGTCAAGCTCAGTGAAATATGCTTCCTGAGTAGTTAAGTGAGTGCTGCATGACTCACTTGTGTGCAGCAGATCCAGCAGTGGCTGGGTTTGTTTGTCAATTATGTGTGTGTGTTTTATTGACTGTGCAATGCACAAACATCACATGCGTTGTAGTGTGTGTGCCCAGCGTCTGGATGTGCCTAGATGCCGTGGTGAGAAAAGACAAAAAACAAAAATGTCTGTTGACTTGTGTTGTGTGGTCACAGCAGCATTCTCTGCAAGCAATGTGCAGTTTTCCCCGTGCGTTGCGCATCAGCTGTGTGCTATCAGCTGTTGCATGTTGCTTTTGGATTGGGTTGTTTGTAGCTGCTCAATGTGAGTACTGCTGCTGTGTAGTGTTACCCCAGCAGCAGTGGGGGGGAGTGTACACCCCTAGCAGCAATCTGAGCAGGTCAGTGTTCTACTGCGTCAGCTGACACGAGCAGCAGCTACACTGACCGATTCCTGCTGAGTGAGCAGTAATCCTCACAGGAAGGTTATGCTGTGTACAAGGCTATACAACACATGCCTTAGCAGAATCAGTGTGATAGTTGACTAATCATGTTGAGTCAACAAGGACTCTGGGTGATATCAGATCATGCCAGATACTGCTGCGTGGCAGTGCTATTATTGGTGGTTAAGTGCTTGGGAGTTGTATGCGATGAGTTTGGTGCTGCGATGCACAGGATCACTGGCGGGTTCAGGGTTTACCGCCTGCAGTGCCGATTCCTTTGTGCCGCTGTGGTGCTCTGTGCGTCGCACTCGGCTTTGACAGTGCTTGGTGTAAACTTCTGGCAGTGTTTCCCGAGTACTCGCTCATTTGAATCCCCAATTCAGAGCGCACAGGTGCAGCAACCAGCCCCAGCAGCGACCTGTGGTCGAACCGGGTGCCTGAACATCACTCATACATTCATACAGCGCATCAACACTTTGCAAAGGACTACAAGTGAGTATCTGCTACCCTCAGAGCAGCCAGCTGGCTGCGAAGCATCATTGCTGCAAGCTTTAGGCAGCAAACCACAAGTGTACACCCCTAGCAGCAATCTGAGCAGGTCAGTGTTCTACTGCGTCAGCAGCCCCCCCCCCCTCCCTGACCCCCCCCCCCCCCTGCATGAGCCTGCTTTGCAGGGCAGCACTTTGGACACTACACTGCTACATGCTGCTCACAGTCTGTAGGGCGTTCATAATGAATGAAGAGCGTTCACATTGAATGTTTATAAGTTCTGGGGTGGCAGCAGCAGCAGCAGCAGCAGCAGCAGCAGCAGCAGCAGCAGCAGTGACGGCAACAAGGGTTTAAACTGCACAGCAGTTCTGCAGGCTGAAAGGGCATTGCAATGTACCTGTCAGGGTGCTGATGGTGATGTTGATGCATCCCCTGCAGCAAGCCAACACAACCAACACAGGCTGCCCCAGCAGCAGCAGCAGCAGCAGCAGCAGAACCCTGGTGCCGGGGAGCTAGAGGCATAGCCTACGCATCGACAGCGCACAACCTGCACCTCCACCGCAAGCAGCGCCTAGTGCCCTCACCACAAGCAGCATGCTGGTTGCCAACACGCTAGCTAGCATTGGCCTGATCGTTAGCAGCATCTCGTGCGGTGTAGCTTTCAGTTGAGCGCATTGGTGTGTGTTTGACACCTGTTTGGTGACAGGGACAGCTGTTTGTACTCTGCTGGCTGACAGAGTGCTGCTGCTGCCCTGCCCCCATCGGCAGCTGGCTTGGGATGCACGGGGCATGGGCACACACAACACGTTAACCACTATGTGCGTGCCGGAACGCACTTTCCAAGCCTGTCATCATGACATGCACTTGATGGTTGTAACTCATGTGTTGAACACACAGAAGACCGTACCCTTGTGCACAGCGTCCCTTGTGCCCATTGTGTCCGCTAGCACAGCTGCCTGTGATGCCACGATGAGGGGAGTTTGAGCAGCTTGTAATCCTAAACAGTACTAGTAACAGTAATTGGAAGGTGTAGCTGTTTCCCGCTTGAGCCGCTGGTTCCCGTCATTGCTGTGCTAGCTGCAGTGGCAAAGCACAGCCGTTGCTACAGCAGCTGGGAACAGCCTCAGCCCCAACCCCAGCCCCAGACCTGATGAGCCTTGACCAGGCAAAACTAGTCGTCTGTAAGTTCGTTCACTCCACACGCACAATACAATACGTCTGCTGCCTGGATCGCTGGTACTTCCCACATTGTCTGTACAACCACCGACACAGCAGCTTCAGCCTCTGCGATCTTACTACAACCCCAACCCCAGCACCAGCCCCAGCTGCAGCCCCAGCCAGGATACAGCCTCAGCCCAAACCCCTGGGCCGACCATGGTCGTTCAACAGCATGTGTTGCCGGTTTCACGCTGCACGTACTGATAAGTGAACGGCTTTGGGTTTTGTGGGGCAAGGTGCACAATCCCCTACCCATCAAGCCCACACACATGCATTTGCATCACTCGAGGTTGTCCCAGGCTCATGCTGTTCAGGCGGCACCCGCAGGGCCTGATGCCACTGCTGTTGCAGAGTGCTTCCAGGTATGTTTGCATTGTGCGGTTCGCCCCCCTTTTCCCTCATGCTGCTGCGGTGTCGAAGGGAGGAAGCCATTGCCCCTGGCATCTGCTGGGTCACTGCTGTTGCCATCAGCTTCACAATCACAATTCACTGCTTCCTACTACTCAGCGCCAGAAGGCGCACTCGGCCACCCGATGCTGCAACGATTGATTGTGATAGAGATGTTTGATGTGACATGTCGCGGAATGTTTCATTGCTACGGCCAGCTACAGCACCGGCAGCAGCATTTGGAGTGGAGCGGGGTTGAGGCCCTGTTCGTTCAGACGTGTGCTTTACGGAGACGTACGAGGATCATATTCCGTGGTTTGAGAGGCTCTCGAACAACAGTCAGTGCGCAGAGTGAAGCTGAGGGCAGCTTCTGGCAGCAAAGCAATCACCCCAAGAAGCTTGATTTGATTTCAACATTACCTACCTGACGTTGTGAAGCGCTTGACCCTATGTGGTCACCGCCGGTTCTCCCGGTGCTTTGTTCCCAGGAAATTTGGTATGAACAATGTCTGGAACACCAAACGCCCAGCCAGCCAGCGTGGAACGCACTGGAACGTCAAAAAAGAGCTTTGCATGGTGATAAACATGACGCGACTGAACATGATATGAAACATGCCCGGCGGAAATGAACTTTGTGGTCTTGCGCAACAGCGTTGCCCTGTTGCTCCTTCTTGCTGCTGTATCAGCCTATAAGTCATATTCAGGGAGCAGCTGGCTCGGAGAGCACGGTGCGCAGGGTAATGGAGGACACCATATGTGCTGCGGAATGGGGGCTCTGTTGTACAATACAACAATTCACAACATATTGAAACCGCCATGTATGCATCCAAGCTTACTGTTGCGCCTCTACGCGGTCCGTAGTTGGCGGTGTCATGCCAGTTCAGGGGGGATCTGTATGTGGGTACTCTTGGTCCTCAGTTGCCGATCCTGCTGCCACGTCAGGCCCGCAGATGATTCTTGATGACATTTTTAATGTTTCTGTGGCTCTTGCATTGGCTTTCCCCTTACAGGGGCTGCAGGTGCTGTTGGTGTAAGCCTCTTACACCACAGCAGCACCCCACAGCAGCACCACCATGCGCTCAGCACCAGCAGCAGCGGCAGCAGCAGCAGCAGCAGCACGACAAGGTGCAAGCACCTCAACAGCAGCAGCAGCAGCAGCAGCAGCGGAGGCAAGGGCGCAGGCAGCACTTGGCAGAAGCAGGGTGGGACCCACCTCAGCGCCTGGCTGGACAAATTGTGGCCCCCCACCCCGTGGATTGCAGCAGAGGCGGCACAGCTACACCAGCCTAGCAGCAGCACCGGTAGCAGCAGCAGCAGCAGCAGCAGCAGCAGCAGCAGCAGCAGCAGCGCTGGTCAGGTACCTGGCCAGTCTGTAGGCACCCATCACGGTGGTGGTGCAGCTGCTGACAGCGGTTGGCTTCAAAGCCGGCGAACCGCTAAGCAGCGGCAGCAGCAGAGGGTGCCAGACGACAGCAGCAGCAGCAGCAGCAGCAGCAGCAGCAGCGCATATTTGAGCAGCAGTGGGTCAGCAGCAGGGTCCCCCCATCAGGAGGCGCCCATCCCTGGCAGCACCAGCAGCTACACCCTAGGGAGTGAGTTCAAATGGGGCTACTTTGTTGCGCTAAGGAGGTACAGCAATGCAGTCATCCTCTGGCTTCGGTTGGGCCCAAACAGCAGCAGCAGCAGCAGCAGCAAGGTTGCTGCACATGGCAGCAGCAGCAGCAGCAGCAGCAGCAGCAGCAGCAGCAGCAGCAGTGAAGAAGAAGACGGGTGTGACTGTGAGTGCGCCCATTGCACTCCTGCTGAAGCTGCCGCTACCAGGCGTGCTGCACAAGACAGCAGCAGCAGCAGTCAACACAGGGGCACCATCAGCAGCGCAGCTGTCACCGGCAGCAGCAGCAGCAGCAGCCGGCGGCTGCTGCAGCTAGGCTCTGGCACCTGCCCCGCAGGGTGCAAGCCGGGGTCCTGTAGGGAGGTTGGCAGTGCCGGCAGTGGGTTTGTGTGTCAGGAGTGCCTGGGAGCCTGATAGTGAACAAGGTGACAGGCATGTGTGCCTGCCCCTCTGGCAGGTTCCTCAGCGCACCAACACATGCAAAGGTAAGGGGGCGGGGTTTGGGGGTGGGGGGGGGGGGGGCGGTGTGTTTGTGATGCAGGACGTATGAATGGGGGACGAATGATGGGAGCTGGCGGCTAGAGGGGGGGAGGGCGGGGGAAGTTCCGATACGAAAGCAACAGGTGCACACTGTGCATTTAGCTGTTGGGCGGGGGGGGGGGGGGGGCAGCATGAGAGTCAGGGGTGAGCGTGCTTTGATATGGTGGATGAAAGGGGGAAAGGGCTCCTTGCTGCATCCAACACGTTCAACGGCGGGGGAAAAGATGTGGTGGGGGGTATATGTGGTGCAGGACGCGTTGGGGGAGTTGGGGGCTGGGTGGGGCTGCAAATGATGAAGGGGGCGGTGGAAAAGTATGTGTGTGTGATGGTGGTGGTGGTGGTGTGTGTGTGTGTGTGTGGGGGGGGGATGTTGCGCGCAAGGGTGGGGTAAATGCGGTTGTGGCTGGGTGCAGATGTGTGATGGGGAGTAGTGCACTGTACAGTTCTGCATGATGGTGGTGGGTGCGTTAGCACAGGGATTACTTGGTAAGCTAGAATACTATGGACATGCAAGTCACATGGAAGCAGTCTATGAGGCACACCAACATAGTCCGACTAGGACAGCAAACCGGGGAGTGCATGGACAGCAGTGTGTGTGGCTGAGCATGGAGTGTATGCTGTGTCATGTCTGCATGGGTGGGGAGCTCATGTGGTGGTCTTTGGGATGGCTGCAGTGCCCGTGTACATATGATAAAAGCGCACAACGGATGTGAGCGGGCATGGATGTGACAGGGTGTTTGTTGTATATGGTGGTCTATGGGATGGCTGCAGGCTGCAGTGCCCCAGTGATAAAAGCGCACACCAAACGTGAGCAGGCATTTCGATTATGAGAGGGTGTTTTCGTCGAGGAGCTGGGGGGCACAGGGGGGGGGGAGCATGTTGTGCGTGGGTGTGTTGGTCGGGTGTGGCGGAGAGTAAGGGGTTGGCGCAGGGAGCTTAGCAGGGGGGCAGGGAGGGACTTGCGTTTTGATCTTGCTGCCTGCAGCAGTAATGGTCGCCTTAGCACTCATTGCTGGTGGCCCTTGCTGTTGCTGTCTCCCTTTCTGCCTCTGCCTGCTGGGAATGCGGTGTGGTTTGGCGTTTCTCTAACTGCACTGTGTGCTATGCTACCTTGGCTGCCGTCAAGCTGCTTGTTTTTGCGGCTTGCACCTGCTGCCAACTGACGTGCCTCATGCCCATTCTTCCCTCCTGCCTGGCCTGTCCTCCGCCCCTCCCTTCTCACAGACTGTCCACCCACCCACCCGGGCACCACTGCCCATCCACGTACCCTCCTCTCGTTCCTCTTAACCCTTTTGCTGACTGCTGCTGGCCACTAGCCCCCACCCTCCCACCCTCCCTACCCCCGCCCCCCTGCCCCTCATTTTCTCACAGACTGTCCGCGCGGGCACTACTGCCCTGGAGGCACGTATGTCCCCCCCCCCTCCACCCACCTGCCTCACAACCCTAATATCGCTGCTGATGACTGCTGCTGCCAACTCCCTCCCTTGCCCTCCCCGCCCCCTGCCCTACGCATTCCTAATGTGGCACAGACTGCCCGCGCGGGCACTATTGCCCTGGAGGCACGTATGTCCCCTCCACTGCCCACTCCCACTGGCACGTGCTGCCCACTCCCTCACACCCTCCCCCCCCCCCCCCCCCCCCCCTGCAAACCGCCCCCTGCCCTTCGTTTTCTCACAGATTGTCCGCGTGGCCACTACTGCCCTGGAGGCACGTACGCCCCCCCCCCCTTCCACCCACCTGCCTCACAACCCTAACATCATTGCTGACGACTGCTGCTGCCAACTCACTCCCTTGCCCTCCCCGCCCCCTGCCCTACACATTCCAAATGCGGCACAGACTGTCCGCGTGGTCACTACTGCCCCGGTGGCACGTATGTCCCTGCCACCACCTCCCCTGTGGCTGAGAAGTGCCCTGACTACATGACCACAGTGGGGCTCAGGACAATCAACATACGGGGCTGCGGTGAGCTGCGGAGTTGCAGGACTTGCAGCAGCAGCAGCAGCAGCAGCAGTAGCAGCAGCAGCAGCAGCAGCAGTGGTCGTCCATTTGTGTTACATGCACATCAGCTGGTGTGAAGCAGGCAGCAGTGGGTGAAAAAGGAAGTAGGCAAGACTGGCATTGACACACTTGATGTGTGATGTGTTGAGCTGGTGGGGTGTTTGACAGCAGCAGCCGTGCTGTGCTGTGGTGTGCTGTGCCGTGCTGTGTCCTGCTGCAGTCAACCTTCCTGGCTACTTCTACAGCTTCTTCGCTGACGGCATGATGGCAGCTAACCCCTGCCCTGCGGACACATACGGGTGAGCAATGTCACAGCAGCAGCAGCAGCAGCAGAAGCAGAAGCAGTAGCGGTGGGCGGGAGCAGCGGCACTGGCACTCATGGCAGCAGCAGCAGCAGCAGCAGCCCACACATGTGACTGCAACATGTGTGGCTGTGCACAGACGCAACATACTGTGACAGCAGCAGCAGCAACTCAGGCATCTCTGTGCGGCCGGAGGTGCTGCTGCAGCAGCCTATACGCGTCAAAACAGCTGCAGCAGCACTGGCAGCAGCACTGGCCGAACCGCCTACGGTGTGTCAACAGCTGCAGACGCAGCTGAGATATCAGCGCCGCTGGCAGCAGCAGCAGCAGCCGCAGCAGCGGTAGCGATAGCACTGCAGTGGCATACAACCTGCAGCATTGCTCGATCAGTCCAGTGCAGCGATGGTGCTGATGTCCCTGATGACCAGCTGCATGGCTGGGCCGGCCTATGTGCTGATTGATCGCCTGCTAGTCTGTCAGGGGTCGCCTGTCATGCGCCTGGCAGATGTTGATGTGCTGGAGTGTGTCCTGCAGGAGTGTTGTGTTTTGGCTGTGGTGGTGCCTTACTGCCAGTGGAGCTAATGTCTGTTCTGCTGTGCCTTGGTGCTGCTGCTGCTGCTGCTGCTGCTTCAGGCCTGGGTTCCGCAAGCAGCGTGCGTGTGTGCCCTGCCCGGCAGGCTTCACCACAAACGGAGCAACAAAGCAGACACACCCCCTGCAGTGTGGTGCGTGGGCGGAGGGTTGAATGGCACGTTTCATCAGCATCAGCACAAGTGTTTTGCATGTGGCAGCTGCAACTGGGAAAAGGTGTTTGATTGCTGCGTTGACTCTTGGGGTTGGACTTTGACTGATGAAATTGTTTGAGGTTCTTAGCTAACCACATCCTCTGGCGCGGGGGGGGGGGCATGATGCTGCTGTGCAGCACAGTCAGCAGTGGTGCAGCGATGCTCACCACCCTCCTGACAGGCGATCATCACACAACCCCCATATGCAATCACCACAAACTGGGAGGTCGCTTGAGATGCTGGTTTGACGGAATCGAGCTGCAGCAGCAGTCACCAGGGCTTGTCTAGAACACAATGCACCTCACCCCACCCACCCTATGCCCCTGCAGGTGTGCCATTGGGTTACTACTTGAAGGCCCCTGGCCAGGCTGCCCCCTGCACCCAGGGGACCTTCAAGCCCCCCCCCCCCCCCCCCCCTTACACGCACACCTTTCCGTACCAGCGTCATTGTTGAACTATCCGTGTCGGATGACTGGTAGTCAGCATGCATTTGTACGCATGCAGTCTCCCTGTGGACACACTCACACCCCACCCCACCACCCCACCACCCTATATGCCCCTGCAGGTGTGCCGTTGGGTTACTACTTGAAGGCCCCCGGCCAGGCTGCCCCCTGCACCCAGGGCACCTACAGAGACCCCCCCCCCACACACACACACAACAGTATATCGCCCCAAACCTGCACGTTGCCCTAGCAAACAGTATAGGCGTGATGGGTGTCACTTTTGCAATCACCCTGCCCCTGACATCATGCTGCCGCGAATTTTCAGCACCTGACACAGCCCCACACCACACCACACGACACCCATCCTCCTTGCAGGTGTGCCGTTGGGTTACTACTTGAAGGCTCCCGGCCAGGCTGCCCCCTGCACCCAGGGCACCTACAGAGACCCCCCCCCCCACACACACACAACACTCACACAACCCATATAGCACCAACCACGCACACTGCCCTAGTGAACAGCAAGCGTGTGAGTGACAGGTTTCACTTGCATAAAAACCGCGCCCCTTCCATCATGCTGCCGCACGACGTCAGTACTACACCCCACACACAGCCCCACACCACCTCAACCCCCACCACCCCATACCCCTGCAGGTGTGCCGTTGGGTTACTACCTGAAGGCCCCCGGCCAGGCTGCCCCCTGCACCCAGGGCACCTACAAGAACACCACACGCATCACTGCGCAGTGCACAGCCTGCCCCACAGGCACCACCACACAGCGGGAGGGCTCCACCTCAGGGGACGAGTGCACAGGTGGGCTGGCAGTGGGGTTGGATCTTAGGGTTTAGGTCTCAAACCCCACAGCACGGTTATCATCAGCTGGTTTGAGAGTGGGAGCTACGCTGTTGGCATATGCAGAGGGGATTGTGGGGTGTGTAGACGCATGCGTGCCTGCGCGTGTGTGTGTGGAGGGGGGGGGGATGTATGTGTGGGTGAGTTGGGGTGGGGGGAGGGGGGGTCTCAGATAGGATGGGCCAGCAAGACAGTAAGCAAGGCGCATCAGCATCAGTCAGGAGAATTGCGTGTACCGCAGAAGTGACTGGCAAACAAGCCCTTGGTTGTCGCAAACTCGGTGACTGAGCAGGTGTGCTGCTGCTGCTTCTGCTGCCTCCGGCGCTGCTGCTGCTGCTGCTGCTTCTGCTGCAGTCCTTGAGCCGGGCAACTACGCCCACAGGATGGATGGCAGTGCCATCAGGGAGGCTAGGACATGCCCACAGAAGTACTGGTGAGCGAGTTTGTGGGGGGTGCAGCGGGGGGGGGGTGCATTTGTGTGTATGGGGAAGGGGGAAGGGGCGTCAGTGCATGTATGTCGATGTGTGTGTGTCCGGGGGGGGGGGGGGCAGGCGGGTTTTCTGCAATGGACAGACAGTAAGCGACTTGCAACGGCATTAGTCAGGAGCATCGCGCGCACTGCAGACAAACAGGATGGATGGCAGTGCCGTCAGGGAGGCTAGGACATGCCCACAGAAGTACTGGTGAGCTCACTGAGCAATGCTGCTCGTGTTGCATTGCCAGTGGTGGTGTCGTGCCACAATGTGTAGACACAGTGTGTGCATCCAGCCAATCCATCCACCATCCAAAGCTGAGACAGTCAGATGTGTGTGTTTGTTCACACTGAGAGTGTATCTGCTGTGCTGTGCCACCCCTGTTCGTGTCAGTACTTTGTGTGTGGGTTTTGGGGGGGGGGGGTACTGGGCGCTTTGTTGGGGAGCTTGTATGTGAACCTACATACAGGCTGCACAACAAACCGCCCAGTACCCCCCCCCCCCCGCCCCCGCCCCCAAACCACACACAAACTGCTGAAGCGGCTTGGTGAGGTGGGGCATGTGGAAGCCAGGACATGCGGACTAGACATCCTGTTTATGCAAACTACATGTCAGCATTAGAGAGAACGCATCCATCACAGGTTTGGCTCTGTTGTCGCAGTGACTTGACACCCCCCCCCCCCACACACACACACACACACACTTTCTGCTGTACCACCTGCTGTAATTGTGGCTGCAACCATTGCTGCAATGGTCACTTGCTATGTCCCTGCTGCCTGTGTGCCCTGCTGCCTGTAGGTGTCCTGGTGGTATGCCCAACGGTGCCTTCAACCCCCCCCCCCAAACACACACACGTACACTTTCTGCTGGGACCCTTGCTGTAACTGTGGCTGCAACCCTTGCTATGTCCCTGCCTGTAGGTGTCCTGGTGGTGTGCCCAACGCTGCCTTCAACCCCCCCCCCCAACACATGGATGGATGGATTGGATGGTGGAGGGATTGGCTGGATGCACACTCAGTGTCAACACACACACATACACTTTCTGCTGGCACCCCTGCTGTAACTGTGGCTGCAACCCTTGCTATACCCCTGCTGCATGTATGCTTGCTGCTTGTAGGTGTCCTGGTGGTGTGCCCAACAGTGCCTTCAACCCTGACAGCCCTGACCCCTCAGACCCCACCATACGGGCATGTGCAGGGGGTGCTTGGACGCAGGAGAGGGGGGCCATTGCAGCAGAGCAGTGCCGTGAGTAGGGGGGAGGGGGGGTTGTTGGGTTAGAACTGGTGCAGTGAGCTAGGGGGGGATGGACCCAGGATAGATGGGGGCCATTGCAGCAGAGCAGTGCCGTGAGTTGGGGCAGGGGGGAAATGGGGTTGGACCTTTGCAGGAGTAGGGTGTGGGGTGGCATTGACACGGGGGGGGGGGGGACGCAGGAGAGGGTAGCCATTGCAGCAGAGCAGTGCCGTGAGTAGGGGGGGTTGAAGGGTGTGTCAGATCCAGCCTGCACTCATCACTCCTGCACACTTCAACCACAATGTGGCCCACCCTCACAAGCTGACCCTGCCGCCACCCCCCCCCCCCGTCCCCCTCCATATCCCCACAGTGACGCCGCCTGGCTTCAGGAGCGGCAGTGGGGGTGTGGTTGAGCCCTGCCCCCCCAACTCCTTCAGAGAGTTGTGGCTGCCACCCTTCCAGGCCGGGGACTGCAGCAGCTGCGGGAACGGTGTGTCTATGGACACGACTGAGCGCATCACTGTGTTCCACTTCAATGGGACAACCAGCCTCATGTCTGTGGGGACCACATCGGAGGACTGCTGTGAGTGTTGCTAAGATCTAAGGGGGGTGTTGGGCGCGGGTAGAATGGTTTGATTGTGAGAGCCTAGTAGCAGCAGCAGCAGCAGCAGCAGCAGCAAGAGTGATGAGGTGGACAGGGGCATGCTTGGTGGTTGGCAGCGCCAGCAGCAGCAGCAGCAGCAGCAGCAGCTGCACCCGTGAGCCGTCAACTCGTGTTTGCCGACAAATGCATGCAGACAACTCAGCTTTGCACCCCTCATGCCCAAGACACTGTACGCAACGTCAAATGCACCCTCCAATGGTAGCAGCAGCAACACCAGTGAAACAGCAAGTAACTCATCATCCCTGCTGCCACTGCTGTCCTTGTGTCCTCCCTATGTTGCCCCCCTACCCACCCCGCAGACATCCAAGCTGGCCAGGGGTTGTACTTCGAGTCGACAACAGGCCAGTTCAGGTGGGTAAGCGGGTCGACAGTGCTGCTGCTGTTACTGACACGTTGACAGTGGCCAACTGACTGTATGCCTCAGGCTTATGATCAGGTATCTGGTCCTACCCAAGAAGTCATTGTCCCATGCCACAGCACTGCAAAGTTTGCTGAACCGATGCATTGGGTGTTAGTGAATGCATCACCAACCTCTCAAGCTATGCTGCTGTGCTGCTGCTGGCATTGCCTTCCTCTGCAGGGTGCGCAACTGTGATGGTGGTGATGAGTATGGAGTGTCAAACAGGACCTACGGCCTCACACCCAGCAGCTGCAGGTAGGGTATGGGGTTGAGGTTCAAGGTATAGATCTGGGATTTGTGAAACCCTAGCGCAACAACTCCACTGAATATATTGCAGCCGAGGCCTGGCACTCGGCAGCTACAGGTAGGGTCTTGGGTTGCAAGATAACACATTTGGATCTGAGCTTGACACCCTAGCACTCAGCAGTTGACTGCTTACTATGCAGCGGAGCAGAGGCCTCACACCCAGCAGCTGCAGACAGGGTCTGTGGCTTAAGCTTGTGAGGGTCTGGGCCGGGTTTTCTGAGACGTTTGTGGGAAACATGCAGCCACCCCGTCCTCCAGCAGAGGGCACCAGCCAGCAAGCATCCCCTGATAAGGGTGCGTGTGCAGCTATCTGTGTAATGCAGCAACTGCAGGAGTGGAAGCAGCAGCAGAGTATGGCTATCGCAGGCTGGGGAAGGGATGTGGCAGCGTCACTGCAGCACAGATAGCCTTGGCCTCGCTGAGACTGTCAAGGCATGAGTTTTGCCCCCTCTCCCCTCCCACCCTTACCATCATGTCAATCCTCCTTACTCAAACATCCTTCCCTTACACCCCCTCACCCTAACCCCCAGGCCGTGCCCCACCAACATGATCACCAGCACCGACAGGACCCAGTACCCCAACAGCGCCTCATTCTTCACCAACAACGGTGACGGCACTCGAGGCTTCACAAGCCTACTGGCCTGCGTCAACGAACCGGGCAAGGGCCTCAGCGGCCGGATGTCAGTGCCCTGCCCCCCTGGCTTTTTCAACCCTGGTGACACCACCGGGCCCTGTCAGGCCTGTCCTGAGGGCACCACAACGGCAGGGGAGGGCCTGGGGAGGAGGAGGCAGGACTGTGGGATCAGGGCGGGGTATGGCCTCTTGTCTGGCAGTATTCAGCTGTGTGCGATAGGTAGGTGGAGAGGGGGGGGGAGCTGGCGAAGGGGGGTTGTTGGGGGACGACGTTATGCTGTGCCAAATGACTAGTAGATGATAGCGGGCTGACAGCTGCACTCTGTCTGTGTTTTGGGAGGGGGGGGGGACCGAGGGGGGGGGGGACCGGATGTGCACTTATGTGGGGTGTGTGTCCAGTCCAAAATACGTGGTGGATGCTTTTAGCAGCTGCGTCAAGCATAGTGAGCTGTGGCACTCTGCCTATCATGCTGTCTACGTTGGTTTCAGCTTCTGCTTGTTTTGGTTTCAGCTTGTGATACGTGTGACAAAGTCCGCCACACGTATCAGCCGACCGTCCATGCGTCAAACAATTTCCCCTTGTCACCAATCCTCTCCCGCCGCTGTCTCTGCGCTTTGTCATGCCCCCACCAGACTTCATCACTCTGTCCATGCCATGGAGTGACTGACCATCACCCCCTCTTTCCCCCACCTTCTCTCACCCCCCCCCCCACCCACCCACCCACCCATCCCCCTCTTCTCTGGTCCTTCCTCTGCGTGTTGATGTGCACCAGGGACTATAGTAGGGGTGGGGGTGTCGGCATTGGCAACGAGTTATGGTCACTGCAGGCAAGCACGGCCGACAGCTGCGCAAAGTGTGTGTTGAACCCATGTTCTGCCAACCACACAGTCAGTAAGATCTGGGCATCACTGGCCATGTGATCTCCTTCCAGGGTCCCTACCACAACTCATCACTCTGTCCATGCCATGGAGTGACTGACCATTGCCCCTCTTCCCCCCGCCTTCTCTCCAACCCCCCCCCCCCATTGCTCTCGTCCGTCCTCTGCCTGTTGATGTGAACCAGGGACATACAACGACCAGGACTATCAGGCCAGCCTGACAGCAACATGCAGTGCCTGCCCAGCTGGTACCACAAGCTCCCAGCCAGGAGCAGCAGCAGTGACCGACTGCAACTGTAAGTGCGCCCAACACACCCAGCTTTGTGTTTCTGATTCTATTGTTCAGGCGCTGTGTAGCAGCTCGGCAGCTCATGCTGATGGACATGGCATTGGTTTGCTTTTTTGTACCGGCTCTGTGCAGCAGCAAGATAAACCCCAGTCATGTATCAAGGGGGGCGTAAGCTGTGTTGCTGCTGTGTACATCCATCCACCCATCCATGTGGCACATGTGGCGATGACAGCTCAGTCAGCTCAAGTACAGCATGCCAAAATTCAATGCTGCCATAATTATTTGGGGGGGGGGGTGAGGTTGTTACAAGTGGATACTTTTTCCCGCTGGGCGGTACTCTCCACAATAATGTGTCTTGGAAAAGTAACATATTGTGAATGTGTCCATAACAAAGGAGTAACGCATGCCTCTACTGCTGTCTTGCTGTGTCTGCAGTGTGTTCGCCAGGTCGAGGGGGCACAGGCACCACCTGTCCCGACACCTGTGGGGGTGCTGCTGGGCCAACCTACCAGCCGGCCCTGCAGCCAGCTGGTAGCCCATGCAAGGCGTGTCCGGTGCAGACGCCTGGCTACAACTTCTACCTGTAAGTGGACTTACCAGGGGGCTGTAAGAATGACTGTGTCTGTCTGTTGATAGAGCAAGATTCACCCTGAAGGCTTGCCCGAAAACTTACAGGCTGCCTTAGGGAGAGACCAGCAGGGACAGCGACGGGGGGCGCGGGGGGGGGGGGGGCTGTTGAGGGGTGTTGCCCTTGTGGAGTGCAATGGGAGGAATGCTGGACGGCTTGATAGCTGTCATTTGACAACAGGACGTGATGCAGCAGAACGCCTTGCAGGCGCAAACCAAACTGACCTTTGAACGGTCTGTTTGTGTGCATCTTTCTACTCTTTCCTGCCTGTAGGCAAGACGGCAGCAACGACGTGTTCGAGATTTCGGCGGTCGCGAAGTCCGGTGCGAGCTCCACGACCGACTGCCTGGCCTCCTTCGCACAGATACAGGACGGCGCGTGGTGGTTGCCGCTTTCCAGTACCGACTCAGTGACGAACAGCAATGACACCGACTTTGCGGCCTGCGTGTCGCGTTGCACTGCGGCCATCGACTGCCAGTTCGTAACGTTTGATTACGTCACCAGCCGGTGCTCCGTGAGGGTGTCGCAAGAGGCGCGACTTGTCGGGTGAGGGGCGCTAGCCACTGATCATACCGATATAATCACATGAATACACAGATTTTAGTGGCATGGCGCGATATGGACCTGTGGTTCTTGCCACACGGTACTGCTGGAAGCTGCAGAGAAGTCGTTTCCGTCAGACAATGCTTGCACATGCACCGTATCCACACAGCTCCATTGACTTTCACTGTCTTTGTCCTGGTCCTTCACTGCGTTGCTCCCCGTACCTTCTCACCCTGCACCTTCTCACCCTGCACCTTCTCACCCCGTACCTTCTCACCCTGCACCTTCTCACCCCGTACCTTCTCACCCCGTACCTTCTCACCCTGCACCTTCTCACCCCGTACCTTCTCACCCTGCACCTTCTCACCCTGCACCTTCTCACCCCGTACCTTCTCACCCTGCACCTTCTCACCCTGCACCTTCTCACCCCGTACCTTCTCACCCCGTACCTTCTCACCCCGTACCTTCTCACCCTGCACCTTCTCACCCCGTACCTTCTCACCCTGCACCTTCTCACCCCGTACCTTCTCACCCTGCACCTTCTCACCCTGCACCTTCTCACCCTGCACCTTCTCACCCCGTACCTTCTCACCCTGCACCTTCTCACCCCGTACCTTCTCACCCTGCACCTTCTCACCCTGCACCTTCTCACCCCGTACCTTCTCACCCTGCACCTTCTCACCCCGTACCTTCTCACCCTGCACCTTCTCACCCCGTACCTTCTCACCCTGCACCTTCTCACCCTGCACCTTCTCACCCTGCACCTTTCACCATGTTTCCTGCCCAACCACAGGCCTCCGGTGTTGGGTCTCAAGGCCATCCCCTCCAACGACCTGGGCACCCTGGCATGGTCCCTACATGCCAATGCGTCTGCCACTGACCTCCAACAGCAGCAGCAGCAGCAGCAGCAGTCGAGCGGTGTGCGTGCCAAGTCGCAGGCATCAGGGCTGTACGTGTTCTACCAGGACCCCAACGCCCTGGCTGTAGGCACCACGCGCAGGAGCCCAGCAGGGGCGGCCTCATTCACCAAGATGCAGGACTGCATGAGCGCCTGCGACGACGACACATCGTGAGTCCATTTATTGTCAAGCGTATCAGCGAGACTGTGGGCAGTTGAATCAGGCGTGCTTGACGTAGGGCTGAGGCAGCTATCTTCAGGCCACAGACAGCTCCCAGGTATCGGGTTGGCCGGTCGTGCCTCGGGAGTCCGTTTCCGCCCGACACTGCTTGCGCACACCTCCTGGGAGACATACATACACGTAGGCACGCAATGTTGCTGCATGCAGCACCACCTTCGCTCACGCTGCACGCCTTGCTGCCACCATCCAACCCTGCAGGTGTGCCGGCTTCACAATCGTGATGCGCGCAATCGCAGCGGAGCGGCCTCCAACCTGCACACTCATCTACGGCGACCCCACCCCCCAAACATACAAGCGCACTGTCATCCGGGCAGACGCCGCGCGGCTCACACCACCGGTCATCGTACCACCCTGAGTGCCTGCCCAACAGCAGCCTGCCGGGTTCAGCTGCCGTCCACAGCCTACTGTTTGCACAGTTATGTGATTTCGCAGCTGCCAGTGGCAGTAGCGGCATGTGTTCTACGTATGTCGAGCCTTGCTATGTCAGCGTTGGGCACATTGCGGTGGTGGTTGTTTGCTTGGTTGTGGGCGCAGGAGAGATATGTGCAGGTTGCTAGTGGGGATCCTGGCTGGGTGATGCATTGCTTGTACGGTGGCGTTGCTGGTTTTTCAAGGTGCTGAGACAGGCTTCACCGTTTGTTCGTTTTGACTGATCGGCACTGGTGTGTTGAGGAGGGTGTTGGGTGTTGGCGGTGCTTGGTTTGTACTGCTGTGGTTACTGAAACCCTGGATTGATTGAGGTACTGGGGCATGGTGATGCACATCTGCTGCTGGTGTGCTAGAAGGTACTGGAGTTTGCATCAACCATGCTGCATTGCTTGTGTCTGTGCTGTGGTAACAGCTAGCCACATTCATGCACACTCGCCATGGGGAAATCTGCACAGCCTTGCTCCCAGCTGCAGAATTGTCATTGGGGACTCCCTGCTGCTGTGACCAGTGTGGCTGGGGCAATGCAACTGCACTTGGTGTGGATTTTTTTCGTGTAAGTAGCTGGCTGGCAGCCCTTGACGGCCTCCCAGCACTCAGGTTTCCTGTCGACGGGCGCAGAGGCAGACGCCAGCTTGCTGTTTGCACAGGCACACGCGTGCTGCTGAGGGTGCTCATGTGCTCCTCCATGTGCTGGTAGGGCCCCTCACACTCGCTACTTCCTGCTGCCTCCGTAGCAGGCTCAGGGTTGCAGGCAGCAGCACCTTGTTCAGGGTGCTGGTAGGGCCCCTCACACGCGCTTCCTTTGCCGCTTGCATGGCAGTGCTAGGGGGCTCTTGAAGCGTCCTTGAAGCGCTCCAAGCTCAGCGCATGTTGGCACCAGGGCAGGGCTAGGGTTAGGGTTTAGGGTTACCCTAAACATGTTTGATGTTTAGGGTAACCCTAACCGTGGCCTGAGTTGTGTCGTGAGGAGGTCCTCAGCATGGTTGTTGCTGGTGTGAGGGGCTGTGCGGTTGTCTGGTGCTTGGCCTGTATCGTATGCAGGTGGTGTACACCGGCAACAGGTGTTTCTCAGCACGATGTGTGGTGGTGGGTGCATGCCACCTGCTGCCGGCTGATTAGTTGCTTCAAGACAACAGGGTGTGAGTTAAATCCACCTCAATGTTTTCCCCCAGGGTATGCTCACATTCCAATATTATTTCGGAGCGGGGGTGTGAGCGTGCCTGGGGCTCAGATGGGACTGGTGTGTTTTTGATGTGCGCGTGCACGCTGTGCATGCATGCTGCATGTGTTGACACATGAGTTGCAACCAGCCATTCCAGTTCAGTTGGGATGTATCGAAAGGTGCGTGTGGTGTGTTGTTGGCTGCATGTTTGACGTTTGGCATGCGCAGCCTGAACAGCAACTGTGGTGAATGCAGCCAGTTTCACCGCAGGTATCTCTTTGCCTGCGCTTGCCGCAGCCGCTGCTGTGACATCATGGCAGCATTGGGGCCATGGGGTGCGGACTGACAAAGCTACATGGGCTGTGGACTGGTGTGTGTGCATGGGTGCGGCTGAAAGAAAAGAGAAAGATTCTGAGACACCCTCTTTGCATCGCCTGTTGGCTAGTGGCACACCACAAGGGTTCGTGGTTTCAAAAGCAGTGGTGTGGCCTCCAGTAGGGAGGTTTGCTTCGTTGTTGGTCTTATCCATGCACAACTGTTCAGCACGGGCGTGGCGAAAGTGATTAGTCAGTTCTGGCACCCTTTTGGCGTGCAAATGGCACCCCATTTGGAGGTAGTAAAACAGCTCCTTTTGCTCCATTTTCAACTACTTGATTGTGTGGATGAGGGCGGAAGGGCTGCTGTTCCTGTCGCTGTGTGCTGCTGTGCAGAGCGTGTGTGCGCTGTTATGCTGTCCCTCAATCAGAGCATGTGTTGTGCATACACAACGCAGGTGGCAAAGCCAGGGGCTGTGTTGGGTGGTGGGTTTGCGGCCATGGCTCGGCTGGCATGTTGAAAGGCACCAGTAGCAACATTGCTGGTGGTTGTGGGGTTCATTAGAGGGAGGACCCTGCTTGCTTCATCAGCCTCCTTCCCAGCCACCCACACTGGTTGTTGCGGCCATTGCCGGCCTTGAGATGGACTTGCCAAGTGTGTCACGGTGTCAGTTTTACACGTATGGGATGTGGAACACAGGGCTGCTCACGTGCTCTACCTTCAAAGTCAACCACCCTCACATGCGTGCCATCTGTCAGCACATACCTTCACCCCTTCCTCCTCTACCATGTTTGACTTAGACTGCAGGCGGCAGTTGATTGCCTGTCCCCTTCCCTTCATGCTCTTCTTCCTTGAAGCATGGGTGTGACCTCTGCTCGCCATGTGTGCAGATGTGCATTTCTTTTTGGTGTGCCAACTTCAAGGTGTGACAGCTCATCTTGATTTGGCGCCGCATCTGCGGGGTCTTGGCGGAATCAGTTTGTCAGAGATAGGTGATGGGTGTGGTGCTCAACAGTTTGGGTGCTGGCAACTTGTGGCACACCCCTCATCTCACTTGGGGCCGTGCCAGAGCTGCTGGTCCCCCACTCCACTTGAGGTGCAGATCAGTCTAGGCGTCCAGCTTGCAAGCAGTCGCAGAGCAAGCCATAGCAGACAGGGGCCGTGAGAGGCGTGGTGTCGTGTTCCGATTCATGTACACCGTGACACAGGAGGGGGCTGAGTACCCAGCTGCAAGCTGTGCAGGCATGCCGCCCAGCACCCGCACAGCGCTGTTTGGTGTTCTGCGTCCCTACTTCATACATCAGGCGGTATCACAGTTACTTCCGTTGCGGATGTTGTCACTGCCTTGCCGGTGTGTGTCTCCGAGCACGGCATTGTTGATGTTTTGATGCCCGGCAATGAGCAATTGCACTTCACGTCTACCCTTTGCACACCTTGTGAATGTGCCCTTGATTATCCGGCTTCATCTGCGACAGCCTGGTGTGGGCTGTGCGGGCCACTACATGCCAAGGGTGTCGCTGTGAGTTTGGTTCCCGGTGGGGGCGGGGGGGGGGGGGGCTCCAGCAGTGTGCATGTGTTTTAGGATGGCGGGCTGTAGCACGTTGCCGTGTGGGCCCTTGTCTGTGTGGCTGGCGTGGTGTGGTGTGCAAGGCGTGATTGCCACGTGTTGTGGGGTGCTGTGCAATGTAGGAGAGCTGCTGAAGTATTGTGAAATTGCTGGGTGTGCGGTTGCGCAATGGCCGACGCCTTGAAGAGGGCTCGCTGGTTGCATGGATTAGGTGATCCCATCACATCATGCCATGTTGATATATCTGTCCGCTACATCTGCAGACCACTCCTTGACCCAGCCAGTGATGACTCATTTTGTTTGTTGTGTCTTTCACTTAAATTAGATGCTGGGTTCGGCGAGGGCCACATGTGTGATGCCCTCTCACATGTTATGTTTGTTGTATTGCACTCGTGGCTATTAGTGCACAGTTCACAGTGATTTTCTGACTGCTGGAATGTTTTGATCACATTTACGTATATCTGTATGTGACTCGCAGTGCAGGGCTTTGCTGAGAGGTTGAGTTTTCATATTGGTCAGTAGATATTTAACTCATGCCAACAATGCTGACTGTGAAGTGGCTCTTCGGGTCAGCCGCCGCATGAGGAACCAACGCATCACGGTGAAAGGAGGCATCTGGCACTGTGACCATGCAGCTGTTGTGGCAGTCGCACTCCTGCAGGAGTAGTCACAGCTCCTCTTTTTGCCTTTTTGCCTCCCATCACACATGCAACGGGAAAACATGGGGATGTTGTGGAGTTGAAAGACAAAACTGGCATCAGCAGGATTGCATCAGCAGGATTGTTGGCAGCACACACTGCTGACTGGTTGTCCTGCACATTCGTAAGTGCACACCAACCATGCAGCAGCAGCAGCAGCACTGCAGCTAGCGGCAGCAGCCTGAGCTGGCCAGCTCATGGGCGAGCCTGTCTCGATTCTGCCCGCCGCGAGCAGCCGCCACAGCTCAGCGGTGACCTCCTGGCCTTTGGGTGCCACCCAAAGTCAGTGACCACGTCTGGTGAGGCGGCCCCATTGAAAGTCCCAATGTTGCCATCTTGCTAAACTGCAGGAAGCTGCACGTTCCAGCTCACAACACATCTTGCGCCTGAGGGTGTGCTGGGCAAAGCAGCGGCGCTATCCAGAGTGACTGCAAAGGGCAGCCCTTTCTTTGAGCAACGCCCATCGTACATTTGAAACAGGCAGACTGAGTGCAATGCGAATGCTCACAGGCCTGCACACACACCTTTGACAGGCAGGGGCACCGTGTCCCATCCTGCAGTAGTGGCACTGGGGATGCGCGATTTTTTTGGGCGTGCATCCCGATGCTGGTGAGGCAGGCCGGTCTGCACAAACAGTGCATGCTCAGTTGGAGGCAGGAGTGGGAAGCGTGAGAGAATCTCACACTTGGGCACTTTGGTCTTGTGTGGTTGACATGCGCAGTAGCCCCGGCAGCGTGATGAACATCGGCATACGACTTTCAAACAATTCCTGAATATGTTGTTGTCGGCGCAAGAGCTCAACACATCGGTCCAATGGCGGGCCCAAAACAGTGACCCAGCAAACCAAAAGTCACACACTGTGACTGCAGAGCAAAACCTATTTCAAAGCAGTATATACACAGCACTTGAGGCTCCCAGCATCCCAACTAGGTTCCTTCTGTCAGCACGGTCGCTATCAAAACCAACACGGTCACTCAACCGCACAGTCGACGATTTCGAAAGTGTACTCCGCTCACATCGACATTTGAGCTCCCCCTTTCATAGCAAAAAAGCACTATAGCTCTTATGGCTCCTGCACTTGTGCCATCCTGCCCTTCCACTGCCGGATGCAGCACCTTGGGAGGCAGACTGCCCATGCCATCACTGAAGCCCAGGTGGGTGCCGTGCTAAGAGGCACCATGCATTGCCTGCCCATATGAACATAGGGTTGCTGCATGTACTTGCGGCTTTTTGGCGGGTAATCTGCTGATGAGGCAGGTGGACGTCCAATGCATGCGAATGCAGGCTGAACATGGTCGTGAAGTATCACTGTTTGAGCCTCAAACTTGAAGTGTCATCATCGTCATATGCGATTTTCACAAGGGCATCACCTGTTTACCTCATCACTCTTTTGTGTCCGCTCCTCTGTCACTCATTCCTCTGCAGTGCTGCCAGTGGCCCTCAGGGCCGCGTGCAGCCCTTCAGCCCCATCAGCGACCCCTGTGTGTGGACCCCATCCACATGGGCCGGCCGCCACCATGACTTCATCTATACCCTGACAGCTCAGGACCTGCAGGAACTTGCTGCTGCCACAGCCACCTTCACAGCAGCTGCCGAGTCTTCCGGCAGTACCCTGCAGCAAGCCCTTGTGCACATGACCAAAACCGCCTTCCCCTGCCTCAGTTGGGCCCCAAGCTCGAAGCCCTTGCAGACAGCCAGCTGCGCCCAATGGGTGGCGGCCGGGGCTTCCAGTTGCTGCGCGGCATTCCTATGGACAAGTGGAGTAAGGAGGTCGCCCTAGTGGCCTACATGGGGGTCGCTGCACACATGGGCTACAACTTCAGCCCCCAGCGCAAGGATGGGAAGATGGTGCACCATATCAAGGCCATTGGAGGGGGTGCGCAGTATGCGGAGTCTACTCAGTCGGCTGCCATGGGGTTCCATACTGATGCACAGGGCGACGTGCTGGGGCTGATGTGCATGCAGCAGGCGGCCGAGGGGGGAGAGAGCAGGTGAGGCCTGAGATTCCCAGCGGCTAATTGTTTGGAAACTCGATAACACTGCATGGCATGAAGGCAGGCTTGCATTTCTGCATTTGCGCGTGGCTGATGTTGAGCAAAAAGCAGAAAGGCCCGGCCGCTGCATGTTGGAGGCCGGGCCGCGGTACAATATAACAACTTACTGCATTATGCAACATCTGGCCTTGCGACCTCCAGCATCAACAACTCAGTTGCAGCAGCACGGTTGGTGACAGGGTCGTCTGCTTCTGTCAAATCCTGCATGTGACTCAGTATGGTGATGCACCCTGCTTCCCGCCTTCAGGCCTGACTGGTGTTCTGCTGCTGTCCTGCCGTCCTGCCCTGCCCCCGCAGTCTAGTGAGTGCTGCCGCCGTGCACAACGAGATGCTGCGCAGAGGCCGCCGAGACCTCGTGCAGCTCATGTCAGCAGACGGCATCTGGTGCCGCAACAAGGACCGCTACCAGCACACCCTGCCTGGGGAGGAGCCCTGGTGGTCTATGCCAGTCTTTGACTACACCGGCGGCATCTTTGCCGCGCACTACTGCCCCACCAACCACTACACAGAGGCCTTTGAAATGTATGGGGCACAGGGCTTAGGGTCGATGTCAGAGCAGCAGGCAGAGGCTATTCAGCTGTTTGAGTCGATTGCCAGCAGTGAGGACTTCACCTTGAAGTTCACAATGGCAGCAGGCGACATGATGTTCCTAGATAACACGACAGTGTTGCATGCACGGTCAGCTTTCAAAGATAGTGCTGACCCAGCAGAGGCTCGCCACATGGTTCGCCTGTGGCTGCTGGACCAGCAGTTGGGAGCACCGGGGCCATGGTCCCGGCCCCTTCCCTCTCACCTAGCTTACCCCCGTGACTACAGCCCTGCAGCCGGCTACTGCCAGGCGACAGCAGCGCCAGGGCTGATGCGGCCCAACCCTGCTGACTTCTTTGTGCCTCTTGTGGCTGAGGATGCACGGGGCTGAGAAGGCCTCATTGTCGGCAGCAGCAGCATGTTTCTTATGTGTGTTGGCACTGTGTACAGTGTTGAGGTCAAGTGGTGGCTGTGCTGCATGATCTCCAAAACCCGCGCTGGAAATGTGCAGTTTGTAGTTGTGGCAACCTGCTGGGCAGCTAGGCTGCCGTGCTGTTTATTTTGACTCTTGGCTAGGAAAGGTTTGTTGACTGTCAGCTTGATCAAGCAGGGTCAGTCAATCTTGTTTGGGTGCAGGCCTTTGGCGGCCTTGCCGGGCATTCATTGACAGGACAAGGCAGGGGTCCTGCCAGCTGTCTGGGTTGAATGGTGGTGCTACAATTGCAGTGTGAACTGGAATTGGCTCGACCTGAACCGTGTAACGGAAACAGTTATAACTGCCACTTGCAGCCTTGGCTCTCTGGCCCTGATTGAACTCTGTCTTTCAGCATGCGTGCTTGAGCCATATGGTCATGTAGGGTTGCTTTGCTTGTTGCCGCTCTTTTGGTTGCTGGGCACATGTGCACAGCTGCTTTTGTTCAATGACAGCATTTACAAAAGTGGGTGTACACAGGCCCTCCTACGTGCATGGGCCACCCTGCCCTGGCACAATTGATGTCACAATTGCTATGTGGCCTGAGGGCTCCCTGTGCTGAGCATCATATGCACATGGTGCTGACAGCTTCTTTCCACTTCATGCAGTCAACTGTGCTGTCATGTGTTTGGCACTTGACGGCTGGAGAGCTCGTGAACTGGCTACTGTTGATGGTTCATGGTGTGATGTACTTGCACACGTGGTGACCTTGTTGCTTGTGTAAGGTGTTACAAAGGGCTGTCATCAGCACCGCCTGGCCTTTCCATTTGACTCTGCGGTTGCAGCCTCCACATAATTCTGGTGGGCCACCACATTTCATTCGCGCCACATTAACAGCCTGCAGCTGTTGCGCTCAACAGCATGATGCAGCTACTGCTGAGCACCCAACTGACCGCAAACTCCCCATCTCACATTGCCAATGTCACATTGCCAACTTGTCACGGTGACAAGTTGTAACCTGGTGCACAGCCTGTTGAACAGACCTTAGATATCTTGTGGCAGAATAGAAATCAATGACATACAACAGATATTAGAGATACAGGCCACTTCAGGCCCTGTCAGAAGTCGGGCAGCCACACCTCCGAACAGCCATGTATGTATTTCAGATGCATGATATCACTCAAGACCGCATGCACCGATGGCAGTCTTTCTGGTCAAACACTGCAGGCAGCAGGGTAGACTACCGCCATATGGCTGCATATGACTGCGGCCAATTTATTGAGCTCATCACGCGCTGCATTACACTGTATGGCGTAGCTCTCAATGCAAGCCACATCTGCTCGACATGCCAGTAGGTCATGACACTCTGTGGCAGCAGGAGTTGCAGCCACCATGCCACTGAATGTGCTGACCAGCATCAACAGCAGCATTCCAGCCTCCCAATACACCATAGCCAACATCAATATTGCATCGACCTCTTTAGAGGAAGATGCTGATGAGCTGGTCAGGACACCACCCCCCCTGCAGGGGGGGTGGGGTGGTAAAGGGAAGGAACAAGTCGCCAGTTGCTGACCAGATCCGGTCCAAGCTTATTTTTGATAATCAAAGAAGATAAATCACATCGCTATCACAGCAGCGCGGCGTTGATCGCGCAGACGAAGTTGAAGCTAATTGCTGGGGGGTGCGATGGAGCATCCCTTCTGACAAAACACTTGAAAGTGGCTGATGTTTATGCTCAAGGTGTTGGTTCGGCGAGATCGCAGCTGGCTGCTAGTATTTTGCTGGCAGTACACCGAAGAGTTTCTCTGCCACGTTAGTCCTGCATGTCATTCCAAGGTACGTGATATAATAAATTGTATCTTCTCTGACCACGACTGAAGTGAAAAGGAAGCATGTCAGGGGTGCAGTACTGTGTTCAACGATTGCAGCAGCAGCAGCAGCAGCAGGATAAAGGCCAAATTTGGAGTCACGAAACACGTAAAAGACGCTCGAAAGAGCTCAAGGGTCCGAAGACTGTTACTCGGCTGCGGTCACCACCACGTGACTCACCCCGGGTCGCAGTGGCCCACAGCTTTTTCAACCAAATATCGTTACTTGGACAACGTAATTTACATCTAATCCATGCGCTCATGCTGTACGGGATCTATCATGATCTGCACAAGGCCCCGTGACGATTGCGATCAAGGCAGGCCATTCCCTACCTAGGAGGGGAACGTTAGGGGACCCAGCGGCTGGACACAGAGCACAAAACAGCATGTATATCAGTACACATTGCACAGTATGGCCCACGTCCGTCGGCTGGTCTGCAGAACACAGTGCCCATGCAGCAGCAAAGCAGTGCATCTGTGACTGAGGCTCTGAGCCGCGTGTCTGTGCAAAATTGCTGCGACGCTGGAAACTGGTCGAGGGGCTTACCACCCTTGCCATGGAGGCCGATGAGGATTTTGCACAGAGCACACGCAAATCCTTCAGCTGGCAAGACCCCCCCCCCCCCAAAAGCAGAGGTCGATGCCGCACTGACGCCAGCTGAGCGTTAGACGTTCTATAATGTACAATAGTGTACACAAGTTGAGCTGATCCTACTACCAAGTGCAGGAGAAGACAACACTATGCATGGGCTCTGCTTACAGGGAACACACAACAGTGTCTTAGGGGCCAGCGCACTGTATACACTAATCAGCAGCATGAGCTGCTGACAAACACCTGAGCAACCTGATTGAACTATACTCTGTGAGATGCACAACACGCTGTGTGGCGCCAGAAGGGCACGCACTGCAAGCAGAAAAGACTTGATGTGTACTGCTGGTATGCCTGTGTGCACAGTAGGGAGCACACGTAGGCTAAGTGAGTTGCTGGTGAGTACAAATAGCTACAGCATAGTACACCGACAGTTACATTTTCAGTAACTGGCTCAGCTAAAAAAACTGAGCAAACCACAAGTGAGGCAGAGGCTCATGGTGGGAATCATGGACGAAGGCGGGTACCTCCAAAACAGAGCCATAGGCATGGAGGAACCATCTAGAGTATATTGCATCCCCAGGATAACTCCTGAACAAGCTGCTAAACATCACAAGATGGAGCACAAGGTGGCGACTGAACGGCCAGAGGCCTGCGCCACATAAGCCATAACATACAGCAAAAGTGTATATCAGCAGCCACAACCAAACTCAGCAGCATGAAGTCAGCTGTGCAACAGAATATCTAGCCTATCTGGCAGACACCACTTCCCGAAGGCTGCCTATGTCGACCCTAAAGAGCACAGCCTAAGCCCTAGCCTGAGCGGCTCATAAGTACGTACACCTGGAGCATAGCGTGCTGCATAAGCCACCACAGCAGCTGAATAAGCAGCTGATATGCAGCTGAACAAGCAGCTGAAGTTGAAGAACAGCAACACAGGAACCCGTTGCCTAAATAAATGGGGCTCAGAAAAAGCACACCAAGGTTGAGCTGACTGAGTAGCCTCTCTGGCAGAGGTCTGCAGCGGCATGTGCCAAGACATGCAGCAAAAGTAACAACATTTATCAGCAGCCACAACAAAACTCAGCAGCAGGAAGACAGCTGAGCAACAGAAATTCATGCAGACACCACTGGGTTTGCCAAGCTGCTGCTGCACTGTCGTGCCATCACCTGGCAGCTAGCAGCTGACCGCACAAGTCCCAGGGCACCAACAGACCCACAAGCCGGCAGGGGCCTATCCTCATCACCACCAGAAAATGAACCTGCGAACGCCCTGATGGCCAGCAAACTCAGCTGCTCCTGCAGGCACCCTGGTCCAGCTGTTGACATGCAGGAGTCAGCACGGTCAGGGCCGGGGGTCAGGACCTTCACCACCCGCTCAGGCAGTCTCTGCATGAGGTCGTTTACAGTGGTCCCAGCCGGCATGAAGTGCAGCAGCATGTGTGGCTTGGCCTGCTCTAGCTGCCACAGCCTGTCCACCAAGCAGGCTGCTATGAGGTCCTCGTAGCTCCAGCCCAGCTGGGAGGCCAGGCCGGTGCACACAAGGCTGGTGGAGGTAGAGCAGGGCCGCTTCAGGTCGGGCTTGGGGTTGGCCTCCTGAAGGGAAAGCAGTGATGGTGGGAGCACCAAGCGGGTGGTCAGCACATGCAAACTTGAGAAAGGTAAGGACCTTTCATGAATTGCTCACAGCCTTGCAGCCAAATTGTCTCCCTAGCGGGCCAGGAAGCAAACTGCTCATGCGCGACATGCATGTGGCCCACAACCGTGGGCTAGCTGTTGTTCAACACAGGCTGTGACATCATGTCAAGCACACCCTGCTCTCCCGACTCCTTGCGCCCAACGCAAGCTTTGTCAACGATGTGATGAAATCAAACACCACACATCCTTGGTCCTTGGATGTCACATCCTTGGATGGTTCATGCATTGGCTGGATGCACTCCCTGTGTCTACACACACCGTTGGGTCCCCCCCCCCCCTGGCTCACCAGTATGTAGAGCTCCCCGTCCTCGTCTGCCCTGATGTCCAGCCTGACTAGGCTGGTGAGGTTGAGGTTGCTGTACACAGCAGCACCCAGCGACTGCAGCTGGCACACCAGACCAGCCTCACCACCATCCAGGGACATGGGGCGCACGCGGTCAGACGTGATGGCTTTCACATCCATCGACGTGAACACCTGTACAGGAGAGGCAGGCGGGGGAGGTGGGCGTGGGTATTTGAGGTTTGGGTGTGGGTTTGCTGTTGTGCTATCAGCAATAGGCAGCAAGCTGGTGGGCGCCCGCACCACGCCTGCCCGCCACCAGCCTGCTGACTGGCTTGGGTCAGACGTGAACACCTGCAGGGGAGAGGGGAGGGGGTTACGGTGGCGTGGGAGGTGGGGGTGCGGTGTGGGTTTGCTGTTGTCATGTGACCAGAGGGCAGCAGCTGGTGGGAGTCCAGACCACATATATTGGTGGCCAGCCTGCTGACGGACGTCAAAAGAGAAGAAGGTACAAGACCTGGCTGCCCGTGATACAGCTGCACAACACTTGACCCCCCACTCGCATGTCCACTGGCCAAACCCGCCACACACATGCTGTGCATTTGCATATTTACCCATCCTGCTGCAGCCCTGCAGCCCTCTGCTCCCCGGCCCTGCACAGCAACCAGCAATGCATGCGGCCCCTTCCCCCCTCCTGCTTGCTAGCCCTGCCCACCTTCTCATCCTGATCCAGGCATCTCTCCACAGGGCTGAAGGCAAAGGCTCCTGCAGGCCCTGCGCCCATCACGGCTATGCAGAACTCACGCCCACCCAGGAACCGCTCGACCAACACCAGGGTGTTGGTCTTGGACCCAACAGAGGCAACCATGGACGGCAGCTCGGCGACAGTCTGGACAAACTCAACGTTCTGAGAAGCACGACCTGCAGCAGCAGCAGAGGACGCAGCATTGACATCAGCAGCAGCACAACACCCAGGAGCAGCAGAATGTAAGCTAAGTGTCGTGCTCTGTAGGGACAGCAGGTCATGTCACATTGTCGCTCATAGGCATTGGTGACAGTGTACTACTGCTTTGTAATAAAAACAGCACCAGCGTCTCAATGGTGTTCCGCAACATCCCCTACTGTTGCCCCCCCCCCCTCACCGTTGACTGGCTTGACGATGAATGGTCCCTTGTATGAGCCAAATGTGCGCCTGAAGTTAAGAGACCTGTCAGGCCTGAAGCTGCCGGCTGCAGGATTGTGCACGATGAACGGTGCTGTGGGCAGGCCCAGTCCAGCACAGGCCAGCTTGAACATGCCCTTATCGTCCAACAGGGCGGCGTTGAGGGGTGTGTGACCAATGTATGGGATGCCGGCTGTCTCTAGCACTGCGGGTGTCTGGGCGAGAGGGCACTCCCCCTGCACACCACCTGTGTTGAGCCACACCTGGGAGGAACAAACACCAGACAAGACCAGCGAGAAGGCACAGGGTCAGTAGATTTGCGCACGTTGAGGCAGATACTAGCAGGACCTGTGCAGCAGCAGCAGCAGCAGCAGCAGCAGCAGCAGCAGCAGCAGCAGCAGCAGCAGCAGCAGTCGGGGCAGCGATGGAAAAGTGTGCTACCCCCCCCCCCCCCCACACACACACATGTGCACAGACAGGCTAGCAACGGCTGGAAAAATGCACCAAGTGTCACCCTTGTCGCCCTTAGCCAAGTCCTTGCTGACAAATTTTCACGATGCGGCATGCAGGTTGCGCTGCAAGATGCCTAGGTCCACCAGTGTCAATGCTGCTGTGCTGCTTGCATTTCACTCCAGCCGGCCCCATTTCCGGCAATACACAAGCTCGATGGCACACATCCAGCATATCATCCCTTCCCACTGCATGCTGCATGCGCCATTCAGCAGCCGCCCACCCAGCGCCCCCTGCACTGCTAGCCCGCCCACCCACCAGTTCAATGCGCTGTTCAGCCAGACGTTGAATCAGGTCTGCCCCGTCAGGCATAGTGACAGCATCCAGGCCCAGGGACAGCAGGGAGCCACATATGTCTTGCGCAACAGCCTGGTAGGACTGCAGCAAGGCAACATCCAGTGCAGCAGCATGCACCTCAGCTTTGATCAAAGGAAGCTTTGACCTGCTGCCTGCAAGATGGTGCTGCTGCGGCCGCTTTTTGAAAGTGCTCAGCTCGGAGACGGGGCCTGACAGCTGAACGATCAGCATGAATGACATTCACAAGCGTTGCTGTTCCCCGCTACTTGCCCTTTGCCTAATAATCAAGGTAGCACCGGCGCT
The DNA here is from genome assembly GCA_007449985.2 of Desmodesmus armatus. Lineage (NCBI taxonomy): Eukaryota > Viridiplantae > Chlorophyta > Chlorophyceae > Sphaeropleales > Scenedesmaceae > Desmodesmus > Desmodesmus armatus. The sequence continues at coordinate 40,502 of VIIQ02000662.1, forward strand.
GCTGCACCGCATGCATGATGCTCACCTTCCAAAAGCGTGTGTTGGCAGTAGGGTGAATAACTGCCCCTGCTGCATCCTTGCTATTGGCGTACACCACTGCAATCCTGGGCAGAGAGAGGCTGGAAAACATGGTGTTGACCTGTTGTGGTATGGTGATCAGTCAACTGTACTGCTGTTGCTAGTGCTGTTGGAGGGTTGTTTCGTTGAAGCTACGTGTGGTTTCTGCTGCTAATCAGCAACCAAATGCACCGTATATAAGCTCCAGGGAGCTGCCCAAATGTCACACTCACACACTCACACTTTGGGCTCGAAAGGTTGAGCTTGTTGACCCAAACACAGAAGGAGAGGGAATGAAGAAGCCGTCAAAGCATCTAGTGCGCACATCAAAGTCGCAGACGCAGAAGGAATTCACAATAGAAACTGAAGCAACACAAGGCACGTACGAAGAGATGTATCTGTAGCCAGTGCAATCTGATGCTGATCATACATTCTCCTTTTATTCTGGACTGGCGCAATGCAGTTGGGTTGGCACTGTCCGTACTGGTAGCTCTCATCTCTGGTCCAGGTGTGTGCTCTTGATCAGGATTGAGCAGCGGGCATTGTGTCAAGAGGATGCACATACTGCACACTACCTGAGGGTCTCAAGCATGTCAATGCCTATGTTGGCTATAGATGCTTTGAGCTTTGCGTTGAGTTGTGGTCTGAAGAAATGTAGCTGCCCCCCTCCCCCCCCCCCTGTCGACTAATTGGCCGCTGCTGCCATTACATTGGCTGCAGGTGGTCAGGGTGGCGGCAGCTTCTATGTTGTCATTTTCAGCGTCCTTCTGGGCTTCAGCACAAACCAGGCCTCAGTGCTCTCAGCAGCCGTCGTGTTCCTTGGGTGAGTGACATGCAGTGACGACAGTGCCCACCCTGCAGGCCGCACAGTGTCATGAAGCTGCTACCGTTGGAGGTGTTCGCATGGTCAGCCACACTGATAGTGCTTGTCACTCGCTGCCAGTCATGTGGAGTGTACTGAAGGGGCGCTGCTTGAGTGCATTCTGCGCTGGCTCATCCATTCAAGATCACTGCACACCAAGCTGCAAACAGTCCCGCACCTTGACACACTCACATTTGAACTTCCTGCAGCCATATGCACACTCAACCCTGCTGTCTGCGTTTCTGCTGCTCACCACCCCGCAGGAGCATCACGATGGTCATCCAGGCAGTGGCCACCTCACACCCCCAGCTGCCCCGCCTGCCTGTTGTTGACTACAGCTTAGTGCTGGCCATGACCCCCAGCCTCATAATCGGCCTGGCCCTGGGGGTGCTGGTGAACGCAGCCATATCACAATGGCTGCTCAACCTGCTGATCATTGCAATATGGACATGGAGCAGCATACGGCTCTGCTTCTCGTACAGGAAAGCAAGGGTACAGGAGAAGCACAGACAGCAACATCACCAACAGCACCAACGGCAGCAGCAGGAGGCACATAAACAAGAGGAGCAGCAGCAGGAGGCTGTTGCGGCGGCTGTCGATGGCATCCCTGCCACCAGCCCTGTCTCCTTCCAGCTAGTCATCTGTTGTGATGTGGACTCAGCTTGTGCTGACAGCAGCTACCCAGCCTCTCAGGGTTTAGCCATCCTGAGAGCTATGTGCAACAGGGTGCGCTCAGCTTGCACAGCAGCAGCAGCTGCTGTGCAGATTTGGGCCAGCTACCAACCGTGGTGGACGATTGCGGCAGCAGCGGCTTTGTTTGCTTTTTTTATTGCTTGTCAGGTCATTCAGGGGCGGCTCACTCCCATGTGTTCTAGCAGCTACTGGGCCATCAGTGGCTTGTTGTGTGGGGTGGGTGTGGCAGCTGCTGCTGCTGTGTCATGGTGGCTCCTGAGGACAGAGGCTGACAGGCCGCCTGCTGCAGCCCTGCCTGGTAGTGGTAGTAGTAATGGTAGTGATGTGCTGAGGCTTCCACAAACATTGGCGGCTGCAGATGTTGCTGCCGCAGCCGGCAAGTCAGTTGATTGTGATAGTAGCGGTGATATAAGCAGTAGTGGTACCAGCAGTGCTGAGGCGTGTGATTCGCACCTAGGTGGTGGGAGTGTTGTGCGCTGGACGCACGGCGTGCTCGCCAGCATCCATGTTCAGATGCTTGTTGCTGGGCTCATGTTGGGGGCGTGGCCGCTGTCACCCATCATCCTGGCCATTCCTGGTATGCATCCCCAGGTCGGGGCGGGCACCAGCAAGCTGATGCTGTTCATGATTACAGCAGGGGCTGGGCTGTCCTTCATAGCTGCAGGCAACATCAACACCTCATACTTGCTTGTGTATGGCCTGGTGAATGCTGTGGCCACACCGTTGGGTGTGTGGCTGGTTGACTGGATTATCAAGCGCACTGGACGGCCGAGTTTCATCATCATGTTGACGGTGGTGCGTCTGATGGTGTGTGTGGTGCTGCAGGCAGCGTTGCAGGCAGTGCCTAGTTTGATTGCGCTGGCGCATGGGTTGCCAAGGGCTGGTTTCCTTGCACAGCCGCTGTGTCACACTACGGGATGAGGCTTGCTGCGCTCACATCGATATGGGTGTGTGGGAGTGTGGGTTGTGCAGTATCTCTGCTGGATCATAGTGATGCTTGCACATACCCTTGTGTAGGGTAAGTGACTGGATTTTTGTTGGGTGTTCATGTGACACAATTGAGGATGACATCACCCGGTTTGACACACAGGGCCTGAACTCTGACAGTCACTGAGTGGCACATGCTGCTGCCAGGGAGCTGATGCGATGGCATGATCGGTGGAAACACATAAACACGTGTTATGTGTATCTCTGCTGGAATATGGGTTGTGCTCTATCTCTGCTGGACAGTAATTTCATAAATGTTAACTCTCTGCCATGAGTGGAGTTGTGCATCGCTATCCAAGTTGAACCTGTTGTGAACTGTGGTGATGAATGCACCAGTTGGCACTGCCAGCGGCCGAGTTGCGTCACAAAGCATATTGCATCCCCTTGTGTTGGCTTGGGAATACAGAGCTGCAGGACAATTGTTGGCTACGGCGTGCACAGCGGTAGTGAAGCGTTTTGGTGTTTGCTGTTGACTCAACAGCATGTTAGACATGTACGGCATGGTGACTGTCATGTTGCTGCCATTGACAGCAGGTAAGCGCGTATCCTGCCTTTTGCATAACCTTCTGTGTTGTTGATATTGACTCTCATCGCAGCGGCTTGTCAATTTGGCAGCGTATTCACTGGGGCCTACCAGTTGGTACATCTGTAAATACCGTATGTGACAAGTCCCTGGTGTAACTTCGACTCAACCACACACTGGGTGTAACACACGCTGTGTCCATTGTGGCCACTATTCTGAGACTGATCCACACGATGATGCGAGCTGTGCGCATTCAGGCAAGTGTGTGTGCTACAGCACATAGCTGTGTTCCATCAGATTGCTGATTAGCCCACCATGCTGAGGCATGGAGGAGGCATAGAAGTGGTGTGGCATGCCTAGCCCATGTTGCGGGTGGTCTTGGGCTGTCTTTTTGCCAACATGGGCTTCAATCCAATGTAAAGTGAAGATGCCATGTGCGCAGATGTTGAGTTCATCCCATCTCAGCTGCAGGCCTCCTCTCACTGGTGTTGCCCTAGCCAGCTTTGAAAGAGGCGTGTTTCAGCATCAGCTCTGGCCAGCAGCAACTGTCAAGGGAACTTTCCTGCCCAATTCCTCCATCACACACTGTGCGTGGCACGCACAAGCACAACATGGGGATGACGTGGAGGCAGTGCGGACAAGCACTAGCGTTTGAGGGATTGTTGGCAGCACACACTGCTGCCTGCTGGGACAGCCCCATTGAAAGTTTCCCATGGTGCCATTATGCTGAGCTGCAGGAAGCTGCATGTTCCAGCACAACATTTCAGCCAGGAGTTCACCCTGAAGTTCACAATGGCAGCAGGCGACATGATGTCGGATAACACCACAGTGCGGCACGCCCGCTCAGCTTTCAAAGACTGTGCTGACCCAGCAGAGGCCCGCCATATGGTCCGCCTGTGGCTCCTGCACCAGCAGCCAGGGGCACCAGAGGCATGGTCCCGGCCCCTGCCTTCCCGCCTGGCTTACCCCGTGACTACAGCTCTGCAGCCGGCTACTGCCAGGCAACAGCAGCTCCAGGGCTGATGCGGCCCAAACCTGCTGACTTCTTTGTGCCTCTTGTGGCCGAGGATGCATGGGGCTGAGAGTGCCTCATTGTCGGCAGCAGCAGCGTATAGGGTGCCACCTTGGCTACTGAGGAGCAGGTGCTTGTGGGGTTGGCTGTGCCACGGCATTGCTTGCGTGCATAGTGTGCCAGACGTGTGTGTCATGGTACTCTGGGTCTGGGTATGACCACAGCCATGTGGTGCTGTAGCAGACAATTTGGCGTGACCCCGATGCAGGAGTGCTCGGTGCATGCAACGAATCCATGTGTGGATTCATTTGGCATACATGACCGAGGGTAGTGAGGGCTGTTCATGTGTGGTGCGGAATTGTAACTTTCTGTTGGGTGAGCATTATCAGGGTGGTGGTTGGGGGGGGGGGGGGTCACTCAGTGACCCCCTCCCGTGACTGGCCGAGCTGGGAGGAGACATGGGGGATGAAAGTCCAAAGTGGTGGCAGGGTGTGAGCCTACCACAAACATACATTACGAAACCTTGGAGGCTTCCAGGTTGATGATTGTCTGTCAGGCGCCTGTGCATCTTTGGTGTTCAAACCCAAACAGCACAACCGTCACAATAGTCACGATGAGTGCAGCAACTCATAGGGGCCGCTCTGTAACATTGCGAATGTCTACCGTGTATCTGGGTCACTTCTCGAGGCATCATGGCGTCGGGCATGGGTTTCGGCCACGCGTGGCAGCAGCATGATTTCTCTGATGTGGACATTGTCCTCAGCTATGAAGCACCGGCACCTCTGCACCTCCAGCAAGGTCAGGTGCTGTACAGAAGTATCACCAGCATCCCTGAATATGCTGGCAAATCGTTTGAGGAGCTGCGTTTGGAGCACTGGCACACCAGCAACCTCAGTACAGCGGGCGCGTTGGTGCAGCAAGGGGCAGGCAGCCTGCCTGGTCCGAGCAGACCCGCTGACAGCACCTCACTGGAACCAGCTGTACCATCAGGTAGGCAGATTGCCCAAAGGCATCACAGTTGCCAACCAGGACTGCACACAGGCAGCACAGGTCTACCAGGTCTTATAAATGCCAATATGCTGAGCGCTTTCCCAGGTTGCATCTGCCTGCTGGAATCCAATTGCTTATGGAAACACGTCTTGATGCACTGATGCCCTGCACAGGTCCCGCACGCCCTCCCACCGCCACACAGCCTAATCCCAGCTTTGCCCCAAAGCACGCAGATGACGTGTTCCTGGGTGTGAAGGTCTATTGCCTTCCACAAGGCGTAGAACCTGCTGTGAATGGCACCGCGTATGCCGCAGCAGCGTGTGCAGAGGCTGTGTGGGCTCCAGGGCCAACAGCAGCTGCAGAACAGGACGGCAGTACCGTGCTGAGGACACTTCCAGCACACAAGATCATACTCAGCAACAGCCCCTACCTACTGGCACAAGTGCGTACCAAGCAGTTCGGAGTGATTTGTGCACAGTTCTTGCTATGAAACTATTGTGTGTGAGCGAAACAGCTTTACTATAGGTGTAGGCAGGTCAGTGCATGCACTCCCGGCTGGATGTCTGTTCAGCTCTACACCTGTTTCAATCTTTGACCAGGTTGCAAGCCCATGAACAGCACTTGGTGCAATGCAAATGCAAGCGTGTGTCACAATGTGTGTTTTGATTGCTGCTCGTCCTCTGCAGATGATGCGCTGGCAGCTCGTACTCGATACTGATGCTCCTTCAATAGCAGACAGCCACAGCAGCAGCTCCAGGGCCGCAGGCGCAGCAGAGGGGGCTCATGCAGGCCCCTCAGCACAAGATGCTGGCCACATCAGCAACGGCGGCAACAGCACAAATTCAGGCAGCAAGCATACTGGCACCAGCAGCAGCAGACCGGTCCCTGCACGGCCCCAGGTGCATCTGACCCTGCAAAACCCAGACCAGGAGCAAGCAGCCCTAGCAGTCCTGTCAGCCCTCTACCTCGTCAAGCCGCTGCCAGAGCTGCTGTCTGAGCTACCCCAGCACCAGCTGCTGCACGCAGCTGTGCTGGCAGACATGTGGCAGGTGCCAGCAGTACCCGAAGCTGCAGTGCAGCTGTTGTGTGCTGCTGCAGTTGATTCAGGTCTCACTCCTGCCTTGGTCGACCAGTTCTGCGCGATGCCGCGTCACCCCCGCTGCCTGCTGCCGCTGCTGCGGGACGTGGCTAGTGCATGCCTGCAGTGGGCCAGCCCGAATCAGCCATCGACCCTCACCGATGTGCTGCTGTCGTTGTTGGGTGACCTGGATGAGGTTTGGGCGGACGAAGAGCTGCGGAAGGCGCTGCGGGCGTTACCGCTGGAAGCTATGGCTCTCCTGCTTGGTTCCGACAGGCTGCAGGTGAGGCTGCAGGCAATTGTTTTGGGGAGCTACCTGCGCCATGCCTGCACCAGGCGCACACCACACGATTGTTGAGTCATAGCAGTATGGTTGAGCAGCTGTTTGGGGTTGCCAAGCATTTCTAGGGGTGACGTCTTTGTGTGCTGCATGGACAGACGTCTCACACCAAGCCTGCCGCCACGCTTACTTAGAATACGCCCTGCTGCCCCTGCCTGCTCCTGCCTGCACCTTGGTTCAGGTGTCCTGTGAGGACAACGTGCTGTATACTGCGCAGGCGTATGTGGGAGGCTTCCCGCAGTTAGCACAGCAGGCAGCAGCCCAGGCAAGACTTGCCCGCATGGTCCGATGCCAGCACCTGTCCATGTGCTGGCTCTCCGCAACCGTGCTGTCGCCGGACGCAAACCAGCTGCTGTTGGGCAGCCTGATCCCAGAGGTCAAGCTGCTGCTGGCGCTGCGTCAGGCAAGGCGTGGGTGTGCGGTTGATGCAGAGTTGGTGAAAGAGCACATCCAGCAGGCCCCTTTTGCCTGGAGACAGCAGCGGCTAGGGCGCACGCAGCCGACTTCTTTGCTCGATTCAGGGGTGCAAGTGAGGTGGGCTGTTGACGTTGCGGTGATCAAGCAGATGGCTCAGGACTGTGTCAAGGAGCGGTGCTCTATACCTCGCAGCAGCCCAGCAACACCACCTCTGGCTGGGTGTGACTGGGCGATGCAGCTTGTTTGTGAGTATGTGAAGAGAAGAGGGGCAAGGGTGTCACTCTACAGCCGGCTGCGCAACATCCCAGCGGGCTTGTTTGTAGAAGACACGTATGAGCTGTCATGCTCCGCCCTTGGGCAGTCCTTCATCCAGAGTAGTGGCACAGCGTGCAGGAGCCATGCACGTTCCAGGGACGGTCTGTTTGATTGTTTTGACCTTGGGGTGATGGCTGGGGGGTGGAACCAGGAGGCATGGGGTAGCAAGGGGCTGCCTGCAGCGGGCCAGTTGGATTTCACCCTGAAAATCAAGTCAGTCGGACATTGGCCTTAGCTGTGCCTCCATTAGCTGGAGTACTGCTTGCTGTGTGCATGTCGATTGTCATGTGGTGGCACTACATGCAGTGTTGTGTTGAGTGATGGCCGTGCTGCATTAACGGCCACTGCAGCGTGACCTGCAAGTAACATATTTGTTCTGGAGTGTGTGTGGCGCCTGATCACTTCCGTGTATATCAGTCTTGGCACCCTGCACTGCCCTCTGCCTGGCAGCTTATGTCTGCCCAACTGCGTCACCCGCAACAGCGGCCAAGCAACAGCGGCCGGGCTGCAAAGGCTTGACATGTGCATGCTGCAGCAGCTGTCAGTGGATGACAAAGTTTTGATGTCACACACGGCTAGGCTTGCAGTATTATGTGTTTGGGGGGTGCTGCTACAAGTGCAGTGTGCACTTGATTGATTGATATTGCTGCCACTTGCAGCCTTCTGGCCCTGCTTGAATTTTGTCTTCTAGCATGCATGCTGCAACTATATGGTCGTTTAGGGTTGCTTTGCTTGTTGTTGCTCTTTTGGTTGCTGCGCACAGCTGCACAGGTGCTCTTGGCAACTGGAAATATGTACAAAAATGGGTGTACACAGGCCCTTCAACATGCACAGGCCTTGCCCTGTGGGCACAGTTGCTCTGAGGCCTGAGGGCTCCTGTACCTGTTGTGATATGGCGCTCACAGCTTCCTTCCGCTTGATGCTGACAAACAACGTGTCATGCGTTTGGCTGTTCATCATGTGCTGAAACTGCACACGTGGTGATATTGTGGCTTGTGTCAAGGTGTTACCAAGGGCCATGATGAGCACTGCCTGGCCATCTCATCTGACTCTGTAGCCACAGCCTCCCCAAAAGTGTGGTGAGCTACCAAGTTCATTTGCGCCACATGAAATGAAGAAACCCAGCCATACTTACCACCTTCAAAAGCCCACATGGCTGCAAGCGGCTGACAACAAGGAGCCAGCAGGAGCAGCGATAAGGTGCATGACAAATCCAAAAGCAGCGATAAGGTGCATGACAAATTTAATTCAGGTTCATCAAGGGTTCCCTGTAGGTAACCCATGACATTCATGTGCTGCAATGAGGCATGCCACCTGCACACCTGAACTCAGCCTACAGTCTTGCAAGAAAAACACCCGCCACAACAAACTGTGGGATCAAGCACAAATGCCCAGCATCTGCATATACACACAGCGCGAGCTGAGCTTGCCAAGCTTGCAAACACACACAAGGCCAGTGTACATTGTGGCTCAAAACAACATGGCAACCACTGATGGCTGCACGGATCGGACGGCTGCACAACCAGACAAACACAGAAATGGGAAAGCAGCAATTCTGCAGCACCTGGCTTGCTATCTCTACAGGCAAGTTTTAGCCAGCAATAGAACCTGAATCACTGTCAGACAGACCAGAAGATGACAAGAGCAATGCCAGAGAAGGATCGCAAAGAGCAGAACCACTCAATCCAACAGACTGCCAACCCTGCAGAGCGTACACCATATGCCGTATTTCTGGGGCAGTTGGCAGCCTCACATGATCAAACACAGCTGGTGGCCACGGCAGCTGCCCAACAACCCAGATCGCAAACAGGCCTTGACCAAACCTGATGAGGCACAGCTGGCCATATTGACCACTGCCTCAAACCCATCCAGCCAAAGCTGGCTGATGTTGCTGCGGCCATGGCTATTGGTTGATGAGCTAGTCGTCCTGCATGCGCTGCACCAAGGGCTGCACAGCAGGAAAAAGCAACAGCACAGTTGTCTTAACGCCTGTTTACGTGCCGTCGCGCATTCTTGAATGGCCATGTACACCAAATCACCAGCCAGACTCACGTGCTGCATGCGCTGCGGGTCGTAGCTAAACTGTCCAGCACACTTCAGGTATGTACGTGTCAGCAGCAACAGTGTCAACATGCTGCCACATGCTGTGTAATGCTGCATGCCGATGTCGCAAACCAACTGTGCAGTGACCAACTGCCCAGTGACTGCAGATGTGCGCCAGTCAACAAGTCAGGAGTGCTGAGTAATTGGCTACTCACGTTCACCATGCCATACGCCTGCACCATGTCAGGGTCGAGGATGACGTTGCCCCCAGTTGGGTCCAGGAAATCAGGAATGGCGCCCGCCCCGCCCGTAGCAGGTGGCTGAGGCCCAGCACCTGCAGATGCAGGCACCGGCAGATGAAAGCAATGACATGATGCAGCGCCAACTGTTGACAGTTGAATGCATGGTTGACCCAAGTGCTGGAGGGGAGTGCATGTAGCCGGCAGCCACATGCGTCAACACTCAACGCAAGCACGCGCAGGACAGCAATTATGGGGAGTCTGGCCAGTTAGTCAGCCAGGGACCCAGCACAGCGAGCACCCGAATAGGCATGCAGCACCTAGGGAAGCAAGGTAACCCCCACCTGATGTTGAGGCCTGCTGGGGTGTGAAGCCAGGCGGTCCAACGCCGTGCAGCTGCTGCGCAAAGGATGCCATGGTGTTGAGGAGTGCGGTGACCCCTGCTGTGGCTCCTGCAAACGCAGCAGCAGCAGCCAGAAGCCCTTCTTGCTGCTGGACAACATGCCCTGTGCCTCCGCCTGCTGCCGCAGCTGGCAAACTGTGTGCTGACTGCTGCTGGTGCGTAGCTGCAAAGGCGGTACCAGCCACAGGAGTGCCACCAAGTGATGGTGCCTGTGCCTGTACAACAGGTTGCGCCAACAACACACATGTTGTTGAGTCAGTCATACGAGGTTTGCTTTACAAGCATGGAAACATCTGCAACATGTGTGGTGTGCACGCCACACAGGGCATACAACATAGCAGTGCAGTGCCTATGCAAAAACGGCAGCAGTGCAGCATGCTGGACAACTCAGGAAGGATGCCCCACTACACCACACAGTCGAAACATGCCACCCACAGCCGATCAACGAGCCGGTAGGCCAGCCAGCACAGTGTGATAGGAATGATAGCGCAGAGGGCAAGTCCTGGCATGCTGGATGATACACCTAGTCCTGTCCATCTAAGCCCATGCACCCTCTTCTGGACCGCGTGCTGCCAGCAATGCTTCATGGTGTTGCCCTTGGCACATCTATTCCATCATAGCACAAAGCTGCCCCAGTGATGAGTACAAGCAAGCTGGCAGCAGTCAAGAATTACCTGTTGCCTGTGCAGCAGTGACAGGTCCCAGATGCGCAGGCCCTGCCCGGCCTCTGTGGCTGACTTGTTCATGGTGGGGGCATGTGCTGTCTGGCGTGCTGCTGGTGAGAAGGAGGCGCCCATACTGCTGTAGGGTGCGCCAGAGGGGAACATCTGTAGTGCAGATCAGAGAGCCAAATTGGTTCCGCAGATGACCGCCGTGCAGGCTGAGGTACAGGAGCCACAAGCCGCTGGCAGTGTACGTGTGTGTGACTCGTCTGGACAGCTAACCCATCATGGATAAGATCTCACCTGCACAGGGCTTGGCAGTGTGCTGCTGGTGATCTGCTGTCGTCCCCAGGACTCCTGTGCTGCTGTGCTTGTGGGGTTGGGGAACATCATGTGCTGTGGTGCGACACGTGGTGGTGGTGGTGGTGGTGGTGGTGGGGTCCAGCGGCCACCAGGAGCGCTTGTTGCCACAGCAAAGGAAGCGTCCTGCAGTGCAAAACAGCACAAGTCAGTGGCTGCTTGCAAAAGAGTGGCTTCCTGCACTCAAACTACAGCACAGGAAGAGGCAGTCGCTGGTGTGGCAAGCCACGTTGCGCGTGCAGCAGATGTACTGTCAGAAGGATGGGATTGCATCAAGATGAGCGCCTGCCCTTGGCGCAGTTGCTACAGCAGCATTTTTAGGTCGCTTGCGCGCAGTCAGGATAGCGCGCTGGCAGACACACCTGTCCAACACCACCGGTACCTCCCATGGGCCTTTGACTGTGCAGGTGCTGTTAACATCCAAGGCATGGGCCCAGCAGCCAAACCAGTAGCGCCTGCAGTGGCAGGACATGTTCAGCGCAGTGAGTCAAAGCTGGCACCTCCACCCACTCGGTTGCCGTAAACATGTGTGTCATGTACATACTCGTGTCAATTCATCAGGCTGCTCTTGATGCTCTTACCAGTGGTGTAGGGTGAGGGGGGCGGTGGCGCAGCATAGAGGCTGCTGTGCTGCATGATGCCGCCTCCGTGCAGGCGGCCAGCACGGCGCATGGGGCCTGCAAAACCAAAAGAGGGTAGCTGTCAGCATGTTGCAGTGCTGAGTCTTGTTTGCAGATGCAAAGTGCAGCAAGAACGCGCAGGACAAATGTCAAGACTGCTTGCATGCCGATCATGCACTGCCTGAGTTGCAGGCAGGTGAACTCATCAGAGCTCATCCCTACAGCAGGACAGACTGCAGGACACACGGCATGGTGCTGACGTTGTACCTGCCTGCTCCTGCCACGTGTTCAAAGTTCTTCGTGAGTGCTGGTAACAGCCATGGCCATGCAGTGCTGCCAGTGTGCATGCTAATCAACAAGACGTGATTTTGGATGCCTTGAAACAACATATGCATCGACGGGCAAGGCCGACACGCTGCATGGCTGTACAGGCCAGCACACCTGGAGAACCCTCCTGGAGGACGTACCCCTCCTGCTGGACAGACATGACAGACATGACAGAGCAAAGATGATTGAAGACATGGTCAGCACACCACTGGCGCAACAGACCAGACATACCTCACACCTTGTGCTGAGCCCAGCCTGTCTATGCTGGCTTGAAACCAGTGTCCTCAGTGTCTTGATGCCTGTCAGCATGGCACCCTTGCATGCTGACTGAGCTCTGCTGTCTTGATCAGGTGCAGCTTCAAGCTGCTGGCGCACATGGGAGACCAACAGCAACACACAGAGGCAGTCCGCTCTGTCGACACACCCTGCCCGTTCTCACCTGATGCATGCAGCCGGGCCTGCTGCTAGGGCCATACGGGCCCTGTGACCTCCCAGCACCCCTTGCTGCAGCAACTAACCTACAGCAAGCAATCGCACTACGAGTGTGACTGCAGAGAGCGAGGGTCAGCAGGTAGCCAAGCAGCAAGCTGCTCACAGCATGAGCATGCAGAAGCGTTCTGACGTAATGCTGTTATCTGCACAACAGCCAATCCATACAGTCTGCCTAGAGTCCTGGCCTGGAACTGTCTGCTGCCAGGTGCTGTGGAGGATTGTGCTGGGGCCTTGGAAAGCTCAGCTGTGACTTGCCTGGCTGGCCAGACGCCCTCCTTACTTTCCAGGCCTCCAGCTGCAGGACAAGCAAGAAGGCCCAAAAAATGCATCAGTGTTGTGATTCAAAGCATGGCAATGCTGATCCTGTGCCTTCTGAGGAAGGCAGTACCCGCTGCTGCTGCCCAGCACACTTTACAAGCACTGTCCCATGGCGGAGTGTCATCCATTCATCAAGCTAGGCAACAGCAGGGCTATTCTTTCCCACAAGGACAAGGCCGGAACAGTAGCCTTCTTCTGCGCCAAGCGAACTGGGTCTGCATTAAACTTCAAGACGTAAGTTTGGGCATTGCGATTGATTTGGCATCAGGGGGCCTGTTGCTTGGCAGGCACAGAGCATGGCTCACGGCACCCTCCTGCTGTGCATTGCAGCTTGCCGGGGCTCCCAGGCTTTGCGACGGTGAAGGAAGCAGTTGACAACTTTGCAACCAATGAGCTGGAAGCACAGCAGCTTCTGGAGACCTACAACACCAAGGCAGGTCACGCCTTGGACACGTGGCCTTGGCAACCATATCTGCTGACATGAAATTCGAGTGTCGTTGTCTCAGCTGCAAGGGCTCTGGTGCAGATACTGGTGCAGGAGGGGCCTCAACCTGAAACAACGTTGGATCGCATCATGCAAGAGGTCCTGCATAGGCGCTTCACTAGCTTCAACCCGTCGTCACTGTGCTTATCAAACAATCCTCAGGACGGGGGACGCAATGATTGTGATTGTCGTGGGTCTCTGCAACATGAACATGAACTGCACAACGGTCGGCATGGACAGCATTGCTGAGGAAGATCCACACTGTATCACGACTCCAGGTTCTACTCTACGATCAGCTCAGACACATATTGTTCCTGTACGTCCTTCACCAGTGGATGCTGGGGCAGTGCTCGCAAGGATGTGCCCAAAATCCTTGGAACAGGACTCACCAGAGATCTTAGAGCAGGATTTCAGGTGGGAATATGAACCTGACAACTAAGGTATGGGGTGTGTAGCGTCTCCAAGGCTGCATAAGGCAAGACACCAGCAGCACAGACAGCCACATGCCCTTGATCAGTAACCAGTGTGTCTCCCCACAAACAGGCCCTGTGTGTGCCCGCAAGGGGTCGTCATGATGACATTCAGTTATACAGAAAGTCATGTATGTATAGTTTCTGATCACAAGCATTTGACGTTGCTGCCTGTTGTTGCTGATGATCCTCTAGGATGGAGACAGAGGAGGCAGCACTGTCCTTGCTGGACCTGCCGGACCCCTGCCTGCTGGCAGTCCTGCAGTGCTGTGCAGCTGACAGCCATGTCAGCTTGTTCAGTGCCGCCAGGTCTCACAGCAGGCTGCACCAGGCAGCTACAGCTGCCCTGCGCAGCTTGACAGCAGTTCTGCACAGCCAGCAGCACGTGGACAGCGTCATGGAGTACCTTGGAAAACACGGCCAGCTTGTCCACGACGTTGACCTCAAGGGTATGTCAGCGGACAGCACAGTGCTCCGCCAGCTGCCGTCAAACCTGCAGCTGCACAGCCTGCAGCTTGAGGACGTGTGTGTGCAGCTGCAAGCGGGCGCTGACGCACGTGGCGTGCTGGGGGGTGCTGCGGGGGCCGCAGCACTCAAGCAGCTGCGGTTGAAGAACTGCAATCTGCATGCCAGCGAGATCAGTGGGGGACCGGGTCCAGCCCTGTCGCTGCTGCCTGCTGGGCTGGAGCACCTCAGCATCAGCAAGGTCAAGTTCAATGGCCACGATGTGACAGTACCCACAGCAGCTTTGCAGCACCTGCGGCAGCTCAGCTTTCTTGAGATTGCTGGCGTCGATGTAGAGGGCCCTGATGAGACCAGCTTGGGACCAGGTGGCTTCCCTTTGCAGGGGCCTGGCCAGCGTCCTGTCATGCAGCCTATGCAGGGGCTGACGCGGCTTGTGGACCTGCGGCTAAAAATCCATATAACTATCAACATGCCAGAGGACACCGAAATCGGGATGGAGGCCAGCATGCTGTCAGGCATGCAGCACCTCACACGCCTGGAGCTGCCTTGGACCACCGATGGTGTCAGATTAGAGCCACGGGCGCTGGCTGGCAAAACCAAGCTGCGCCACCTGCACCTCAACGAGCTGCCTGGTGGTGCAGCAGGGGTGGCACAGCTGCTGTTGCACCTGCAGGATCAGCAGCAGCTAACTCACTTGGAGTTGGAGGGCAGCTTGTGGGCTGCTGGGAAGGGCAGGCCTCCTGCAGCAGCCTATGCAGCCCTGACAGCAAGCAGTACACTGCAGCACCTCGATGTCAGCAGCAGTTGGCTGCCAGCGGGTGTCTGGCAACATGCCTTCCCTGCTGGCAGGCAGCTGCCGCACCTGCGGTTCTTAAAACTCAGCAGTTT
This sequence comes from Desmodesmus armatus, assembly GCA_007449985.2. Classification (NCBI taxonomy): domain Eukaryota; kingdom Viridiplantae; phylum Chlorophyta; class Chlorophyceae; order Sphaeropleales; family Scenedesmaceae; genus Desmodesmus; species Desmodesmus armatus. The sequence continues at coordinate 55,547 of VIIQ02000662.1, forward strand.
GACGGAGACACGCCGGGGTTACTTGCCAGCTCCGGAAGGCAGTCGTCTTGTCAGCTGCTGCCCTAGCCTGCAGCAGCTAGTTATGTGTGGCATGAAGTACAGCGCAGAGCTGCTGCCCGCCCTGCAGGCCCTCAGCGGCCTGCAAACTCTGAACCTGTCAGCATCGGAAGACACACCAGCTGAGGCTTTGCGGCCAGTGTGTCAGCTGACAGGGCTGAGGGAGCTGACTGTCTACTGCGCGAGTCAGACTTCAAGTCAAGGGCTGCAGCTGCTGAATTTCACTTGGATGCAGCAGCTGACCATGCTGACCTATCCAGGCTGCAGCCACGAGCCAAGTACCACCTTCACAAGTACGGTGAGTTGAGATTGTTCGCTTCTTGTCCCAGCTGACTCAGGAGTTCAGTTCCCAGCTGCGCAAGGTGCCGGCTTTTGGTGTCTTTCTCCTTGCCTTGCCATGTTGAGCCATGTGACAACTGCAGAACAATGGCTTTGAACTCTGCTGCCCTCGGCAATGTCTCGGTTTGCATTTGACTTTTGAATGGCCGAGCCCGATTCCAGGCAGGTGTGAATCCTGTGGGTATGGCTGTGTTGCTGCTTACTCTGTGCCCCACATGTGGCTGGTCTTGGTTGCTGCTTTTGCTGCAGACCCCTGATGATGAGCCTGTGTGGCGCCAAGTGTTGCGACTCCACCTCAACCACAGCAACCCTGAAGTGGCTCAGCAGGCGGCTGCGGCATTGGCGGAATGATGGTGAGCCTGACAGCAGCAGCAGCAGCAACAGCAGCAGCAGAGGGTTTTCTGTGCCACCAGAACCCCAGCAACGCAAGAACGTGAAGGTAGCCGCCCCTTGCTATTTTGGATTGGATCTGAGCAGCTAGCAGGAGCAGCAGCAGCTTGACAAGCAACAGCCCATTCTGTGCATATGGGATAGGCTGTCAACTGCTGGTGGTGGTTCTGCAGGCGGGCTGTCATGTGCTGCAGTGGTGGCCGTGCGCTTCTCCCTTCGGTGGCATGTTGCGTGCTGTGCTATGCTGTGCTGTGTTATGATGCGTGTCTGTATGCCTCCAGCCCAGACCACCCCCTCTTTTGCTGGTACCTTGCTGGTACCTGGATGGCTCCATGCCGCACACCAAGCGACCAGCTCAGCAACAACCAGCAGCTGTCGTGACACTTGAACCCTGGCTCTTGCGCTGGCCAAGATCCAGGAGTGAAGGCTTGCAGTGGAGTGCATGGGCTGCAGGGGCATGCGAGAGCTGCAGCTACCTGCTATTGGGGAGCCTGTATGGCACCACTTGAGGCCATCGGCTGCAGCGTGGCTGGAGCTGCAAGCTCGTCCCTGCTTTTTTGAATGCTGCCTTTGGAAGGCTTTCTTTTGGGGGCTGGTAGTGATGGTGTCATAGCTGCAGCTGTAGGAAAATCTTCCACACCTGCGACAGCAGGTTCTACAGCTGTAACAATATGGTTGGGCTGGTAGTCGCAAGGGTGGATGTCCGGCCAGGGCTGGGCGCATTGCTTGTTGGGCGCATGGCTTGGTGGTGGTGATGGTGTCATGGAAGTGCCGGTGGTGTTCAACTGTTGCCCGTAGGTGATGCTGGTGCCGTGTGTGGCGTCAGGACCATTAAGCATATAAGCGGGGGCTCTTTTTGCTGTTGTGATGCAGTTACTGGGGGCAGCCGCAGCAGCAGTGGTTGCGAGGTTGTCCAACCTGTCAGGTTTGTGTCAGCAGGTGTGCCTGTGGCTTTCATGCTGATGACGCAAGTGGTTGTAGCGCCTCTCTGCGATGGTCTGGCCCAGGCTGGGTGCCTGCATGCGCTCCAGCAGAGGTGCTGGCAAGCTTCTCTGCATGCACATTTGTGGCGTTGAAGGCAAGGGTGTGCTGCAGATTTGCTTCTACGTCACACAGGGATTCTGCTGACAACCGTATAACATGACGTAACACCAGCGATTGTGACAGGCCAGCACTGACGCGTCGTGGGGGCGCTGCTGCCAGGACACGTGCAGCATCTGGTTTCGATGGGGTGTTGAAAGTGCTTATCGGAGTGGAAGACTGCAATGCTGTGCAATTTTCAGCAGCCCTGCTGACAGGCGCTGCTGATGGCACCAATAGGCTGTAGTGCTGGCTAGGCCACAAGGAGAGAGCACTGTGGCGGCTGTGTCAGCAGCCTCAAAGCACCTTCAGCAGCAATCTAACAGTGTTGTGAGCACAGGAAGGGGAGGGGGAAGGGGATTCAAAGAAGTGCAACAGGGAGAGCCAAGCTCTGTGATGGACACGTTGCATCAAACAGTCCCCAGGCTGATTCAATGATAATCAAGCAGCACGGAGACAAGGAATGGCTGCAACAGCCCGGTGATTTTTTTTGGTAATACAGGCAGGCGCTGCTGCCGTAAAAAGCACGCAGAGCGCGCAATAGAGCTCAAGGCTCTTTCAAGCCAGCCAACCAGGAGCTGCGGTTCAGAAACAAAGCCACCTGTAGGGGGTTGGAAGGGGAGGTTGAACTACTGTTGTATCATGCTGCCACTATGCTCACTCCCTTGTCACTTTTGCTGTTGCAAGTACTGAAAATTTGCCGCAGCCGAAGCTTGGCATAACTCAGGGTGAAGGGTTCAACCACCACAAGCCGCTACAAGAGTGAGCAGACATCGCAACAGCCTGAACCAGTGTTTGTGCCAGCATTTTGATCCCCAGACCTCCAGATTTGAAGACCACCCACATGCTGGTCAGGTACACCTGCTGTCAGACACACACTTCCACCTGGATAGATTGATTTTTTGGTGATACAGGCAGTCGCTGCTGCCGTACAAAGAGGGGAAGTGGTGCGAAGCCTTGGGCAAAGCAAGGCGGACGGCTAGGGAAGGGGCGATTTCGCTAGGCCTTGGACAAAGCAAGGCGGACGGCTAGGGAACGCGCGATGTCGCTAGGCCTTGGACAAAGCAAGGACGACGGCTAGGGAAGGGGGGATGTCGCTAGGCCTTGGGCAAAGCAAGGAGGACGGCTAGGGAAGGGGCGAGATGTCGCTAGGCCTTGGACAAAGCAAGGAGGACGGCTAGGGGACGCGCGATGTCGCTAGGCCTTGGACAAAGCAAGGAGGACGGCTAGGGAACGCGCGATGTCGCTAGGCCTTGGACAAAGCAAGGAGGACGGCTAGGGAAGGGGAGATGTCGCTATGCCTTGGACAAAGCAAGGAGGGCGGCTAGGGAACGGGCGATGTCGCTAGGCCTTGGACAAAGCAAGGCGGACGGCTAGGGAACGGGCGATTTCGCTAGACCTTGGACAAAGCAAGGCGGACGGCTGGGGAAGGGGCGATGTCGCTAGGCCTTGGACAAAGCAAGGAGGACGGCTAGGGGACGGGCGATGTCGCTAGGCCTTGGACAAAGCAAGGAGGACGGCTAGGGAACGGGCGATGTCCTTAGGCCTTGGACAAAGCAAGGCGGACGGCTAGGGAACGGGCGATGTCGCTAGGCCTTGGACAAAGCAAGGAGGACGGCTAGGGAAGGGGCGATGTCGCTAGGCCTTGGACAAAGCAAGGCGGACAGCTAGGGAACGCGCGATGTCGCTAGGCCTTGGGCAAAGCAAGGGGAGCGGCTAGGGGAGGGGGGATGTCGCTAGGCCTTGGACAAAGCAAGGAGGACGGCTAGGGAAAGGGCGATGTTGCTAGGCCTTGGACAAAGCAAGGCGAACGGCTATGGAAGGGGGCAGCTGCCAGCTAAAGAACAAACCATGTGCACCCAGAGAGCAGGTTGGGAAGCACCTATGCAGTCGATATTCCACCGACAGTAGGGCCCTGTTGCAGCTGCATGTGTTGCAGGCACCCATTGAGCAGTTGAGGCAAGCAGGTGTGCAGGAGCCATTTGCCAGAGGTTAGTTAGCAGAACCCATCTCAAAGTTGTGGAAAGTGGACAGTTTCGTCGGCTCTGTCAATTCTGAGAAGCACTGACAACAGCAACACAGGTTGCTGCTAAATGCATTGCCACAGTCCCGCCACCGAACAGCAAAACATGCCCCCCTCACCTGTATGACACCAAGGCCAAAGCTGTATGCCTGTGCTACCTGCTCTGGCTGAGCCAAGGTCCTGACTCGCTCCTGGGGACTACCATGTTGCTGACTCCAGGTCCGTTCGGTTTGCTTGCACTGCTGGAGCGCTGAGCCTCCATTCGGTAGTATGGTTGCACATCTATATTCCAAGGTTCAGAGCTGTTCGAGGTGGGATGGGAGCCAGCTGCTGGCCGACAGAGCAAGCTACCATGATAGCTGTGCTGAAACGTGGTGACATTTCAAGCAAGAGTTCTGGACATTGATACCTTGTTGCATTGCGGTTGACATGCGACCTGCATATGTCTAAGCTGCCTTGTGTCACTTTCTGGCTTGCCTTGGGTACAAGGTTGTAATTTGAACCGGCCCATCAAAACAAACCAGGCCCTTTCCAGCAATATCACACATTCATCGAGTGGCCGCTCATGTTCTTGTGAGTCTACAAGTCAGCAGCAGGTGCAGAATGAAACACAAGTAGATGATCCAGACACCCACTGTTGTCGTCTCGCTGGCTCCTGTTCATCTGGTTGTCTGCCGAGATGGATACCAATTATATGATCGGGGTCTACATACCAGTAGGACGTGGCTATTCCATCAAGGCAAATTTGGAGGAGGATGGCATACACTACAAGCTGGCCGAGCGTCACGGCCAAACCCATCGCTAGTACGCATGCACATCAGCTTCTGATAAGGCTCCAGGGCTTCAGGACAGCGGCACCACAGCCAGAAGCTCATTCTTCACACGGCTTGCTGTTGTTGCTGTTGTGTAGCCTTGTGGGCCGTGGCCGTGACCAGCAAGAGCTTTACGGCCGGACTCCAATTGAAGCGATTGCCAAGCTGTCCAAGGATTATGGTGGTTCTACCACGCTGATGCTGCACGAGTATGAGGAGAAGGTGAGCCTGACGTACGCGGGGGGTGCCGAGTCCAGCAGCTGTAGATTACAGTCCTTTTCAACAACAGCAGCAAGCGCATGCAGTTCATCTGTCCAACCTCTGCGTTTTTTCCTTTGAAAGCCATGCTTAGTAGCAGCTCCTATCCACACACCTTGTTTTTGATTGCGCCCCACCACATCTGTTTGTGCTGCATGCGCAGCTGAAGGCCAAGCAGAAAAATGTCATGGCCAAGCTGCACGGCCAACCTTCACCAGCCTCCCCCAGCAGCCAAGCTGTCAAGCGAGGTAATTTTGTTTTCATCTGAACATGCCTTGTGATGCCTTATGTTTGCACTACCAAGCCCTGCAGCATGCATCCCTCCATCCAGTGCGAATGGTGTCAGCACCCAGCACGTCAAGCCTGCGAGAGGTTGTATGGGCTGCAGGTCCGATTAGTCAGTTCATGTTGACCAGACCATGCTCTACATGTTGTTGTCCTGCAGGCGGTGGTGAGCTGCTCAACTGGGTGAGTGCTGGCGGGTTGGTTGTGTCATGTATGCTGCTTGTTGTACGGCCTGGCACCGGCTGAGCATGCAGCACAGCCAGCGCATCCCTGGAAAAAGCTGTCTGTGGGTGCGTCTGGTTGTGCTGACCGCAGCCTGTGTTGCGACTGAGGTAGAGGCGCTGCTGACACGCCATGTGCTGTTTGAACTTGCAGGAGACCGCAAGTAGGGCTGGCGGTGATGGCAGCTATTCAGAGCAAGGTGGGTACGTCGAGCACAGTAGCGCTTGGTGTTGTTGCAGCTGTGTGAGTGTGCCTCCCTGCGCTGTGTGTTTGGTAGATGGAGCATGCATGGGAGCTCAGCACACAGTGCTGCAAGCATACTGTATCAGCACACAGTATGCTTGCGTGTGCTGGCACAATATGCTTGCAGCACTGTGGGTGTGTCCTGCAGGTTGTGTGCTGACCCTGCTGACCCTCTTATGTTGCCTGGGCTGACCGTGCTGAACACACACCATCACTGGCAGCATGTCATGCAGCTGTGCAGGCAGTCATTCTCTTGGCTGTCTACATGCCTGCTGTCATCCTGCTCTGTGCTGATGTCCTGCTGGTCGTTTACCATGGGCCAGCCAGCACTGCCACGCAGCACACACACAAAGATTGGGTGATGCATGCTTAGGGATTTTGTTGCATCTTTGCACTGCAGGGTCACCAAAGACCTACAAGAGCACACAGGTAAGGTTGACAAGGCAGAGTACTGTGAAGTTGCCAGCACCTGCAAGCTTTGGGGGTCCACAGACCACCAGTCGCAGAACTACCTGCCGTATGCTGCCAGTATCTCTGACACCCCCACCGCACCAGTCTCAGCCAGCCAGTCTGTGATGCAAGAGTTTGCTTGGCTTCCCTTACCCCTCTGGTGTGTCTCCAGTGTGCCACAGTAACATCATGACCTGCCTGGCCACTTGACCTTATCTGTGCTGTGCATTTTCTATCTGCAGATGATGTCACCAACAAGCTCCCGGCTCCAGCAGCAGGCCTACCTGCAGCAAGGTGGGTGGTGCTGGTGTATATGCTGGTGTTGATGCGTGCTGTTTGGGGTGGATGACAGCGACGGCAGCAAGTGCATGCTAGCCCCCTGCTACTGCATGGTACTTGTACCCTGAAACCTTGGCCAAGCTTCTGGAGAGATTAGAAACAGCTGTGGCCCTTGCCCCTCGTCTTTCAGATCTCCTGTCCTTGTGTCTGCCTCTCTTGCTGTACCCAGGGAGCCCTGCAGGATCCTACTTGAGTGCTGGACAAGGTGGCCACCTCAGCACAGATGCCGCAGCTTGCCCGCCCTCCCTCACAGTCCCCTACACACTGCAGACAGCTGTCGGCATGGCTGATCTCAGCAGCAGCTACCCCAGCAAGTCTGGCGCAGCACAAGCAGCCGCAGCCGCAGCCGCTGCTGCAGGCATGTCTGGCAGCAGCAGTGGCTACCCCAGCCCATATGCCGCAGCGCAGGCAGCCTCCACCGCTGCTGCAGGCTTGTCTGGCAGCAGCAATGACTACGGGCGCTGTCATGGCTTTGCGTACCCCCCTGCACAGGCTGCAGCTGCGGCTGCTCTCTTCAGTCATGATGAACAGGGTCTCTATGTTCAGGACACCCCCATGCCTGACAGCGGGGCCGTGCCTCAGCAAGCAGGCGCCTGGAGCCAAGGCTTCACAGGCGGTGCTGCTTCTGCCCTGCAGCATCAGGTAGGCATGCAGTTCGCGGAACCGATGGTGTGAGGGTATCCACCTGCAGGAGGCAGCAAGTAAACTGTGCTGATGTGCTTCGCATGTGCTAATAAGCACGTACGTACCATATGCCATGCATTCAACCACTGTGTATGGATGTGACCCGGTCCTGAGTGTCTGCCTTGTTTTTCCCTGCAGGCCAGCAACCCTGTGGCGCAGAAGCGGCTGGGTAAGCAAGGGCTGGGCGGTGGATGTAGCAAAGCAGTACACCCATTTCAAGACGCTACATCCGAGCGCTACACTGCATCCTGCGACAGTGTCCTACATTGCCATGCATACGGCTGTGCTCGCGTGGTTGATACAGTATGCCTTTTGTGTGGCCATCAGGGCTGACACCTGCACGTGTGCACTGTGCTGACCGTCCATCACCGTTACTCTTGTGCAGATTTTCGAGGCAGAGCTGGTGGTGCTGGCAATGCTGGCCACAGCCATCTGGCCCCTGGCAACCAGCTGAGAGAGGTGGGTTGTGCCGGAAGGAGGGGTGCGTGAGTTTGTAGTGTACTTGCCCGTGCATGCTGTGAGCTGGCATTGCAGGCTCGTGAACGTCGGATGTGCTGACGCTTGCCTGGCCACCTGGCACCAGCAGTTTGGGGGCCTCAGACAGTAGCTGGGCGAGGGCTGTTCACAATGACAACAGCTTTGCGCCAGGAGCATGGGCGCTGTGCAGCCGTTTGTTGTTGTGACAGGTTGTGGCCGTGCCTATCACTGTTCAAATCTTGGTGCACGCTGGGACAAGCCCCCTGCTGCAGTCATCCATGCATGTGCGCTTTCCTGCGAACCCCACTTTCCAAGGCAATGATCTGACTTGCGTGTATAAACTGTGTCTTGTTATCACTGCAGGATGTGGTCACCCTGGCACCGCTGGCCCTTGCTACATCAGCCCATCACAGCAGCGGCCCCTCAGGTGGCTTTGGCAGTGTGGGAGAGCCCTTCCAGCAGACCTACCATGCTGCAAGCACCAGTGCTGCAGGCCAGCAGCACCCCAGCACACAGTGTGTCCCTGGTGGTGCCACCATGTGGAGCAGCCCTGCTGCTGCTGCCGCCGCTGCGGCCGCCGCTGCCAGCATGGATGTAACTGCAAGTGCCGCAGTGCACAGTCAGCAGTACCAAGGTGCAGGCGACAATGGTGCATTTTCCCCCAAGCCCCAGTACCAGTCTGCTGCCGGTGGTGCCACCATGTGGAGCACCAGTCCTGTGCCACCCTTCTCCAGCAACAGTGGCTTTCAGGGTGAGTTGCGCGGCTGCTTGAGAAACTGCCATGCATCTGGCGACGGGGTTGGATCCCTTGGTGCCAGGCTCTGACGCACAGCTGCACCAGCCTTGCATGAGTGCAGTCGTGCATGGCGTGGGCGAGAGACACAAGTGCTTGCCGGGCAGTTGCTGCTGTGACAGCGCTCTCTTTTCGACTGACGAATATCAGCTGGCTATGTAACAAGTGGTTTCTACATCTGCATTGTGTCTCTAAGCTGCCTGCTGTCCCTCCTTCGCCATTGGCCCTGTGCAGAGTTTGGAGGCATGCCTGCTGCTGATGCTGGCTTCAACCAGTCTGGCAGCTACTTCACAGAGGTGGGTGACCCCGGAAGGAGGGTGCGTGAGTGTACAGGGTGACTGCACATGCGTGTAACTGAGCATGCATGCACGCTGTGCTGGCATGCGGGTTCCATTTGTGGATAGTTGCTGGCCTTGCCTGGCCACTGGTTGGGCGTCTTACGGGAGCCGCTGCAACACATGGGTCGCTTGCAAGGACCAGTCACATGCTTGATGGGCGCTTTGCGGCAGTGTTTCTACTGCCTTCCACGTATGTTCGTAGTTCAACAGCTGGCCGGCCGCCCCCATCACTGCACTTGCCAAGATGGTAACAGTCCCTTCAGCAGTCATGCGCACATGCGTGTCTTGTTTACTGACTTGCCCGCCATGTGTCCTGTCATACTCCCAGCCCGTGGCCAACATGATGCCGATGCCTCCTACCCCTGGACCCCACGTCCTCTCAGTACCTGAGCTGCACTATGGCTTGGCTTCTTACAGCAGTGGCCCCTCTGGGGTGGGAGGCCCTTCCCTTCAGTCCCACCATGCTGCATGCAGTAGTGCTGCAGGCCAGCAGCCCCCAGTCGACAGTTCAGCCCTGGTGCTGCTGCAGTGTGGAGCGGCCCTGGTGCTGCTGCTGGTGGCAGAGTTGGTGCCTTTGCCGGGTACCCAGCACATCCCCACATTCACCACCATGCTGCAGGCAGCAGTGCTGCAGGTGAGCACTGACGCACAGCTGCGAGGCATTGCATGGTATATGTTTGTTTATACTGCATGCAGCAACTACAATCCACACATGCTTGGCAGCCAGCCCCTGTAACAGAGTCTTCTCTCCTTCAGCACCATCTGCTGGTTGTATTGTTGACAGCAGTTTGTGCACCTGCATTTTTTTTAAAAAGCTGGCTGCTGCCCCCTGGTATTGGCTGTGCGCAGATCTGGCAAGCATGGCCAGTGGTGGCAGAGCTGTGCCCAACCAGTTCAGCAACCAGCCGACCGAGGTAGGTTGCTTCATGGGGAGGGGTGTGCGAGTTTGTAAAGTAACTGCGCCTGCTTGCGGTGTGCTGACACTTTCCCAGGCCGGTGTGTGTGAGTAAAAGGGATGCTGATCGTGCCTTGGCTACCTGGGATCAGCATCTGGGAGCCTCAGGCCAGTGGCTAGTTACAAGCGTGATGGGTGTGCTAAGGCATGTCCTGCTGTGGAGCCTAAACCCTGCCTGTTGCGGATGCCGCCCCATCAATGTTGTACAGCTGGAGCAGTCATGTGTGGATGCATGTTGTTCCTGCAGACCCACGCTGCAGTGTGCTGACATGTACATGCCATGTGTGCTGTCATTTCTGCAGCCTGTGGACAACCTGGTGCCTACCCCTGGACCGTACACCACACCAGTTGCCTGCAACCACCACAGATCGGCCCGCCACAGCAGCGGCTGCCCTGGTGGCTTTGCTGGGGTGGGGTCACCGTCTCTGAGCCCGCAGCATGCTGCAGCTGGCACTGCTGCAAGCCAGCAGCGCCCCACCACACTGTCAGATGGTGGTGCTGCCGTGTGGAACCAACCTGATGCTTCTGCTCCTCCCGGCAGAGTCGCTGGCTTTGCCGGGGCCCCAGCAGCCTACCAGTACCATGACTACACTGCAGGCAGCAGTGCTGCAGACAGCGGTGCTGCAGACTACCTCAGACACCCTCCCCAGTCAGCTGCTGTTGGTGCAACCAACTTCAGCAGCTGTGATGCTGCAACCAATGTCAGCAGCTCTGGAGGCTTTGCTGGTGCAGGAGGGGCAGCTTCTCTGCATCCCCACCATGCTCCAGGCGGCAATGCTGAGGGCTACATCAGCCACCACACCCCATCAGCTTCCTTTGGTGGCCCCTACTGCAGCGGGCGTGGTGCTGGTGGTGGTGCTGGTCCACCCAACTGCAGCAGCTCTGGTGGTGGTGCCGGTGGAACGCTGGAGCTCCTGAGCTGTGGCACAAGGGTTCAGGGTGAGTCAGGTGCTGGTGCTTGACGGTTTGCCTGGTGTCTGGCTGATGCTTGGGGGGGCGGCAGGACAGGAAGTCCAGATGCCAGGGCCTGCTTGTACTGCCTAGCGGCCAACGGCCTTGCTCAACCTGGCAGGAGTCAGAGTAGGCAACCTCGACAAGTGCTTGTCAGCCGTTCAGTCCAGCGCTGTTGTCACCAGGACCCAGTTGACACCAGGGCTCACCAGGGTCACCTTCTGAGAGTAGAGTGTGCTCCGTGCACAATTGACAGCTGTGCTGCCTCTGCTTTCTTCACAGGTGATGGTGTGAACAGCTGTGCAAGAGATGGCCGCCTGCAGGGAGGACAACTGAGCCTTGCCTCCTACAGTAGCAGCAGGAGCTGTCGCTCACACTTCACTGACACAAGCCACCCACCACAGGTGTGCCGATGGGGAGGTTGCATGACGCAGGCACGGCTGTGCGTGTGCCTAGGTGGTGGTATGAAGATCAAGATGTGATCTGTTGCGTGGTGGCTGTTGCTGGACTGCATGTCAGGATTGCGCAAGTGGGAGCCTCGTGCCATGCAGTGCTTGTAGCTACCAGCAGCAGCCCAAAAACAAGTCCCCTCTGCGTCTGGTTGGCACCACCTCTGTTATGCAATTAGTTGCTTTGAAGCAGGCCTGCCGTGTGGTTGGCGCTGGTTTCAGCATCTTCACATCACATGTGTCATGCTGCTTGCATGCTCCGCAGCAGCCCCAGTCCCACTCCCTGGACTCACATGCCCAGACCAACTGGCAAGGGGTTGAGCCTGAGAATCCAGGTAGGCTTGGGCAGGTTTCATCACTCGTTTTCAGTGCCACACAGCAGTGGCGGCCCATGTGTGCCCTTCATGGCCAGCAGCAGCACAGCACCCACCAGCAGCTTTGATCCTGAGTTGTGCACTGGCAGCCACTGAGTCAGGCTCCTTGCTGGCAGCGGTGGTCTGGCCTGCACTGAAGACCAACATATTGTGTTGGCCAAGCCTCGTGTGCTTGCGGCGCTGACCCTGGCGATGCCACCTCTTGGTAGCCAACCTCGCGCCGCTTAGCTTAGTCTGCTTGAAGGCTCCGCACACCGTGGCTGCTGATACATGCCTCGGCACCTGTTGATTGTGGATTTTTGCATCCCACTGCCACGCAAGTTGCGTCATCTGGTCCTTCCAGCAGGCCCATTGACTTCCTGCTCCAGTGGAGGTGATGGCGAAGTGGCTGTGACAGGCATGCAATCCAACACGCCGTGTATCGTGCTGTTTGTGCCTGTTGTCGCTGCTGCAACTGTTGCTGTGCGCGCGCAGACACTGCTGGTGGCCTCAACAACCTGCACCTGATGCAGCAAGGGCTTCCCAAGGGCTTCTACCCGCCGCTGCCTGCTGCCTTCGCCCCAGACATCCTGCAGCCCCTGGGGCAGTGCAAGGATGGGGTGTTTGCAGCCAACTTTGGGCCGGCTGCGCAACTCAACCAGCAGTTACTGGTAGCAAACATGGTGGGTGATAACCACTTTGCGTCACGTTTAGCTGCTGGCGATGCGTTGGCAATGTTGTGTGCATGTTGTTCGCTCTTTGCGTCACAGAAACGGTAGTGCATGTTGCGTGTGGGATAGCCATTGTGCTGTGCTGTGCCATGATCATGTCACACCACACAGCTTCAGATGAGCAAGACACACATGGGGGCTCTTTGCTGCAGGGTCAAGTGCCAGGCCAAGCTCCGGGACAAGCTGGAGGTGGAGCACCACAGCAGCTGCAGCAGCAGCAGGAACAGGGCCCGTATGCTGGTGATGACGGGGACTTGGTGAGAAGCAACGCATCTCACACATGCAGCTGCAGCCCCTGAGTTTGTGCCGGTCAACTGAGTGCCACACTTCAATGTGTCAATTCGCTAGCACGTTGCCAGTATTATACAGTTTAGGTATGGGGCAGCTTCCAGCAGTGTGGCATGCTCGTCATTTCCTGTGTATGCTGCTGTGGTCTTGTCACAATATCCTTGCGGCTGTTCTCTGTTGCTGCCTTTCTCTTGCAGGACCTGTTTGATCTGCCGGGCGAGGAGCAGCAAGGCGGCGGTGGTGCCGGCGCCAGGGAGGCTCCAGGCCCCCACCAGGTAAGGGCCACCCATCTCATCTGCATTTGGCAATGTACTTTTGTCAGCCAGTCCAGCTTTGCTTGCCCGCTGTGCTGTTTTCCCCGCATGGGCCTCTGGCTTTCTTGTGGGTTGCTCAGCTTTTGCTGAGCCAATTGCTGCAACCTGTAACCGTAGATGCTTCTACGCCAATGGTCGCACTGCTGCCAGCAAGCCAGCACCTTCGTGCAGTTTGGTAGAGGACGTTTTGCAGCCGCGGAAGGGCAGGTGTGGTTGATGTTGGCTCCTGTTCACGCTCTTGCGACCCCCGCCTGCTGTTTGCATCCCCTCCTGCAGGACAACATGGCAGGGCCCCCTGAGATCCCTCCCGCCACGTGGGGCGAGTTTCTTCAGTACCAGACCCAGCATGCGGGGCGCAACCCTGCTGGCTGCCCCCAACCCAACAGGGTGAGTAGACAGCTGTGACAAACCCCGTCAACCGTCATCTGCGCGGGGGGCTGGTGGTCTGCAGTTTCCTGGCATGCTTGTCACTGCTCCTTCTGGCCCACCCTGCAGAAGCCTTGCCAATGACTGCACTCAACAGTCAATTAGGGCTGTCATCAAGTGATGGACCTCCTGGTCTGTCCACGCCTGGAAACTTTGCAGCATGCATCTCAATTAAGGCGGTGGTTTGGTCTCATATGACGTTGACTGTGTGTCTGCCATCGCCCTCTGCTGGTTCTGATCTCGCAGGCTTTCCCACCTACAGGAGCGGCAGCAGCAGCAGCAGCAGGTGCTCAGCACGACCAGCTGCAGCCGCTGCAGCAGCCACAGGCCAACAAGCCCAGGCGCCGCAGGCTCATTACGACTGCAGCAGCGCGCCGCCGCCGAGCAGCAGGCGGAGGGGACGGGGGCGACAGCAGCAGCGGGGACAGCGATGGGGATGAGGATGGGGATGGTGGTGCCGGCAGGGGCCCTGGGCCAGATGCTGGCCAGGATGATGCCGGCGTTCCTGAGCTGCTGGATGACGAGGGCCATGATGATATGGATGCGGATGAGGAGGAGGAGAACAGACAGGTTTGTGGCTGCTGTGCTGAGCTGGCACCTTGGAGCGCGAGGGAGTGCAGCACTGACGGCTGCAAGCACCATCAGATGTTGAGCATATGCCTATGTAGAAGGCTCAACATGCTTTGAGATTTGTAGTGTGCTGGCAGTCCATAGGGCAGTGCAACCCGTCTGCCTGCATGCGCTTGCAGCTGTATGGTAATCAGCATCTTCCTCACATCCTGCCACCATCAATGTATTGATTATCACAACCAGGCAAGCATTGTGTTTCGGTTGCCTTGTCATGCAGGGTCGAGTGCGCAGCCAGCATCGCCGCGGGCTGCGGCCGCATAACAACCATGCAGATGCAGCGCCAGCAGCAACCGCAGAAGCCATGCACCCTCGACCACCACAGCGGCGGCAACAGCAGCAGCCATCACAGCAGCCGCCCAGGGATGCAGCAAGGCGCATGCTAGGCCCTGCTGCAGTTGGGGGCATTGGCATGCAGCAGCCTGCAATGGCGCCTGCAGCAGCAGCTCGGCAGCTGGCACAGCAAATGCAGCCAGCAGGGGCTGCACGTGCAGCCAGACCTCGCTCGCTGTCGCCAGATGAGTACAGGGAAATGGCAGTTGATGCTGCAGAGGACCCAGTACTAGGCAGAATGTTGCGTGACGCCTGGGAGCTGAAGAAGCGGGCCGACCATGAGAAGAAGCAGGCACAGCTAGCACAGCAGCAGCTCGAGCAATTGCAGGAGCAGGCAGAGCAGGCTCAGGAGCAGCTCGAGCAGGCTCAGGAGCAGCTCAAGCAGTTGCAAGAGCGGGCAGAGCAGGCTCAGCAGCAGCTCGAGCAGTTGCAAGACCAGGCAGAGCAAGATCATGAGCAGATTGAGCAGCTGCAGGACCAGCTCGAGCAGTTGCGGGAGCAAGAAGAGCAGTTGCGGGAGCAGGCAGAGCTCAAGCAGCAGCAGCTGAAGCACGCGCTGCGCCGCAAGAACCGCTATAAGAAGGAGGCGGAGCTGCAGGCGCATATTGCAGAGGGACTGGCAGCAGTTGCAGCAGGTAAGCAGTGTGTCTGCACTATGGTCTCTGCCATCATCACATCTTTTGAGAAGGGGCAGTATCTGACACCCACCGCGCTTACATGAAAGATGTTACCAGCATGCGAGTTGGCATCAATCATGCACCCCTTGTTCCCTCGGATCAATCAACGCTGTACACAGCCTCTCATGCCAGCATATGCTCAGCACAATCGTGTCTCAGTGTTCACTGCACCATCATGCTGCTGTGTTGCACCTTGCAGAGGCCCCTGAACCCCAGCAGGACGGTGATGGAGGTCAGCGCATCTTGTCGGGTCCGGTAGTGCAGCCGCAGCTCAGCCACGAGGCTTTGGAGGTCCTGCGGTTCAGCCGCACTTGGCTGGGTGTTGTGAAGGGCTCCATGGTCAGCCGGGTGCCGGAGCTGCTGGACTTTGTTGAGGCCCAGGATGCCGAGCAGGTATGACAAAATTGAGATGCGCACCATCCAGAGTAAGAGCTACTCTGCTTTGGCGCAACAGTGATCCTCGCACACCACGTCGAAGGCTTCCGCTGTAGTGCAACTTGGAGACCAGAGTTACTGTATCCAGCTACAGTTGCATCCTCTTCCAGTACAGACCATGTCACTCAGGGTCCCCAGATCCTCCCCCAACAAGGGACTAATCAAGCCCAACACCGGGATTGCAAAACCTCGGCAATGCGTTGGTCAGGCTGCATGGAGCATGCCTAGGCCCATGTTCTTGGAAACCGCGTTTGTTGTGATGGGGTTGGATGCTTCTGTGGTGCTGATGTGCGGGAGTTGAGAAGCATGCCTCTGCTGCTGTGTCCTGTGACATACAGGATATTTATCTGGTCAAGCTGTGCCACGGCAGTCACAACACCAGCCTCCCCTGCCCTGTGCATGTCATGGCACGGCGCAACAGGAAGCTGGGGGAGGCTGGCTGTGGCATCGTGTATGAAGTGCACTTCACGGACGACGGGGAGGAGCGGGAGGCGGCCCTGAAGTTCGCCAAGAAGGGCCAGCTGGTGCCGCCCGTCCCAACAGCCACGCCCCGGGTTGTGCAGGACATGATGGCAGAGCTGCAGGCATCCCTGAGGGTGCATGCGGCAGCAGCAGCACCTGGCGCCAGCGACACAGCACGCAACGGGGCCAAATATGTCATCGAGGCTGTCTCTGGCGGCGTCCTCGTCATCGGCGTGTTCCCCGACAGCATGAGCAGGGCCAAGGAGCAGGAGGCTTTGGACCAGCTCAAGCTTGATGTGCAGGAGTGTCGGCAGGCGCTGCAGAGCTCCAAGCTCATGTCCCCGCAGCAGGCTGAGCAGGCCATCCCCTTCCCAGCAGGTGATTGGTAGTCTGAGCATTGCAGCGCGCAGGTTATAGTACAGTACAGGTTTCAAGTCACATACTCGGCACTAGCCAGCAAGCCAAGGGCTCATGTTGGTGCCTACGGGCCTAACCTGCCGTACCCCAATAACGTGCTTCATACAGCACCAGGTGATTGGTGCTTCGTAGTTGGTTGCAGCATGCAGGTAATACGCTTGCTTTGTACAGCACCCAGTCACGCCCACTAAAACTAGCTGTCAACGGAACATGCGCAGATGTGCATGGGCAGTACCCATCTTACAAGCGGTGTGGGCTTTTGCAACCACAGTGCTGTTCGGCTGACTTTAACTGCTGCTGTCTGCCACCTGCTGTTGTTGCTGCCTGTTGTAGGCTTCCTGGACGCTGTGGCTCGCAGCGGTCTGCGCTGGGTGCTGATGGTGCCCTACCTGGAGCTGCCTGTCCTGCAGGGTGACCTGTTCGCCCTGCTGGCCGCAGGCAGGGTGCTCACCTTTGACGAGATCACCCTGCTGGCCTACCAGCTGGCGATGGGTGTGGCTGCCGTGCACGCCTGCAACCTGAGCCACAGGTGAGTTGGCTCCCACTGCGCACATGGAACCAGCTAAGCTGTTCCTGTACCCGTTTGCAATGTGTGCCCACAGGTGGGTTGACTCCCACTGCCCACATGGAACCAGCACATGTGCAGTGCCTGAATCTGGTTTGGTTTGGGTGGGAAAACATGGGCTGGCAAGTGTCCCTGTCATCGTCAGGAACTCTGGCGGTCTGGTGGCAGCGTTGGGAGAGGGGGGGGCTTGTAGGGTATGAGGATTGAAGGCACGGGACCATGCCAATACGGTAGGTGTGGTGGTAGGGGTTGCTTGTGGTGGGTTTCTTTGTGGGGAAAGGGGTGCAAGTGTTACAGTATCAAGCACCTATGCAGGACAGGAGAAGAACGGCAAGTGAAAGCCTTTGACACATGCTACCAGTGTTCAGGGGGTTTTTGGCAGTGGGGGCGACTCGCTCAGCCAGCGACTACTACTTCCCCTTCTAGCAGACCTGCTGAATTGCTGTCCTTGCCCCGCATGCGCTCGTGCTGGTATGTAAGGCGCATGCCTGTGTGATTGCTGTTAGTCCATGTCCCACCCTAGCTCACGGATGGTTCTGTCCTCTCTTCGTCTCTCTTTGACAAGCCCATGTCTGGCTTCTGCTGATCGTCTGGAATGTATGCTGTCAACCTTCACTGCTTTTGTGCCGCAGGGACCTGAAGAGCAGCAACATCCTGCTGCAGGCTAGCGAGTATGCCATCGGCTCAGACGTCCTGTTGAGGCTGATGTTGAGCACCATCCCACGTGTGAGCGACTTCGGCCTGGGCAGCCTCAATGGCATTGCCTACGGCTCATCTGGCACACGTCTGCACATGCCGCCTGAGCAGGCAGCAGGACAGCGCCAGACAGTTGCAGTGGACAGCTACGGCCTGGCTGACACGGTGGCTGACGCCACGTAAGTGCCCGCTGCTTCTGTCGTTGGATGCTTTGCTTACTATTACTGTCACATGGTTCAGGCTGAGCCTGAACACCTCGTAGGGAGCCAACAAAGCTCATGGGGCATCAGCTTACAGTGGTGGCAAGGGTGGTTTGTAAGGTGCCAAAGTCTTGTCGGCATGCAAAGATTGTGTGCATGTGCTTGCATGCTGCTGCCCCTTTCTGTCCGCTGTGATGACTGCTTGGTTGCAGGTTTGGCGTGACCCAGACCAAGCTGTGGAGGGAGACACCGGCACGTGCAGCCAACGGCGACATGGATCCGGACATCGTCCAGCGGCACATGATGCATGGCGCCCAGGGCATCGTGAAGCTGTGGCAGTCCTCAACCCAGGGTGTCCTGCCGCAGTGCCCAGATGCAGAGAGCAGCAAGGCTGCTGTGGAGTTCTTCCAGGGTGCGCTGGCGTACCACCGCCGCTGGGGGATTGACCAAATCCTCAACCGCCAGTTTGTGAAGATGGGGGAGGAGGTGGCCTGCAAGTGCCTGGAGGAGGCGAAGGGCCTAAACCCTGGCATGGCGCTGACCCTGTAGGGTTCTGATGTGGCAGGCAGTGGGGCGGTGCAGTTGCGCAGTCAGGCAGCAGCGCTGCAGCAGTGGAGAGTGCTGTGCGGGAGTCGTGCTGGTGTGTTATGTTGGCTGGATGGTTGGCAGCAGCAGTAGCTTGTTGAAGCGATGCTGATCATGCTGTGTGCGGGCTTTGGTAAGCTGTGGTGCAAGGTGGCATGCGATCATGTGCCATTTCGGCGTGCCAGTCTTCCGCTTTTGTTGGTCCTCTTGGTGCACTGGGTATGATGACACTTGCAGTGGTGCTCAGCAAGTGCCATGGTTGTTTGTCAATTGGGAGTTTGTGTGCACAGTGGCTGCGTGATTGCCAGCAGCAGCTGTATGCACTTTGGTGAAGAGGTTGTGTTGCTGCAAATGGCGGCAGGACCCTGTGGTTTCCTGGTGCTGCGAGGCCACAGTGTTGGCAGGTCTTGCAAGGCTGAGTGTCCCTGTGGCACAGGTGTTGCCGCGCCCTGTTGGTTGGCCAAAATGTGCAGTACTTCAGCCAGCTTGAAGAGATGTCTTGCAGGTTGCTAGCAGCAGCCAAAGCTATGCTGCATGCTTGCAGTGTAGGCATACATGTCTCGCTCCAGCTGCCTATGCTGCTGGTATAATTTTGGTCAGCTTTGAGCTGCCACAGCTGGCTTTGTGCATGTTATGAATGCACAGGTGCATACTTCATGGTTGTGTGGCTGCATCCAGTTCGCAGCAAGCCCAAATGCTGCAGCAGGCAGTGGCTTCCAGTTTGTTTGGTTGGGTTCCAGCAGCCAAGGGTTCGTTTTGCTGCTTGGGTTGGGCATCTGCCCTGCACTGTGAAGGCGAGCCGATTTGTGAGGTGCTGATGGCCTTGCCACCACTTTCTGTTTGCTTCGTGATCCGTCTGACCACTTGAATGGCCACCGGTCAGATGTTGCAGTATTGGAAGAGCTGCCATGGCATTGGCCCATTATGTTCGCTGACGGCAGCTGCCGTCACATTGCTGGCCACACATACGCTGTGCAGTCTTCTGGTTGTCTGCAATGAGCATGTGGTGCTAGTCGGCCTGTCACCTCACTACCCCTGGACGTTCGTGAAGGTCATTTTGAGGGATTTTCTGGGTTCATTCAGCTAGCAGCCAAAGCAAGGTGTGGTGTTGATGAAAGGTGCACACTATGCGTGCTATTACTGTGTGTGCTTGGGTGTGAATTGAGCACCACTGAGCTCTGGCTATGGCTTCTGCCAAGGTGAGCACAGGCTGATGGCTCAATGGTGCTTCTGTGAAGCATGTACATGCATACATGTACACAGTACCATGCATGTTCCGGCAGGATTCGTTTGTGCTGCTACTGGAGCCTTGTTGTGTGTGTGTGTGTGTGTGTGTGTGTGTGTGTGTGTGTGTGTGTGTGTGTGTGTGTGTGTGTGTGTGTGTGTGTGTGAGTGTACCGTGAAGTGAGGGGCTGGCTACGCTGCAGCTAGCACAAGCAGGGCAGGCTCTTGCACGCAAGTGCTGCCAGTGCAGTGAGGCAAGGGCGTGTACGGTACATGGTGTGCGGTATCTGTGTTTGAGTTTTTTGCAGAGCAGAAAAAAGGCTCAGAGTGCGGAAGAATTGCCTCACAACCTTTGGATTTGTTTGGTCTTTTACTAGGCAGGTGTTTCCTAGCAGCTGCCACTGTGGCTGTTTGAGCTCTGCCAGCCGCTTGCTTGGACATATCACAGAGAGGGTGTACCAGCTAACTGTCTTCGTACAAACGTCGACACAGTTTTACTGGAATGCCATGTCTCACAGCACAGCTGGTGATTTTATTCAAGTGCAGCCAGTGACCAGACTGACCAGGTCGCAGTTGGCCTGGCTTCTGCCGATGCTTGCAGTCACACACTCCAGGGGCGTTTTACCTGGGTTCATCGTGATCTGCAACCCGGCAGTATCACATGTGTGATGACAGCTGCTCAACATGGCCCTTCAGATATCGGTCATGTGGTTTTGTGCAGTGTTGGTGACAGGTTGTGCAAGCTTCTTTTCCTCCGCTTCTTCCTTGGCAGACTGTACTACATATTGTACACAGACCAACATGGCCCGCTTGTTGCTGGCAAACTGCCTTCAACTTTGCAGTGGTTACTTTCAGTGCCATTTTTTGCACCACTGTGCATGGGACTGCACCACAGCCTAAGCTTCACTCAGGCTGCATATGTGTGGTCCATAACACGCTGTGTGACTACCCGGTGTTGAGAGCAGCCGACATGTGCCCAGGGGCACAGCAATTTGCTCGCTTGTTCTGACCGGGTCAGCATTGAAGAGCCTGGAAAAAAGGAGCAGTGAGCAGTGGTGCTGCTGATCATGTAGGCCATGGAGTGTCTGCTGTTGTGTGAGTTGCTGCTGATGGCAGCCAATGCTAGCAGTCCCGGGCACTCCAGCATTTGCTGTTGTGCTGTGGTTTGATTGTGTTGCACTTGGGTGCAGTGCTGAGTGCATTGAATGTTGCCAGTAGCGGCTGTTAGCCCTGCCCCGTTGCATGCAGTCCTGGCGTTTGCCCCTGGGCTGGCCCCTGCGCTGGCCGTTGCTTGCATGGCGGGCGCCCCTTGTGAAGATGTCACAGTACTAGTGGGTGTGGAGCGGCTGCAGGGCTGCAGCAGGGCAGCAGCTCCCTACTGGGTAGCAGCCACCCTGGCAGCATATGGGCGTGTTGGCTGCGGTGGGTTGGAGCGGCAAGCTCTTGGCAGCATTGTTTGGGAGGGCTATGATGTGGTCAGGAGGCAGGGGAGATATCCTTCGCTGCAGCAGTAGGGACCTCGTCCACAGCAGCGACAGCAGGTTGCACAGCCGGGACAGCAGGTTGCACAGCCGGGACAGCAGGTTGGACTGCAAGCCTGGATGTGTGAGGGTGGCTGCGCATGCCGTGTTGCATGCTGTGAGATGCAGCACTGTTGCAGTAGTTGCTGCACAGGTGATAAGCTTGCAGCGTACTGAGGATCACGCACGGCTTGATGCCGTTGCAGGGAAGGAGGGGGAGGGCCGTCGGGAGTGGCGGCTCTGGCTGCCGTGTGGTGGTTGCTGCCTCTGGGGTCTGTTGTTATCACCAGGGTCCCGCCTGCTGATGGTGCTGCAAGTCATCATGGTTCCCCCATTCGGACTAGAGGGAGAAGAGAACGAGAGGGTGACTGTTGGCACTGGTGACAAAGACAGAAAACAAGGTGGCTGCCCTGGTGCCGCTGCCTGATGCCGTACATGCGCAGACACAGAGCAGCAGCTGCCACTCCATCTTTTGACCAGAAGCACTCGCCCAAAAATCTTTCATGTGATGACAACATGTTTCTGCGCCAGTCATACGCCCTTAAACTACCGACGTTTACATCGCCGTTCGTGAGTCAACATGACGAACCCGACAGAACATGCAGGTGGACAGCGACATGAGACAAAGCTTGATATATAAACATGAATCGGCAGATCTGAGGTCAGGCAGCGGCTTTTGCTGATCGTTGGCAGCAAGGCAACAGCAGCACAACAGCAGCTGCTGCAGCACAGCACATGTATTGATGTCACGTGGATGTGGTGCAGGGTGAAGTGTTTGGCAATCGTTTAATTAGGCTTGCTGCAACCAACAATGCTCTCGGGACCATAAATGTGTCCCAGCCAAACTGGAGGGACCCTGGGCCCCATGATATCCTGCACAGGCCGGTAAGTCAGCAACCACCAGAAAGCGCAGCCAAAGATTCTTATCATAGACTGTTGCAGGTTCAGACACGTTCAACTGGCTGCTGATGTGTGGTCGATGCATGTGCATGCATGCTGCGCAGTGGCCAGGTCCGAGCTACGTCACACGGTATGATCTGGTGCTGTCTCCGCTTCAGCCACAGCCTAGCCCTAGGACAGCAGCAGACGGTGGCCCCGGGCTGCAGCTGGAGCGGCGCATCATGGCTGCAAACGTGCATGGTGGTGTCATCTTTTTTGAGGAGCGCGATGAATGTGGCCGCTCTTGCTACGTGCGGCTGAAGGTGGAGGGCAGCAGCCGAGACTCCACATCACTGATGCTGCTGATCAGAGAGCTGTGCCAAGTTGCTGTCAATGTAGACTACCTGCAGACATTCAGCACCGGTTACCAGCGGGTCCTGGTGACAGCCAGCGAAGTGGCGATGAAAGCAGCAGACCTGGACAGCAACCCACCCAACACTGCCTCAGATGTGGATTGCGCACTCATATCAGGTGGGCCCCTGGTGGGGTGATGATCACCCAGTGTTAGCCACCACGTTACTAGCTGGAGAAAACTGGGGACTTGCACTGGCTGGCCAAATACACAAGAGCCATGTTTGTTCTGGGGAGGCCCTCCCATGGTATGACTCTTGCCAGCATGCTGCAGCCGCTGCAGACGGACTACCAGTTTGACCTGTGTTTGATCTCAAATTTGAGCAACCCTCGTGATGCTTATGGTAGGCACGCCATGCACGCAACCAATCATGCTGACATATTTGGTTGGTCACTGAACGGTTCCACAACCTCCAAGTCTGTGGGAACGTAGTTCTGACACCTCCCCGATTGCTGCTGCTGCTGCCCTGGGAGTGGTGCGGTTCATGGTGAAGAGCCTCAAGGACCTTCACCTCAACCTGGTGCTCAGGTGGCAGAAGGCACACCCGGCCTGCTTTACAGAGGATGCTATGGGTGTCAAAATGTCGGCCAAGATGGCTAGGGACATCAAGGAGGAGGATGGAGAGGATACCGGCATGCAGGTGAGGCTGTCACCAGACCTCAGTGGCTAGCATGGGCCGTGACATACCCATTGTGCCCTTGTGTGTTGACTTGACGCTGATTGCCGCCCAAATCTTTGTGTTTCTTGCATGAGCTCCCAAAAGTGGGCTTTGCTCGCACACATGCTATTATCAAGTATGCTACTTGTATAAGGTTGGGGGCGCCAGTATGGCGCCTGCGCTTGATTTAGTGCTGGTCGGTATTTGAACTCGCCTGGCTCTTGCAAGCATCTACCCCTGGAGGGGACCTCAGTCACTGACTTGCCGGCCACCACAAGAGCAGTAGGAGTAGGAGTATGCCTGCTCTGCTTTCAGCAGAAGTATGAGGACTCCTTAGGGACTAACTTAGGCTACTAAATAGCGACGGTATCAAGAAGTGGAGGGCCCGGCTGCCTGTGTGCATGTGTTGCAGGTGATGGATGCCATCAACCTCAAAAGAGGACTGGCAACCGTACAGCAGCTGGGCGCTGTGCCTACTAAACCAGCAGCAATCCCAGCCAGCCTGGCAGAGTCAGCAGGCATCACCTTCTCTAGGGATTTCACGCCTTGCTGGGCATGGGTCCGCTCTGCTCATTGAGCAGCGGCTGCAGAACTGCAGCCGTGTTAGGGCATGTCGCATGCATCGGATGCAGCAAGTACCCTCGCACATGGCTGGAAGCACTGACGTGGTGTTGGGTGGACGCAGAAGCAGCAGCAGCCGTGTGCATGCTGCAAGCAGCTTGCATTGCTGCGCAATGCCGAAGACATGTAGTGCAGCAGCAGGCCTGTAGTAAGCCACTATCATGTGAAGTGCTGCCAGCTTCCGAAGGCTGAGCTAGCTTCAGGCACTGAAGTCAGTTCTTTGCAGCAGCATTGCCGTCACAGCCAGTGGTCATATGTTATTTGGTTGGTTTTGTTGGATGCAGCTGCCTGTTCAGCTGGGCGTTTGTGGCAGCTGAGGCAAGGACGCCTTACTGGCTGCCTGGCACATCGGAGCAGTCGATGGTCGGTCTAGCCTTTGCATGGCTGTTGCTGATTGGCGGCTGTAGCAAGGCTGACCAGAGCGCAGTCTTGATTTCGGGCCGCAGCTTGTTACACCATTTCCTGAATGTCTGCATATTGATGTCTGCAATTTTTCTGCGAAGTCAGATACGTTTGGCGGACGCTCAACGGACGACAGCGGCAACGCGACGGTGACCGCAAGGATCCGCGACGCACTCCAGCACCCTAACCTACAAAACGGTTAAAAACACACATCCACAGAATCTGCTAGCTTCGACCGTAGGCATGACGACGTGCACAAACTGTGCAATGAACGTGCAGCTGAACCTGCAGGCCTCGACCCTTGGACCAGCCTCCTCCCAGAAGGAGACTCCACCATACAAACTTGCTTGACAACAAAGGAGACAGCAGATCAAGCACACAAGGGGCATACATAACAGCAAACCAGGGTTGTCCTACCATCAACTGTTATGGCAACATCCTAAGGCCCCACTGGTGCACATCACCACCCAACACAAGCACCCGCAACAAGGAGACAGAGGAGGCAAGGAAGAAAGTAGGGAAGGCAACCCTTGCACATGCCAGCACAGCAACATGTAACCAAAGCTGACGCGGCAGCATTACAGCACCCGTAGCGGCAAGGTGATACAACTCTGAGCCTACGCAACCCAGCCGCCTGCAGCTGCATACGTATCCTTTTTGAAATGCCAACCGTTGACTCATGTTTCAAACAAAGTTTGACAACAGCAAGTGGCCAGCAACATGCTGAACCCAAGCTTCTAAGCACACACACAAAGTAGGTGCCATGTCTCATGGCGTACTCACGGTGAGTACGCCGTTCTGAACTCGACGACAGCTACAAACACTGACGAAAGCCCCCTCTGTTGCCGCCTCGGGGCTGCTCAGAACAGCCAACCCCCCCCTCCCCTTGGTGAAACCAAATAAAGCCCCCCCCCCTCCTTGCAGGTACCAGAGCATGGCTCACTCCTACACAGGCACAGCCTGAACCTGCATGCTGCATCATGTACCATGAAGACCCCTTGAACCGACAAATATGTGCGCTGCTTGGGACACCTCACACCTGAAGCAGCAGTCTCCTATAACACAGCCGCCCCTGTCAGTCACAGCAACACCTGACAACAACTGGAGCTGCCGTAGTCATGACTGGCACTGTCATGGCTGATCAGCCGGCAAACGTGCCAACTACTTCATGGAAACAGACGGTGTGGTGGATCCACTACCCATCCGAAACAAGGTGACATTGAGGATGAAGGTGCATGTTGGCAATTATTGGAATGCTCTCGGTACACATGCGTGCATACACAACAGCTTCATAGTGCAGTATGCTGCCGTACAGCAAGCCTGCATGAATCAGCTGATGTGTCATGATCAGCAACCGTTGCTGATGGAATCAATCCCACAAGCTGGCTGTCTGCGCACTGCGCATTGATCATTCACCCGAGATCAAGGTGTGAGCACACCTGCAAGACACGCACAAAACCGTTGCAAAACTTTATAGACAACTTTCACAGCTTGTGGCAACATGGTGACAAGGGCAGCCACATTGGTCCTACAGCACAGCACGCATGTACATCACAACAACATGCCATCCAAGGGCGCGTGTTGATCATTGCTGCGTAAGCTCTCAGCACCCTGATTGAGGTAGTTCTATTTGCCAACCATGATGCACAACACATGCACACCCCCTTGCATATCAGAACCCAATTGAGCCCACCCCCGCGCAAGAAAACCGGGCACAACGTTTGGATGCCAGTAGCACACAAAGCCACCCATACAGTTGCCCCTCTAGTTCCTCAAGCTGTATGCCATAATCCAAACACACAAAAATATGTCGTTGGTCAAACACTGCAGGTGTGGCTTCTGTACGACGTGCTGCCTGCCCCTGGTGAAGTCACATATGTGACTTCCAGCACAGCACCAACGCTCACACGGTGTCATGCGCGCAACGCCATTGCTTGGCTGCCAAGCAGCTCGCGAGCTGCACCATCAACAATGTTAGGGAATGTCTGACATGTTGGCTGCAAATCAAAGCTGAACAACCAATTGATGGCGGCACCTGGCGGTTGCTCGTAGCTGCTGCATGCCTATCTGTACTACTTAGTAGTACTGCCTATGTGTGCTGAGTCTGGTTGCAGTGCTTTAGCCGTGTGTCCAGATCCATGTCACCCCAGGCTGTAACAGACAGCTTCGACTCAAGTGCAGCAACAAGCTCCCTGCCCTGCTGCGTAGTGGGCCAGGTGCCCCTGTTCCAGGTGTTGGGAACGCGCCAGTCGCCGCCGTAAGTTGCCTTGAAAACCCTTCATAGCAAGACCGGCAGCACGTCACGCCGTGGCACGGGCCGTGGCACGGCAGGCAAGAATATGAGGAGTGACAGAGCCAGCAGATGAAAGGGGGATTGCACATGGCTTGGTAGCCCTGAATCATCATTACTCACGGTGCAGCATGAGGATTTGCACTGCAAATTGTGCACAAGCTGTGAAATCTGGTGCAGTGGCCCACTGGGGGCCCAGTGGGAGTCTGCCCCATCTGGAAACCAAAGCTGGTGCAGCTGCCCCGTCAAACACCCCAGCTTGAAGCTTGCTTAGCATGCTGCCTGCGCAGCTGTAATGCACATACCAAGCACAATATGCCATTCTCAATGAGCAACGTCTGCAGACAGACTCTGTCTGAGACGGTCTAGACCTAGCCAACACCAGCAAGCTTAGTGGGACACTTACGCGTCATAGTTGGCAGGGACGTAAAACGTCGTATTGCCGATTCGAACTGGGGCGCCGCCCCCTGTAAGATTCCAAGGCATTTGCTGGGCCATGGAACACACCTTGGTCCCTATAGACACATTGCTGCCGCTGCGATGGGAGGGGGCAAACTTCGGGCTGCATGTGTCGATGCCCTTGCCGTTCCACAACTTTGTGTTGTCCCAGGGTACTGCCAGGTGTTGGTAGTGCTCAGAAGGCTTCTCCTTATCACAAGTTGTCAGGTCGTCAGGAACGCGCCACATTGGCCATAGATCCTGTCACACACAGAGACACAGGTTGTGACTCACACTGATGATCAGTGTTGTCATACATGTGTCACAGTCAAAGCAGGGCATGCTTGGCCTATGTGTGACTTTACAACAGCAGTGTTGCTCTTGACTCAGTTTGAACAGCCAGGAGACGATGTACTTGCACACTCTCTGTTGACCCCAACACCAGCAGATTCTCCATGCAGACATGTCAAACCATCCCTATGTCAGAGGCTCATTCAAAATGTGGCAGACTACCACTCACCATATAGACTGCCATGGTCCCCTTGGTCTGCACCTGCCAATCACCGTAGTATTCACCCATGGCTCTGAATGAAGCCCTGAACTCCGGCTTAGGGTGGTGGACGTGAACATGCAGCTTCCAAAAGGTTGCTTTGCCCATGAACACGGCATACCTGTAGTGCATGGTCATATCAAATCAAATCAAATCAAACCAAATCAAATCAAATCAAAGTTATAAGTTGTAATTAAACCTGTAGCTACTAGCTTCGGAAGCGCAGGGGTCACTGCACAGTGCGGGTATGGTGCCAGCCGGGTTCTAGCTGTACCCTGTTGTCATATGGCAGTGGATGCCTATGCCTGCCCGCTGTGCAGTGCCCATTGTGAAGCCTTCACAATGGTCAGGACAAGGTGCTGACTGAGTCATGACTCACTGCATGATAGTGCCGCATGTGACGCAGTGACTTACAAAAGTGTGCCATTTATGCAATGCAGTTGGGGCTCAGACTAGGCACATTGCCTCCCATAATTCAGCAGCCCCGGAGGGCTGGTCAGTTGATATTGAGGGTGTGTGTCATCATAGCCCAAATAGTATTTTGGTAATGCCTGAAGTTAGTGCGCAGGCTGCCATAGTCACCGCAGTGACAGCCTGCACCCCAACCCCAAGACCCCATCGTGTGGGGCGGTTGTCTCCGGTCAAGCCGTACTTGGCCAGGTTGATGTTAGTGTAACGCCAGAGACTGTGCCTCCCCAGATCGTGTCTCAGGGTTTTGGTGGTGCACTGTGGCAGTCTGCACACTAACCTGATCCCCCCCCGAGGAGGGTGCGCGGCGGCGCTTGCGCTTGCCACCCACATTCACCATGGGCACAGGGGACAGGTCACCCAAGGAGTGGATGGCCTCCCGGTACTTGGCGCTCTTGGTGAGTGCCACCAGGTGGTCCCAGTGTGACTTGCTCATGTGCAGGCGTGCGAAGGGGTTGCCCATGTTTGTGAACAGGGACTTGGCCACCTCGAAGGAGGTCTTCTCTGCCACCTCCATAAAGTTGTCGAACTCAGGCAGCACCTCGTGGCTCACCTCAAGCAGGTTGCAGGCCAGCTTGTGGTGGCCCCGGCTCTTGGCCATGTTGATGCACGCGGCAAACTTGTCGCGGGCCTGCCCGAGGCGCATGCCAAAGCCATCCAGAGTCTGCTCTGACTTCTTGCCCTTGTGGTGAGCTAGCAGCTCACCACGCACCAGGTCGGTGCCCACCACTTCGATAGTGGCAGTGGGGCCCCCTGCAGACTCCGCGTTGCGCATGGCCTCGCAGGCACGCTCAACGACGTCGTCGAGGGTGGAGAGGATCTGGTTGGTGACTGTTGGTGCGTCCAGGTGGGGCACTGCCAGCTGTTGTGCAGCGTGGCGGAGGCGCTGGGGGGTCTCAGTGAGGTCAATGGGGCTGTTGGCCGCCTTGCTGCGCTTGATGTCGCCCAGCACCTGCCCTGTGCCCTCACGCACCGCCTTAGCCCTGCAGTTATACTCCTCGTCGTACGCCTGGCGCAGGCAGTAGGCAGCGAGCTTGGTCAGCTCGTCCTGAAGTGACTGGGGCAGGTTCCTGAACTTGTCACTCTGCAGGTGCTCGCAGACAGCCTGCCGAGCAAAGTCCAAGTTGTCCATACCCTTCACAGGAGTGCCCAGTACCCTCGCAGGGTCCAGGGTCTGCAGGTCAAGGTCGTCGTGGACTGGTGGCTCCCACTTGTTGTCCTGCAACAGCTTGGTGTAAGGCTTCACACCCTTCTCCTGCACCTTCGCTGCCTGTGCTGCCAGTGCTGCTTCGTCGTCGCTTGAGGGGCCCTCACCTTGCAGGTGGCAGCAGCAGCAGCAAGCAGACAGCAGTGGCAGGCAGGGCAGGCAGGAAGGTGCAGTGTAAGTGGAACGGGCGTAAAGATATTAAAAGGCATTGGGATGTGTTGACATCTTTGACACATGCCATGCTGTGATAATCAGCAAGGTGCCTGCCAGTCGCACATGGCTGGCAGTGCAGGGAAAATCCTTCACTGTTGTTCATGCAACTCGCTGCTGCTGTAGCTGTTCGGAATGACAGACATGCGAGCAGGTTAGCCCAGCAGAGACAGTTTGTAAGTGCAGCATGTCTAGGTGTGTGCCCCCCCCCCCCCAGAAGCCTGTACTGTCCTGTTTCAGGGGTGCAGGCCCAGCTGGGGGTATGCCTGAATGCTGTTGAAAAGCCGTGTTCCCAGGAGGCTAAGGCTGTTGTGACTGCTGTCAACAGGAATGCAGGCTGCTGGGCTGTTCAGCCTGGTTGCTGTTGAGCTGTCCCTGCTGCTCCTGTCAGTGGCCCGTGGTGCTCCCATGGGAAAATTGAGCCCAAATTGCCGGTAATTGTGTTAAATGTCTCATTATGGAGACCGTGTTGCTGCAGGTAAGGCCTCGCAGGCCTTCGAGAGCAAATTGCGGCGGGGACATCTGTGGATCGGCAAAGTAGGGGTGCTTGCACAGCACGCTATTGATGCAGGAAACAACAGCATCGTGTGCATATTGTCACCAGTCTTATTCACCTGGGGGGCCGTCCATCTCGACGTCTTCCTGCTGAGCGATGGCGTTGGCCAGCAGGTCGCGGGCCAGCTGCTTGGTGCTGTCGAAGTTGAAGCTGTCGTCCAGCAGGGAGCTCAGCCGGGCCTCCTCCATGGGGCAGGCGACGAGGGAGGGCAGCAGGACGTTCTCGAAGTGCTTGAGGGCGTCCTCGTCGTCGGCTTCCTCCTTGCTTAGCTTCTTGTAGTTGCGGGCCTTCTGCAGAGCTGCATTGAGTTTGTCAGCTATGGCCACTTCTGCATCGTATGCAGCCCGGGCAGCCTCACGGCGGAGCTGCTTCTGCACTCGCTGCTGCTTGCCAGTGCGTGGGTTCTTTAGGGCGTCCTTAGCCTTGGCACGCTTCTTAGCTTCCCGTTGCTCGGGACCCTTGCGATGGGCAACAGTGCCCTGCTTGGGAGCACCACTCGCGGTGAGCTTCCTAGCGGTGCCTCTGGTGTTGGCCATGTTGGGAGAGTTTGAAAACCGTCTGTGTTGCAATGTGTTGCGTGTGCAATCAGTGAGAAGGAGACAGAGTCGTTGCTCTGGCTCCCTATAGCTCGCTCTTTGAGATCCCGTGGGGTTTTGCAACTTCCTAGCCTGAACCCCAACTTTGACTAGCATAAATCCTGCGGATTGCCAGAGTACGCTCAGGCAATCCTATCCGTCCAAAAATGGTGTGCGTCGTACAAAAAAACTTGGTAACAACTCGTGCACTACTTACCCACGCCGCCACAGCTCCTCCCTTGTTGAGTTGAGCTCCAGGAACTGTAGGAGGAATGGGGTGACGGCAACATCGAGGTCCTGCGTGTGTGGCATGATGGTGCTGTCGCGGACAGCCCTGGGGTACAGCAGGGGCAGGGGGGAGCAGGGGCACAGCAGGAGATAAGGCTCAAGCAGGAGAGCAACACTTTTGTCACAGTGATTGCCGCACTACTTACCCACGCCGCCACAGCTCCTCCCTTGTTTAGTTGAGCTCCAGGAACTGTAGGAGGAATGGGGTGACGGCGACATCAAGGTCCTGTGTGTGTGGCATGATGGTGCTGTCGCGGACAGCCCTGGGGTACAGCAGGGGCAGGGGGGAGCAGGGGCACAGCAGGAGATAAGGCTCAAGCAGGAGAGCAACACTTTTGTCACAGTGATTGCCGCACTACTTACCCACGCCGCCACAGCTCCTCCCTTGTTTAGTTGAGCTCCAGGAACTGTAGGAGGAATGGGGTGACGGCGACATCAAGGTCCTGTGTGTGTGGCATGATGGTGCTGTCGCGGACAGCCCTGGGGGAAAAGAGGGGGACGGGGCAAGCAGGGGCACAGCAGGAGACTCTCGTTGAAGGTTCAAGCAACAGGGGAAGGCTCAAACAACAGGGAGCAACAGGGAAGCTCCCTGGCAGGGGCTGCGGCAGTGGCATAGGCTGTGTCAAAGCCCTGTGTGTGAGGGGGGATAATGCTGTCACGGACAGCATTGGAGGAAAGCAGCCACAGGGGGCAAGCAGGTGCACGACAGAAGGCATGGGTCAGGTGCAACAGGCGAGACGATCCTCACAACATGCTGTCACAAATCATTTGGCAGGTGCCTCGCTCACTTTGCAGTTGCGTCTACAGGCGGGAGATGGCAACCCAGTCTCAAGACAGGTGATCTGGCAAGAAACACTCTATCTAACAGCCAGCCAGAAGCAAACACGCTGGCAAACACACTGCTTTCTGCCTCTCTGTCAAAGCCTCCCGGCCAGATCTGGCAGAAAGCATCCCTCACTCTACTCACCCCAGGGCGGTGCCGTGAGCCAGCAGATACTCATGCTCAAGGCAGTTGTCCGCCAGGAATCGATGGAAGTCCGATAGCATCTCGTAATGGAGGTAAGCACAGCAGGTGGGGTCGCGGATGGTGCACTTTGCGTCCATGCGACAGCTCAGAATGGGACACCCAAACTTGGCAGTATCCTTGCCGATGACCTTCACTTTGCAGGTGGGAAAGAAGGGAGGCAGCACCATCAATCGGGCATCTGTGGTAGGGGGTAGTGCTGGGGCTGCTGGGGCTACTGCTGGTGGGGCTGCATAGAGAGGAGAGAAACTTCCAGGCTGCTTCCAGCTGACAGTGAATTTCTTGAAAGTGTCTGTGCAACTGCAGCCAGACAGATCTGCTGCAATCAGCAGCAGCAGGACAACAGCAAAAGCTCCAATGCCTGCCAGCAACGGCTTGGCCCTGCAGCAGCTGCTGCAGCGCAATCGCCATCTGCGCTGCTCTGCTTTGCCTTTCATGAAGCCTTCCTCTTGATCGAGCCTCATGCGCGTGGGTAGCGCGTCATGGTGTTGCGGAGCTGCCATAGAAACTCAAGTCGCACACATGCAAAGGCCCTTGGAGGGCAGGCGCCCTTCACTGGCCCCGTGCAATCAAAGAAGGGAAGCTAGGACCAGCTGCAACCAGGCTGTTAGAAAAAAAACCTCAAACTGCTGCAGGGGAAGCTTTGTGATCGGATACTGCTGGTAACACGATGTTACAGGCAGCAGCAGGGGACACACAGCAGCAGCGCAGCACCAGGATCAGATGGCACCCACCCTACTGCAAAAGAGGGACAGAGCCACAGCCTTGGACAGCCGTGTAAAGCCTGTATAGTTGGTCATAGATGCAGCTGCTGACATGCTGGCATGTAGACATCGATGGGGTTGAGTCAAAGGCCTGCCTTGCTGTCTTCCACTGCTGTTCTGCTGCTGTAGTTGCACGTTGGGCCTGACCAGCACCAGCATACCTGAGAAGCCTCTCTACTATAGCTCGTTCGTGATTACTAGATTAAGTGCTATATGTCTGTCCAAGGCGGCAGGAACAAGTTTCATCCGATGGGTGATGCTATTTCCAATTGGAGCCGGTTGCAACCGTGAAAGCTAGCAGCGTGCGATTATTTGTATCAAGAACTACAAAGCAATATGGCCATACGCCGATGCAGTAAGTGGCCTTCGTAATAACTGATGCGGTTTCGGTTGGAAGTCGGTTGCTCGACCGTCGCGCGCAGGTCGCTCCCAGGTCGCGGCAGCCTCGTCACAGTGACGGATAACGTTGTTGCCTCGTACGCACATCAAACTGTTGTGAAAGCTCGAGAAACATCTATAACGTGGCCGGCGCAGTCCTGCTCGCTGCTCTGCTGAAAAGCAGTACAGCATCAACAACTGGAGGTTGAGTGGCTGGCCCAAGGCGGGCTGGTGCACAGACTTATGCTTGCAGATTAACGGCAGCTTGATACGGGCGAGCGGAAATGGGAAGGATGGGCAGCTAATTTTGAAATATCAGCAACTGTGAAGGCCCCAGTACAGCAGCAGTAATGCACATACCCGACTGGTTGGCCTCAGCCAACGGGCGGGAAGTGCCGAGGGGGCAAGAACTGATGTTCTGCAGTGGCCATGCTGCCAAGGTGACGTGCACTTCTCACACTGATGAAATGAGGGCGCGTTTGAGGCTGTGTGCCTGCCGCAACGTCATGTCACATGACTAACCCAACGGCCCAGTGACTGACCCAACGGCCCAGCCGCTGCTGTTTCACTCTAGCCAGTAGGATGAGCCGCGGCTGCTGCAGCCACATTCAATGCGGCATTGTTGCGCAAGACTGCACCTACAGCAGGGTCTTTGTGAAGCACAACCAATGCAAGCAAGTCAGTGGTGGCAGCAGCAATGCGGCCACTGCTGATGAGGCAGCGGCTGTAGCAAGCTAGGCAGCCATGGCTGGCCAGCCTGCAATGCCTCATTGCGCCAAATGGATTGTGCAGCAGGCAGCAGCGGCTGCTGATGCTGATGCATGTTGTGCATCAGCCGCTGCTGCCATCGCTGCTGCACTGGCAGGGCCATGCCCATAGCACAATGACTGCGCTGAGTCTGCAGTAGCACCAATGGCAAAAGCAGGGGCAGCAGCAGCAGCAGCGGCATCAGCAGCAGCAGCAGCAGCACATCCAACCCCCCAGACATCTCCTGTGGGCACATAGTACCTGTATCATGGGTGGTAACCATCAGCGGTGACAGCAAATTTGCACGGTCTCCGCTGCTGCTGCAGCTGCTGCTGGCATAATGCATGGGGCTTCAGCTAGTAGCTACTGCAAGCAGGCGCCTGGCAGGGATGCCCATTGAAGGGCGGCAACAGCAAGGGCAGCAGCCTCTGCAATGGTCTTAAGACCTGAAAGCTTTCAGGCCAGCATTCCAAGCAAGCACTGCCTGCACTTGAGCCTCAAGTGCACGGGGCAGCCAATACTACTACGGGTCTGCAGGGTTGTGTGTGCTGCCGTTCTGAGTGGAATTGGTCTCTGCACACCTGCTTCTGTACGATTTCGGTGTAGCAGGACGTCCCGGGCAGCATCTCAGCTGCCATGATTCCTGGCTTGGGGTTGTGGTCGGGCCCAATGCCAGGGGGGGGGGGGACTTTGCTGAGGACATATGTGTACTCTCTTGTATCAGCATGGCTGCTGTGCGTTGAACGGGCTCTAGTAAAGAAGTTTTGACGGCCGCACAGCGTCTTCGGGGCGTGCGTGATTTGTGCTCACACTCCGAAATGTGTGAGTTACACTAACAACCGCCTGCAACAACCACCGAGCAAACTCCCAGGACTCATAGCCTCGCGACCTTGCATGGACAACTTACTCTACAGCAAGTCAACCTAGCTTAATAAGATTACATTACTGGCCCTGCTGGAACGACTGAAGACGCACAAGGGGCTCCCGCCTTCACTAAGTTAATGCGCCAGTGACATCGCAAGTGCGTATGCCAGCATGAATATGTTGCAAACATACGACTTACTGCATTGAGAGCAACAGCGCTGCCAGCTATTGGCCTGGGGGCATTGAGCATTTCTACTGTTGGTCCTGTTTACTGTTGGGAAGACAGACAATGTTCATCTGTGGATGTCTAGATGCTTTTCCAAGTTTCATCGCCCTTGTGTCTTTGTTTCAACTGCGCAGGCAAATTAAGGAGTACGGGGTCTTTGGCAACCACATCGAACCATCGCCACCACACAACATCGCACACCTAAGGTAATTGGTGTTGCCAGGGACTCTGGAGCCTATTTCAGCACCGCGTGAAGCATTCGAGTGGCTGCTGCTGCTGCCATCCAGCCTCAACCAGCCAGCCAAGCAAGGAAGCTGGCCAACAGTACAGCATGACCTCATACACCACACAGCAGCAGCAAACCATGTAGAATGAGAACCAAGGCACGCACAAATAACACCAACCCTCTGGCACTAGGGTGTCAGCATGTATTGACTGCTGCTGCTGCAATTGCTGTCCTACCCTCCCTGTGCAGAGCTACACTGTCTGCACCAACCACCAACAGACCCACAACAGAGGCCAGGCAGAGGACGATGAAGGCCTGCACCTCCCTTGTTCAACAACTCCCGTGGGCGACTTCTACCTGGTCGAAAAGTCCCATGGTCAAAGTCCCATGGTCATGGGCACTGTACATCGCCTGTGAATGATGCACCAGCAGCAGCACCAAGCCATTGCACCACACATGCTAGCACCGCCTTCACTACACAAGCAGCTGCACCCCGGCAGGAGGTACTTGTCAGCTAGGCACAGCAGGCTGAGCCTCCCGGCCAGTCGCACCTGCTAGACATCCTCCTGCCAGGTAACTATCTCCTGTGACTTCTGGTCCTGCCACCGCCCGGCTAAGGTTCCGCCTCAGTCGCCGAGAAACCGGGCAATGGTTGCCGTTGTCACAGGAGACTTCACTCAACATGCCACCATCATTGCTGCCTATTCACGTTTCAGCTGAAAGCCTTGCTGCCAGCAAAGCTTGCTGGGCTAGTGCACGTTGGTGGACACTATTGACAGCTGCTGCTCTACTTTCCATTTGCTCACAGAACCCAAGCCGTGGCTACCTTCACCCAAAGATAAGTGGTGTGTGCTGCATGGTGACTCAACGCATTTCCTGTGAATCACTGCATCGTCAGCAGCACTGGCCATTGCACAAACACATGCTAGCAATGCATTGTGCTACAGCAGCTGCAACCCAGTGCAGGGCAGGGTTTATAAGTCAGGCAACGTCAACGCGCTGGTAGCGGGGAACCAGTGGCACCTGCCTAACCTCCTGCACTGGGTAGTACGTCTCCTGTGGGTGCCGGTCTCACTGCTGCTAGCCGAATGTTGATTGCCTCGGACTTGACGCTAGCAGTCGGCTGCCGCACCCACACGAGACAGCACCACACATGACATTACTCTTTAGTCACCATGCACTAGCCACGCCATGCAGCCATACACCCCACTTGCTTGTCACAGACAGACCTGCGCATGTGTTTTTTGTTTGCAGGTGGTCTTGTGGCCTGACAACGCAGCCTACCAAGGCGCAGTCTACAACCGCAGATAAGTGACCATGGGTTGTGGGGTGACCAGTGCAACAGCAGCCATACTGAGCCACCACACCACACATGCTGGCATTGCATGCACATCCCGCAGCTGCAACCCGGAGGGGATGGGTCCAAGTAGTTATCAGTCAGGCAAAGTCAACGCGCTGGCCCTGCGCCAGTGGCACCTGCTCGACCCTCTCTCACTCCGGGCCGGGTCTCCTGTCAGTGAACCCTGGTCCTGCCCCCCACTGGCTTTCGGTCGTACGCTTCTGACTGCCCAGTGGGCTGGTTGCCGAATTCACTGGAGACTGCATCTGACATGCCCAGCATCAGTGCTGAACCCGCTATGCAGGCCGTGTGTGCACAGCGGGTGCAGCCAACGGTGTTGCCTTGTGTGGACACACACCATCATTCGTGACCCCTGACACTACCCGCCTGCGTTCCCTTTGCTTGCAGGAGGCCGCGCATGGGTTACGGAGTTCCGGGGACACTGTACGGCATGCACATATAGCAGCAGTAGCATTGAGTCATGGTACCATGTACATGCTTGCGTTGCATCCTTGACACATGTTTTGCCTGAGCAGCTGCACCCCGGCAGGGTTTAGGGTTGACAGTCAGGCAGTTGACTGTGCCCTGGGCCAGCGGCTCCTACTGCGCCCTCCTGCCGGGCTACAGTCTCTCCTGTGACTTCTGGTTGTGCTCATCACAGAGGCTCAGAGTACGTGGTACCTGACGCCGTGATGG
The DNA here is from genome assembly GCA_007449985.2 of Desmodesmus armatus. Lineage (NCBI taxonomy): Eukaryota > Viridiplantae > Chlorophyta > Chlorophyceae > Sphaeropleales > Scenedesmaceae > Desmodesmus > Desmodesmus armatus. The sequence goes on from VIIQ02000662.1 coordinate 92,363, forward strand.
GTTACGGAGTTACAGGGAGACTGTTTTATACATGCTTGCACTGCATCCCTCGACACATGTATTTGTGAGCAGCTGCACCCCGGCAGGGTTTAGGGTTGACAGTCAGGCAGTTGACTGTGCCCTGGGCCAGCGGCTCCTACTGCGCCCTCCTGCCGGGCTACAGTCTCTCCTGTGACTTCTGGTTGTGCCCATCACAGAGGCTCAGAGTACGTGGTACCTGACGCCGTGATGGGTTACGGAGTTACAGGGAGACTGTTTTATACATGCTTGCACTGCATCCCTCGACACATGTATTTGTGAGCAGCTGCACCCCGGCAGGGTTTAGGGTTGACAGTCAGGCAGTTGACTGTGCCCTGGGCCAGCGGCTCCTACTGCGCCCTCCTGCCGGGTAACAGTCTCTCCTGTGACTTCTGGTTGTGCTCACGTCGGCTCACAGTACGTGGTACCTGAGACCGTCATGGGTTACGAAGTTGCTACTGGGAAACTGTCAGCGCTGACATGCACATACAGCGGCAGAAGCTCACTAGCACTGATCAGTGCTCGTGAGCATTGGCACAGCACGATGTCTTTGTGACAGGAGATACTGGTGACAGATGTAACAGATGCTCATATCTCCCATGCATTCTCTCAGGCCCACTGCACGCCCCAGTGGCATTGTCCCCTCTGTGTATCTATAGCTACCTATGTCAACCTGGACATCTGGTGATTCACTACAACTGCCGAGGTACAGACAGCGCAGCTACAGTCAACTTGCATGACAAATCAAGCCGTTCTCATGTTACCACCTCAAAGCCACAAAGGCTGCAGCACCTGACCACAAGCCGGTTACGCAATGGATGGTGCAGGCTTCACACAACACCCACCACCATCACACACGCAGTGCGATCATGCGCACAAGGTTGGGAGAGCAACAACCTACTTGGATAGTATCCAGGTGCCGATAGTGACACCACCATGCACAACCTGCAAAGGCCTTGAGGCCTCCAAAGCCTGAGCCGCATTTGGCAGCATCAACACATGTACAGTATGTACAACAGCAGCATCAACCTGCCGCCATGGCAGCAACCCCGATGAGCACTGCCAGTGCGGTGCGATAAAGAAAGCATTGCTCACCGTGAGCTCAAAGAGTCTTTGAAACACACTACATTACACGCACAGCTGCTGCTGCAGCACTCTCAATATGCGGTGGCGCCCAGGCATGCCGGATCATCATGCCGACGTCAACAAGCCTGTACAGACATGTCTGCCTCACACACCAATTGCCAACTGCGCCACAGCTGCCAATGCTGCAGCAGCACTGCCAGCACCAGTTCATAACATTGAATAAAACCCTAAACCTTGCACAGGCCACCTCACAACCCCGGTACTCGTGGGAAGGGGTCAGTGTCCCTGAAGCACTTCTTCATCATCTGGGACACAGCAGCCTCGGCCTTGCCATCCTACGGCAGCAGTGGCACAGACAGCGGCAGCAATGGCGGCAGCAGTGTGAGAGAGAGTCAGTGACAGCAGCAAGGAGTGCTGATAACTCACCATGACATGGGCCCTCAATAATGCACGCGCGCCCACCCTCTGCAACATCCATATGCACACACAATCCTCCTAGGCTCCAGCACACCTCAGAATTACTTGGACACAAAAACCCTGACCCCCAGCTACCCGCTAACCCCTGCCTACAAGGCCTTGTTCGAAATGTCCAGGGGTTCAGCGGTGAGTCGTGCCCTGCAAGCTTCGATCTCTCATGTGCAGACCTTGTCTGTATGTCCGCCTCTACCACTCTATTTCTCTGTGCATGTTATTGCAGTTCAACACCTTGCATGTGCTTCAATGTTTTATGTGAAGTACGCAAGTAACATGTCAGTACTATGGAAGTAACACATCAGCGCATGACGTCCCACCTGGCAGTAGGGGTTGAGTGAGACACTCAGTAGTGCCCGTCGCCTGACGCAGCGCTTGTGCTGCCCCACCATTGCCTCTGACAGGTTGCCCCGCATGAATTCCATGCCCAACGCACAGTCACCTGACAGGTTGGCAGCACGTATCTGCGTGAACAAATACAGTACAGTACAGTACAGTATTTTGGGAGGGGATCCCAAGCCTCAGCAGTAGCCAGCGAGCCAAGGGCTCATGGGGTGCACTTACTTACAAGAAGAGGTGGGGGTGGTGCATGTGGTGGCTAGTATTGCAGTACAGTGCAGTACAACACAGGTCAGTAACATGGTGCCGTAAGCCCAGCGCACAGTCACCTGACAAGTTGGCCACACACATTTTCGTGACCACGATAGAGGGGAGGGAGAAACGGGTGGTGTGACCTTCAATGTTGGTGTGTGTGGCCCACCTCGGTGGACATGGGCGCTCAGGTGCCATCTGGCAAGTTTGCTTGCGGTAGATTGGCCTCAAACTACCGTTACCTGTGACACTTTCAAAGGATGAAATACCACACCTGCACAGACTGCTGAGCGTGTGACAAATCACACGACCCCAGCAGTACGTCAAATGCTTCCCGCACATGCACAAGCCTCCAACCCCCTCCCCCGGCGTACCTCGGTGCATGCATGGTGTTGGCAGTTGGTGAGGTCCATGTTGGATGCCCTGCAGAAGTCGTATGCGTGCACCAACTCATGCGCCAGGGCCAGCTCAACCTCCTTGTATGTGGACAGGCGGTTGTGACACAGGATCACCTGTGGACGAGGGGGAGGAGTTGTGGTGTGTATCATGATGGGGGGTGTCAGCAGATAAAGCGCATGCGGAGTGATGCCGGAATCAGTTGCAGTGAACCGATGGTGCATTGACGCAGCTGCAAGCCATTGTGGCAAAAGCAGTCCCCATCATTTGTCATGCCGACCGGCTGTGCATCGCCTGCAGCAACATGCATCTGCTGCATGCATCTTATGCTGTCGAATGCTAGCTGCTTCACGTTGCCAGGGCAGCTGGTACAGCCTGATGTGCCTGCTGCCACATACGTACCCCATAGTCTGTAAAGAAGCCTCCCCCAACACTCTGCTCTGCAATGTATTGTGTCATCAATTGCAGCACTAGGCTGGTGCACCTGTGCAACTGCGGTGTCACATGCTCAGCTGCTTCGTTAACTTAACTGTGCAAGTACTACTTGCAGTGCATCGCATACTCAGCTGCTTCGCTCCAATAGCCACAGGGCGGTGTGGCCAGCGCAACATACCTACCCCATAGTCTGTAGAGAAGCCTCCTCCCACACTGTCCTCGCAGCGTGTGACATGGAAGAAGGGCCGACCCACACCACACCCACCCTGCAGGGTAGACGGCAGGGCGGAAGGGGGAGGGGAACATGATGGGGGATAGGATGAGGGAAGGGATTAGAGAGTAGTGGGGTAAGGGTGAGGGAGGAAATGCAGCATGCCAGCAGTGCCCTACTGCAGCTGCTTACATGCTGATCAAGCTGCGCTGCTGCCGAGGGGACGAATGTTGAACAATCCAACCTATGCCTTTCATGAACAGCTGCTCCTTTGCTACTGCGTGCCACGTGCGTGCGTGCCACGTGCGTGCCAGGGCAGTGCCCTCTCCAGCAGGTAACCCCACAAAACTGCCCACCCCACTCGCCAATACCAACACCAATATTGCAGGGTTTGACCCTCTTCCCCGCACTAGCCAGCAAACAGGTCTGGCCATGAGGGCTTAGCACATATATTAGCACCCTTCCTCTTCGCATCAGAGTGGGATACTTGCCTGTTTGAGTGATTGTAGGAGGTATGTGACAGTAGGGCTGTCCTGCAGGGCCTTGTCCACCATTGCATCAACCTCCTCTCGAGAAAGGTTCACGTGCGAACTGCTGCTGCCGTATTTCTGTTCCACATACTCCCGCATAGCCTCCTTGCTGGAATGTGCTGCTGGCTGGCTACTGCTGCTGGTGCTTGTGCTGGCTGCGTTGATGGTCGTGCTATCACAACTGCTGGGTCCGCTGCTACTACCACTGCTGCTAGTGCCGGAGTTAGAGTTACTGCTACCCGTGGTGGCTGTTTTGAAAGAGGTGAACCGGACAACGTCGTTGAGGAGGGCAGATAGTGTGTGCATTGCACTTCTGCTGAGGTCGCCTGCTGCTGCTTCCCCAGTGCAGCTGCTGGATCCCTTTGCAGAGTCTGACATCATGTTGGGTTTTGTGGAGTGCGTTCAATCACGCAGCAATAGCATTAGCACGATGGGAATACTGTGTCTTGTGGTGAGGTTGGAGGTGGAGCAGTAGATCAAAATCTGCTGGCAAAGCAGGGAGCACTAGAGCATGAACCGACAGTCGCAACTTCGCCATACGGTGGCAATAAACTTATCGAAGGTGACAGAGGAAGAGACACACCAGAATTTGGGAGTTACAGTTGGCCGGTTACTAATGATAGCGTAAATGGCAGCGATTGCACCTGACAGGGGGGTTGTTACGTACACCAGCGTTATCGAGCATGTTCTGCCTATCGGCGTCTGGAACTGCTGAGGCAGCAGCGTTTGCAGGCGCCCAGCCTGTTCATACAGTCCATCTGCGTCTCTGCAAATATCACTTAGTTCATCATTGCTTTTGTTGTGTTGTCTGTCGCACTCCGGAACGCTCAACGTTGTGCGGCAGCAGCACCAGCCTTGCTGCCTCTTGATCTGTGCAACAGCATTCTGCAACCATCAGAGGGTCAGCCTATTTTAAGTAACCTCACACCCAAGTTTTCTCATCTAGATTTCCCAGCGACGGCCAACTTTTCCAAGGGGCTGTTCGCATCTCTCTAGGGAGTTGCAACCCCCAGCCAACAAAGCAGTCCAAGGGTGAAAGCATATTTCCCTCATGGAGCATCAAGGAGCAGCTGCCAGCCATTTTGATGGAAGCAGCATGGCTGTTGGTGCCAGCAGCAGCGGCGGTGCAGCTGCACACAGCCATGAAGGCAGCGGCAGCGGCAGGAGGGCGCAGCGGCCGCCCCTGGGTGTGTTTGCTGCCCGAGGCATGAAGCAGGTCCTGTCACAGCTCAGCACACAGGTGTGTGTCGTTATAAGATCTTTTACTCATAGTTTTTCATAGTGTTTCATTCATAGGTTTTGGAGGATGGGGGGTGGAGGTTGTCACTAGTGGATACTTTCACTTCGAGCGGTACTCTGCACATTCGCTGCACTGAGCTGGTTGGCCAAGAGGGACCAGCATATATGTAGGGTGGATTGAGTCTAGGTTGAGCAACAGAAGGTGTCACTGGGGCAGGCTGCTGGTGTGCAGCACCCTTCAAATCTGTTGCTGTTTGTGGCCTGGGTGGTGCTCCATCAACCCCTGTACAGCCAAAGTTCCTGTACAGCTGACAGCCTGTCAAGCTTGGAGAGTGTTTGACATATTTTGGCCTGTACACTCCGCAGTGTGCATCCGTGTGTGTGCAGCCAAACGGTTGCGCACTCACAGCACAGCATACAATGCACCACTGTATCTCTGTTACCCTTACCCCCCCCCCTCCCCCTTCGGGGGTCAGTGCCCAGACTCTGCTTGATGTCCTTCGCAACCACTACAGGCCCCACTGCTCCATCCCCAGCTCACCGCGACAGCCTTCCACACCACACCCCTACCAACAGTCTCCCCAATCACTTCCCCATGACTCGTGCCTGTAATGGTGACCTTGCTGTAGGCCTTGCCTGTACTCTTTATCTTCCCTTTCTTCCCCCCTCCCCCCTCCTCTGATCTGACCCTCCCCCTCTTGCTGTTGCCCCATCCCTTCCTTTACCACCTGCTCCCCCCCCCCCCCCAGGCCTCCCTGTCCAGGTCGAAAGACTTGGACTCCCCCAAGGCCCACGGCCAGTCAGCCTACCTAGCAGGACACACACACCACAGCAGCAGCAGCAACCACAGCAACAGCGGCAGCCACCACAGCAATGCAGGCAGTCACCATAGCAACGGAGGCGGCAGCAGCAGCAGCCACACCCGCATGTCCTCACATGCTGCGCCATTCGCCCCCGCACCAGCACATCCACACAACCCTGCCTTCCAGCCGCCAGCAGCAGCAGCAGCAGCAGCGGGGGGCAGAGGCAGGGGCAGAGGGGGCCGGGGAGGGAGGGGACCCGCGGGGTTCAACCCCCACACCGCACATCATGAAGCAGCACTGGCAGCAGCAGCAGCAGCCGCCGGCAGCAGCAGCAGCAGCTTCCCTGGCAGCAATGCCAGTATGCTTGCGCCCTTGGCGGCTGGCAGCAGTGGCGGCAGCAGTAGCTTCTTTGACTTTGACTACAGCACCGGAGCAGCAGCAGCAGCAGCAGCAGCAGCGGGGGCGGGTGACAGGGGCCGTGGGAGGGGCAGGGGCAGGGAGGCTGACCGTGGACGTGGTAGGGGCCGTGGCAGGTCAGCAGCAGCAGCAGAAGGTACAGCAGGGTATTTGCCCTCTGCTGCTGCTTTCATGGAGCCTTTTTCAGGGTTTAGGCCAGAGGCACTGGCAGCAGGGCACAGGCCCTTTCCAGCAGCAGCAGCAGCAGCAGCAGGTGGGTTGTCTGCTGTAGCACCCACCTTCCGGCCGGGTGTCAGCAGCAGCAGCGGCAGCAGCAATGCAGCAGCAGCGGCTGCTGCGCTTGCTGCTGCTGCAGCTGACATGGCAAACATGCCGAGGGCTTTCTCCGGTGACGGAACCCCCGCTGCTGCTGCTGCTGCTGGTGGTGGTGGTTTTGGGGTGCATTTGCACAGGCAGACTTTGGGGGTGGAGGGAGGGGCAGAGGGCGGGGGGAGCGAGGGGGGCGGGGGGAGCGTGGCGGGCGGGGGGAGAGAGGCAGAGGGCGAGGTAGGGGTGACACCCCAGCAGCAGCAGCAGCAGCAGAGGTGTCACCACCACCAGCAGCAGCAGCTGGTCAGGACGGGCGGGGTTCCGATGCCGGTGCTGCTACTGCTGCTGCTGCTGGTGGTGGTGCAAGAGGCGGCCGTGGGGGTAGGGGTGAGTCATCTCGAGGTGCCAAGGGTGGGCGTGGCGGTCGCACACGCGCTGATACAGCACAGTCCTGGGTACCCAAGCAGCAGCAGCAGCAGCAGCAGCAGCAGCAGCAGCAGCAGCCTGACAGCAGCAGCAGCGGCGGCGCTGCCATTGCTGCCAATGGCAGCAGTGCTGCTGGTGTCGATGGCAGCAGCGTGGGTTTTGGCAGCAGTGGCGGCTTTGGCAGCGGTGGCAGCAATGGCTTTGGCAGCAGTAGGGGTGGTAGGGGTGCACGTGGTCGCGGCAAGGGGCGGGGCAGAGATATGTCTGGGTACACCCTTGCAGGTAGTAGAGTGGTAGTTGATGCAGCAGCAGAACCACCACCAGCAGCAGCAGCAGCAGCAGATAGCTGGGGCGAGCCAGCAGCAGCAGCAGCAGCAGGTGACGGCTGGGGAGATTCCAGCTCGAGTCGGCCAGCAGCAGCAGACGAGGGATGGGGTGGTGTCACTAGTGACACCACAGCAGCAGCACCAGCAGCAGCAGCAGCAGGGGATGGTGTGGTGGGAGGCAGTAGCATACCTGCAGCATCAGGCGCTGCTGCTGATGGTGATGGCACTGCCCGTTTTGCGCCTGTTGCAACAACAGTTGCCAACACAAGCAGCAGTGCAACAGCCCATCCGCACCCCATGCAGCAGAAACAGCAGCAGCAGCAGCAGCAGCAGCAGCAGCAGCAAACAGCGCTGGTGTCAGCAGCAGATGCTGCTGCTGCCAAGGGCGACCATCAGCAGCAGCAGCAGCAGCAGCAGCAGCAGGAGGAGCCGCCGCTGCAGGTGACGTGTGTTGTATGTCTGGAGCACCCAGTGGCAGTCTCCATTGGACCCTGCGACCATCACCAGGTAACACTGGGTGGGGGGGGGGGGGTGTCACTAGTGACACTAGTGAAACTACGGCAGCAGCAATAGCAGAAACGACAGCGTCGTGTAGTGTGGTACTGTTTGTCTCCATTGGGCCCTGTGACCACCACCAGGTAAGACGGGGTTTGGGGGGGGGGGGGGGGGTTGGGGGGGGGGTCTGCGGGGTCGCTGGTGACACTATGGCAGCAGCAACAGCAGGGGAGGGGGGTGGGGTCACTAGTGACACTACGGCAGCAGCGACAGCAGCAGCGACAGCGTTGGGTATTACTTACGGTACTGCTTCTGTTGCAACTGAGTGCGGCTGCTGCTTGACGTAGTGATGTCTGAGTCAACATCACATCCAACACGCACTGCATATTTCTACTACGACGCAGTGCTACTAACACTATGTCACTACCCCTGCTGCTGCTGCTGCCATTGCTGCCTTTATCGCTGCTGCTGCTGCTGCTCAGGTGTGTGCACTGTGCTGCCTGCGCATGCGGCTGTGCTACCGGGACACCAAGTGCCCCCTGTGCAAGACAGACGCTAAGCAGGTGTGTGTGTGTGTGGGGGGGGGGGGGCTGCAAGTGCAACAGGAGACTGTTGCTGCCAGTGTCACTTTTACTTGGTTTGTTTTTTGGGGGGGGGGGTTTGTTACACGTAGACACAGTCGCCACACGTTCTGCTTGCTTGCTCACTCCTGTGGTGCCGTAAGTGTATCGTCGCACGGCTGTGGTTGTCCTGCGGCTTACTGTGGCTGTGGTTGTGATCATGGCCGCTGTGACTGGCCCTGTGACGATCTCACAAGTGCAATCACAGCGGCCAGGATGGCAACTGCAGTCACACAAGGCTGCAGGACCCCAGTAGCAGCTGCACCTAGCTGTCATAGAGGGGTCATGGCTCTCTGACGTGTCCTTTCCACCTTTCCAGTGCTGTCCCACCCACCGTCGACACTGTTCAGACTTCGACACTGTTCAGGCGCGTCCTGAACCACGGAACCGTAATGTCGATCATGTCTCTTGCTTGTTCCGCTGCTTTGCTTTTCTTGCTTACCAAGCCCCGCACCGCCCCCCGCCTAGGTAGTCAGGGGCTAACGCTGCTGGCCAGACCCTGCCCACCTTGTAACCCCTGCACCCCTTCCCCCTCCGCTCCCCTAGGTTGTGCTGGCATCCTTACTCATGTTGACTCACACACCCCATGTTCACACACATTGCGATTCATGGGGTGTTCAGGCGCGTCCTGAACCACGGAACATTAGTATCAATCATGTCTCTTGCTTTCCGCTGCTGTGATGTGCTTTGTTTTGCTTGCCTTTGTCCCCCCCCTGTTGTGATGGCTGACCGGTGCCCAAGGCTGCTCGCCAGGCCAGGCCCACCTTGTAGCCCCTGTACCCCTCCCTCCCCTGCTCCCGTAGGTTGTGCTGGCATCCCTACTCACCTCTTTTCACACACCCCATGTCACGCACAAGGCAATTGATAGGTTATGTGAGTAATTTTGATGATGTGACATGATTACTCATGTCCCTTGCTTGTCGCGCTGCTCTGCTTTGCTTGCCCTCCCCCCCCCCCCCAGGTCGTGATGGTGTCGGTGCCCAAGGCTGCTGGCCAGACCCTGCCAACTTTTGACTCACTCATGGCACACAGGTGAATGGTTCTGGTGTGAGGGCATGGTCCATCAGAGGGAGCATTTTTACTGCCAGCTTGTTCGGCCCGTCTTGTGTTCCCTCCCTTGTCCTTGTCTCTCAGGAGCCTTGCTCGGCCCTCTCTTAGGGTTTCGGGTTGGGGTTTAGGGGTTTAGGAACTAAATTTTGAACCTGAACCTTAAACCCCCCTCGGCCCTCCAGAGACAAGGACCAGCTTGACAATGTCAGTAGCATGCAACCCAGCACTTGCATGCATGACACGCATGTGTTCTCCATGTTACACAAATGCACACACCTTGCCTCTTTTTTGCTGCCTGGTACTGCTGACCTCCACTCGGGAGCCTCCCGGCAGGCTGCTACTGAGCAAGGGCAAGCGGGCGCCAGGGGTGTTTGCGCGCACTGCGGACATTCCCCCCTGCTCGGCCAGGGGCGCCACGATAGCACAGATCAAGCATGTTTTGAGCGTGTGCGACCTTTGCCTTGTCCTCTCACTTTTATCCCTGTCTCTCAGGAGCCTGCTGTGGAGCAAGGGCAAGTGGGCGCCGGGGGTGTTTGCGCGCACTGCGGATGTTCACCCCCTGCCTGGCCAGGGCCGCCACAGGGGCTTTGTGCCGCTGTATGTGCGCCTACTGCAGATGACAGCAACCTGCTGCAAGGGTGCGTACAGGGCCTGCGGGGGGGGGGGGTGTTTGGCGGTGGGGGTTGTTGGTGCCTGTTTTGGGGGACGGACCGGGGGGGGGGGGGGTGTCTGCTGTAAGATGCTTTCCGTGACTCAGCAAATCGTTGTGTCTATATGCCAGGGGGCATGCGCAGTGGGGGGAGGGTTGCCATTGTCTGTGCTGCTATAGCAGAGGCTTTGTGCCACTGTATGTGCGCCTGCTGCAGATGACTGCGACCTGCTGCAAGGGTAAGGCCGTAGGGGGGAGGGGGTTTCGTTGCAAGGGCTTGGGGCTGTTGCAATAGGGTTTCAATGACTCAGCCAATCTTTGTGTGTATAATTCAGGGGGCATGCGCATTGGGGGGAGGGTTACCATCGTCTGTGCTGTCCTAGGAGGGGCTTTGTGCCACTGTATGTGCGCATGCTGCAGATGACAGTCACCTGCTGCAAGGGTAAAGCCGCAGAGAGGGGGAGGGGCAAGTGGGAAGGGGGGCAGGGTGCTTGGACTGGTACTGTTTCTGTTGTCCTTATTGTTGTCGTCACTATTGCTGTCACCGCGACTGCAGCTGTTGCAGCTGCTGTTGGATGGTTCAGGACCCGCCTGGATATCCATAGGGAGCTCGAATGAGAGTGTTGGGGTGATGCATGCAGTCAGCCCAACACCAAGCCATCACAGAACTCATGGAAGCCTGCTCACAAGTTTCCTGAGCCCAGCCGAGCAGACTCTTGTTGCTTCCGATCCCTCTGTGTGTGACTGGTGTTGCCACTGCTGCTGTTCCTTTCTGCTCCTGCTGTCACCCACTCATGCCGCTGCTGCTGCTTCTGCTGCTGCTGCTGCTGCTGCTGCTGCTGCTGTCGCCACAGAGTGTGACCCTGGTGGTCAGCGTCCTTTCCCCACCATGAATGAGCTGCAGGGCCACCTGGCCACACGACACAACGGCCTGCAGCTGTGCGCTACATGCGTGAGGGCGAGGCGGCAGTGAGTAGGGGGTTGGTCTGTTTTTTGGGGGGGGGGAGGGAACATTACTTGCGGGTGCGTCTTGGGGTTTCAGGGTGAGGTGGTGGTCGGGGTGTGTCTTCATTGCTCGAAGGAAGAATGACTGTATGGGGATCCTCGCCCCATCTGAATGCGGTTCTGCACCACATGGGGTGAACTTGGAATGAGCTGCAGGGACACCTGGCCACACGACACAACGGCCTGCAGCTGTGCGCCACATGCGTGAGGGCGAGGCGGCAGTGAGTAGGGCATTTGTGTGTGTGTGTGTGGGGGGGGGGGGGAGGGGGGGTGAGCCATCATGGGAATGCAGGGTGGCAGAGATTGTTTGAAAAGGTTTTGTGGTGGCAGGCGTAGGTGTCGTTGCAACAGCCTGTGAAGTTTTGCTGCAACAACAAAATTGCTTGGTTTCCACTCCCTCCTTTGCTTGGGTGGGACCTCTTTTGAGGTATGTCCATCCACACCTTACAGGGCATGGCAGCTCACCAGGCAACTGCACAGAAGCATGCCTATGTCGACGGCGCGTCTTGGCCCTCTTGCTCATGTTTCCCTGTGCTGCTGCCCTCCTCCCAACTCCACAAGCATCAAAGCTTGCCCTGCATGCCGCTTGCTATCTACATGCATCAAGTATGACGTGACATCCACCTATGCCTTCACACACTCTGACACACACTCCCGTCTTCCCCTGTCCCCCCCCCCCTGCTTCAGGTTCCCCCTTGAGCTGTCCACCTACACCCCACAGGGCCTGGCTGCCCACCAGAGCTCTGCCCACAAGCATTGTCAGTTTTGTGACACCTGGTTCTTTGCAGTGGACGAGCTGTGGGAGCACATGAGGCAGGCACACTTCCACTGCAGCATATGCCAGACAACAGGCAACCCTGACTTCTACCTCAAGTAAGCACTTGTGTTCCCGGGGGGGGGGGGGGGGTCAGCAGAGGGAGTGCATGCGTATTCATGCATGCCCACTAAAATCCGTCTTGCAAGGGTAATTTGTTTGAGAGGGGTGGGCTGGGTATACTGCATAGTGGGAGCACATGAGGCAGGCTCACTTCCACTGCAGCATATGTCAGACAACGGGCAATCCTGACTTCTACCTCAAGCAAGCACCCTAGTAGGGGGAGGGGGGCCAGGCCTGAGTTTTTGCAGTGCACTGCACCGCACTGTACTGTACTGTACTGCACTGTACCATACGTTTTTGCACTCTATCACAATGTACCGCATTGTACTGTACTGCAGGGACGCGGCTGCGCTGCGTAATGACTATGTTGTCTCTGCGGTGCCTGTCTTTCTCTGTACCATACTTACTTTTCCGTACTATCTTTTCCGTACTATACTGTACTGTACTGTTCTGGCTTCTGCTGTGCTGCATTGTACTGTACCGCAGGGACGCTGCTGCGCTGCGTGGCCACTATGCTGACGTCCACCACCCCTGCAACGAGGGTGCTGTACTGTACTGAACCATGATGTACCAAGCTGTACCACAATGTACCGCATTGTACTGCAGGGACGCTGCTGCGCTGCGTGGCCACTACGCTGATGTCCACCACCCCTGTAATGAGGGTACTGTACTGTACTGAACCATGATGTACCAAGCTGTACTGCACTGCATTGTATTGTACTGCAGGGACGCTGCTGCGCTGCGTGGTCACTACGCTGACGCCCACCACCCCTGCAATGAGGGTGAGTGTGCCGACAGCCTGGTGGCCTTTGCAACTGAGGGGGAGCTCAAGGCACACAAGCTGGAGAGACACAGCAGCAAGATGCCACGGTTCAAGAGGTACGCGGTGACACATGTTGAATTGGGGGGGGGGACCTGCTGATGTGCTTGATGGCCGGGGAGACAGGCAGCAGCAAGATTCCACGGTGCAAGAGGTACGCGGTGACACAATGTTGGGGGGGGGGGGGGAGAGGGGGGCCCCGGGGAACTTGGCAATGGGCTCGGTGGTTGGAGAGACACAGCAGCAAGACGCCGAGGTTCAAGAGGTACGCGGTGACACACTTTTTGGTGGTGGGGAGTGGGGGGAGGTGGTGGAGGGGGAGGGGGGCCCGCTGATGTGCTTGGTGGCTGGTCAGCAAGATGCTGCAGTTCAAAAGGCACGCGGTGACACACTTCCTGGCCCAGGATTTGCGGCATTCTTATGAGAGTTTTGAGAGGGATTGAGGGTGAGTGTGCTGACAGCCTGGTGGCGTTTGCCACTGAGGGGGAACTCAAGGCACACAAGCTGGAGAGACACAGCAGCAAGATGCCGAGGTTCAAGAGGTGCGCGGTGACACACTTAACGGCAGTGTTGTGAGGGTTGTGAGGGGGTTTGACGGTGTTTGGAGAGCAGGCAGGGCCGGCGGTGGGGCCCAGAACCGGCTGACATGAACGTGGATGGAGAGACACAGCAGCAAGACGTTAAGGTTCAAAAGGTAGGCGGTGACATACTTAACGGCAGTGTTGTGAGGATTGTGAGGGGGTTTGACGGTGTTTGGAGAGGAGAGGGGGCCTGCTGATATGCAGCGGCGGAGAGGCACAGCAGCAAGATGCCAAGGTTCAAGAGGTACGTGGTGACACACCTTTTTGGGTGGGTTGGGGATTGGTGGAGGGGGTTTCAGAGGGGGGGGGGGAGGGAGGGGGCACAGACTGCTGATGTGGTCAATGGCTAGAGAGGCACAGCAGCAAGATGCCGTGGTTCAAGAGGTACGCAGTGACACACCTTTTGGCCACGGATGGCACGGAACTAGACAGACACAGCAGCAAGGCGCTGTGGCTTGAGATGTTTTGTAAGGCACTTTGGGCATGGTTGTGAGGGCCATTCCTGGAAATTTGGTCAGAGGGGGTGGAGAGGCAAAGGGGGGGGGGGGGGCTGATGTGCCCGGTGGCAGCAGAGGTGCCGCATTGAGAGGGGTAGGCAACGGCATGCCATACAGTTGACAGTGTGTCCTTTGAGCTTATGTCAAGCTTGCCTGCACCCCCAGTAAGTATGCTCAGCCGTATGTCCCCCCCCCCCACCCCCACCCCCACCCCCACCCCATGCACATGTATCATCTTTGGCAGTAACGGCAATCCTTAGCCTCATGCATTCCATGACTTCTGTGGCCCAGGATCCCCAGGCTGGGTTTGGTGGGTGATAAAACAATTGCACCTCTTCTTGTACAGCCCGCACCACAATCCCTAAGCATCCCCATTGGTCCTCTCCTCCCCCTCCCCCCCCCCCCCCCGCCCCCACACACCCCGGCCTCTTCACCCCCACAGGAACATGCCCGTGCCATGCACATCAGCTTGCCCCCCATGGTGCCAGCCCGCAGCAGCAGGCAGCAGCAGGGCGGACGGGGGCCAGCAGCAGCAGCAGCAGAACAGGACACAGCAGCCGCCACCACACCAGCAGCGGAAGCTCCTTCAACCAGCAGCAGTAGGGGCGGCGGCCGTGGCGGCGGCAGTACAGCTCGAGGGGGCTCCCACAGCAGCAGCAGCAGCAGCAGCAGCAGCAGCAGCAGCAGCAGCAGCAGCAGCAGCAGCAGCAGGGGGACGGCGGCGGCAGCAGCAGCGGTGGACAGCAGCAGCAATCAAGTAGGGAAGGCAACGGCAGTGTGCGGTTGCAGTCAGGGCAGCAGCAAGAGCTAGAACACGAGCAGGAAGAGGGTCGCAGCAGCAGTGGGGGCGGCAGCAGTACAGCAGCAGCAGCAGCAGCAGCAGCAGCACCGGTGACTGACCCCTATGCCAGCACTGCTGCTTTGCAGGAAGGTGGCCTGGCAATCATTGATGATGATTTGGGGATGGGCTATGACTTTGGCAGCAGCAGCAGACAGCAGCAGCAGCAGCAGCCGGCGGCTGCGAACGGCACTGGCGGCAGCAGCAGCAGAGGCAGCAGCAACTATGCTGCTGGCCCAAAGTTTGGCTTCAGCAACACCAGCAGCAGCAATGCACCGTCAGCAGCAGTAGACAGCAGCAGCAGCAGTAATGCGCCGCCGTCAGCAGCAGCAGCAGCAGTAGCAGCAGCAGCAGCAGAACAGCCGCCAGAGGAGTTTCCCGCCCTGTCAGCATCAGGTGCTGCTGCTGCTGCTGCTGCCCTAGACCCCACCCCAGCAGCCGCCGCCTCCCGCCAGCCTGGCAGCAGCAGCAGCAGCAGCACTTTGCAGCAGCAGCAGCAGCAGCTGGTGAAAGCTACTGCCAAGTGCCCGTGTGGCCGGCGGCAGTTACACACGGCAGTTAGGGTGGGTGAGAGCCCTGCGCCCCTGAAGTGTGACAAGGAGTGTGAGAAACAGCAGCGCAAGCAGAGCCTGGCGTCAGCATTGGTGTAGATGATGCTGACAGGCATGCGGCCTATTGGGACAAGCACAGGACACCCACCTACTCACCACAGCTGCTGCAGGTAAGGGGGTTGGCAGAGCTTGACTCTTTTTCCAGCAGCACACCCTCCCCCCCCCCCCCCCCCCCGCACACAGCGGACACCCACCTACTCACCACAGCTGCTGCAGGTAGGGAGCTGGCAGAGCTTGACTGTTTATCCAGCCGCAGGGCCTGGCTGTGGTGCATCCCCTACACTGTGCTCCTGCTTGCTGTGCTCACCGATCCCCCCCCCCCACACACACACAAGTACTCCCTGTGTTAAGACACCCCAGACACTCTGTCTGCCTGACAGCAGCACACCCTCCCCCCTGCACACAGGACACCCACCTACTCACCACAGCTGCTGCATGTGAGGAGCTGTGTACTTACGCAGCTGCAGGACCAGTTGCTCGACCAGCTGCTCAATGTGCTGGCCTCTAAGGCCCCCTGCCTGACCCTGGCCCCCATGCCTGGCAGCAACACACTCGCTACATCCACCACTACAGTTATGATAACTCTCGCGTCCTCTTCCCATGCACTTGATTGAATGTGTTTTTACTGTGCGTTCCCACGTTCCCACGCACTTATACCAAAGTTCGGAGTGTCACGTCCTTGAATGTTGAAATGGTTGATGCATTGGCTGGATGCACTCCCTGTGTCTACACACACCGACCAACACTCCCCTCCCCCCCCTACACACACACAGATCAACACCGCCCCAAACACAGATCAACACACCCGCATCCCCCCTCCCTATGATGCTCTGTCAATGCAGGCGTACAAGCAGGACCTGTCTTTATCGAGCAGCTGGAGGATCACTTCCTGGACTTCCTAGCCGGCAAGGCCCCCCGCTTGACACTGGCAACAACATTTGCTCGTGGTTGGTAGAACACCATCACAGTCACCCCCCCCCCACACACCACCACCACACACACACACTCTGCTCAACACTCCCCCTCCCCCCCCCCTCCCCTGTGCCCTCCACACATTTCAACACTCTCCTCTCCCCCTTTCCATGCGGCTGTTTTCAATGCAGGCGTACAAGCAGGACCCTGTCTTCATCGAACAGCTGGAGGATCACTTTCTCGACTTCCTGGCCGGCAAGGCCCCCCGCCTGACCCTTGCCCCTATGCCCAAGGCTCAGCGTGCCCTGGTGCACGAGTATGCTGAACAGGGGTGGGGCTTTGTGAGCCACAGCAGCGGCAACGAGCCTAACAGGGCGGTGCAGCTGTTCAAGGCACCCTCATCTGGTGGGTGCCACCCAGTGGGTTGTGTTCGAGGGGGGGGGGGGGGGAGACGGGGGGGGGGGGGGTGCAGGCAGCAGGGGAGAGACAGACAGAAGGAGACATGAGAGATTCAGCTGCTGTTACATGCCTCTGCTGCAGCTGCTACACACGCTTTACTTCACAATGGGACCTGCCTGGTGTACCGTTGTCTCTGACACCCCCCCCCCACCACCACCACCCTTATATCCTTGCAATTGCGCACAGGTGCTCCCACGCCCTACGGGCAGCCGTCACACATGCTCCCTTGCAACCCGGCCTGTCTCACATTCCATTTACTCTGACACTCTCCCCTTTTCTTGTTTTGTGTGTTTGCTCCCGTGCACAGGTGCTCCCACGCAGCTCCTATCTCGTGCAGCAGTTACCTTCAGCCAGGCAGCCATCGACAGCATGCTGGCAGCAGCAGCAGCCAAGGCCCTCACTCTTCGGTTAGTTGACGTCACACCTGGCGCCAACATACCGCACCACCTGCGGGAGTGGGCGGGGGCCTATACCCTAAACCCTGACGGCCCCGACAGCTATACCCTGACCTTCTCAGATCCTAAAACCCTGCGGGCAGTGTCAGATGCACTGGCTGGGGGTATTAGGGGGTTGTTTAGGGTGGAGCGGGGGAGTGCTGCCGCAGCAGCAGCCGCCGCAGCCGCCGCAGCCGCCGGCGGCAGCAGTGGCAGCAATGCTGCTGGCGGTGGGGTGTGGGGTGCTGGCAGCAGCGGCAGCAGCAGCGTCAAGGCGCCGCCAGCAGCAGGGCTCAAGTCCTCTAGCAGCAGCAGTAAGGCTGCAGGGTCAAGGCCCGGCAGTAATGTTGCTGCTGCTGCTGCTGCTGGTGCTGCTAGTGGGTCTGGTTGGCAGGTCATTGGCAGTAGCAAGCGGTCCTCAGCGGCAGCAGCAGCAGCAGCGCCAGCATCGGTGGCTCCTGACCCCTGGGCAGATGATGAAGCTGCTACTGCTGCTGCTAGAGCTAGCAACAGGCCAGCAGCAGCAGCAGCAGCAGCAAGCGGTCCTCAGCAGCAGCAGCGTGTTGCAGATGACTGGGAGTCTGCATTGGATGCTGAGGGGGATGTGGCCCTGCCAGCGCGGCCTGCAGTGAATTTGGACCAGCGCAATATGTGGGAGGCCTTGGGGGAGGAGGCATAGATGGAGGCCAGGCTGTGCCACTGCTGCTGCTGCTGCTGCTAGAGCTAGCAACAGGCCAACAGCAGCAGCGGCGGCAGCAGCAGCAGTGGGTGTGTTGCCGCAGCGTGTTGCAGATGACTGGGAGTCTGCGTTGGATGCTGAGGGGATGTGGCTTTGCCAGCACGGCCTGCAGTGATCTGGACCAGCGCGATATGGGGAGGCCTTGGGGGAGGAGGCATAGGCTGTGCCACAATATGTGCTTGTTGGTTGGCGTGCCACAATTGGTCACTTGGGTATTGGGCGTGTTCAGACCTTGATGGGTCAAGGCTGTGGGTGTGTGATATCAACTGGCGCACAGATACATGTGCCTATGTACACCTGGGCTTGGCCTTTGAGCCTTTTCAGAATTTCCATGGCCTGACTGGGGGGTCTCATCATTGAGTCAGGTGTTTCCGGACTGGGAGCGCAGAGAGACGTAGATGAGACAGGCGTGAGGGTGGGGGTGGCAGTGCATATTTGGGTAGTAGGTTCAACAGAGCATAGGCCGGGAGCACGTGCCTTTTGTTTCTGGCTGGCACTGCTTATACAGCAGGGTGGCCACTTGACTATCATGGGTGATGGCGCTGCATTTGAGTCGTTGAAGTAATGCGTGCAGCAGCAGCAGTAGCCAGCTTGTGTGTAAGCTGTTTTTTTTGTTGTTGCTGCAGCGAAGCTGGGTAAACACATTGCAGCTGTCTGCCCTGCTTGCTTATGTTGGCAGTGAGCACACTGTGAGCTGCTGCTCATAGCAGAGATGTGAGTGCATGAGTGGATGTCTGTCTAGTGGCGCAGCTTGTGCAAATGGCTAACCTGATCCATGCTATTCATGCTGCACAGCAATTGGTTGTAAGGATGCTGGGTTTGGCACCAGCCAGGGGGTCCAATTTCAACAAGTCAGCAGCTTCTTGTCTGTTGGCTCAATGAGTGACTTGCAAACACAAATTATCCTCCATGACAGTCATGTTGCAGGACAGGTGGCGACAGGCCTGTCCCACAAAATGCAGGCAGGCAGCTTGGGGCTTGTGGTGCAGCAGACATCAAATAGCGCATCTTGCATGCAGCATGTAAAGCTTACCAAATGCTCTGCATGCCTGTCAATTAAAGCCAAGCTACATCTTGAACAGCTCTTTGCTAATTCAACAAAAACAACTGTCAAAAAATCAAACGGTACAGCCACTGTCCAACACAAAATCTGGCTCAGCACCTGGCTGGTCCATGTTCCATGCCGCTGTGCCACAGTGTTCTGTGGTCTAGTGGGATGCCTAGACATTCTCAGATTCTCAGAGACACACTGCAACAGCCAAAATACTGATTGCTCTGGCCTTGAAACAGAGGCGTCGTCTTCATAATGCATGAGCAAAGTGTGGCACAGGAAATCACGCTACCTTCCCGGTTCCGGGCACTGTCTCAAAGTGTGGCACACTACAATTGCTGAAGCACACCCAGCAACACATCATGATGATGCCTTGGACAGCAACACTGCAGTCAGCCTTCAATCAATATATTGCGCCAAATCACTGTAGAAAGACTCGCAGTCCTTGCAAGGTCCAATCGGGTCTCCCACCATCCTGCCAGGAGCATCAAGGAAGAGCAATGCGCTCTCTGCTGCTGGCCGGCACTGCGCTGGCAGTACTCTTCACTACCATGACAACCAGCAAACACGCATGTATAGACAGCTTCATGGCACAAATGCCAAAAGCCGACAATCCTTATGCCAAGAAGCTCTCCACGCCTCCACTACTAGTTGACAACATAGTACCACAGACGCTATGACGACTGTTGACAACATAGACGTTCAACCACACACCCGCCAAACCCTTTGGCTCCAAAGGCGAGGTCCCACAGCTTCAGCCGCACCCCACACCACTTGCCGCTGGCCCAGGTCCTCTGCAACAGAGGTTGCGCCCGCACCTACATGTGTTCCCACACCCTACCCCACAATCCACTCCACCCCTCAAGCACACATGTGCACCCTCCGCCTACTACTCCACACCTGAGCCCACCCTCAGGGGTCAGGCTGGCCCACTGCCGGGACCGCTGCTAGTAATCATGGGCAAAATTTGGATAGGTGCGGTCAAAATCCTCACGCCACCCCACAGGCACAGCCTGCCGCCGATCATCGCGCAGCAGCACACGCATCAACTCGACAAACTTTTCTGAGTAGTAGGCCTCCAAGGTCTCACTGCGCTGGATGCTGAACCTGCAGGACCCCGGGTTTGGCAGTGCCATCACAGCCTCCTTAAGCCGCATCAGCCCCCACAGCATGTCCTCCTCATCCAACCCATGACGATGGATCGCATCAGACACCCTATCCACAGGTGGTAGGAAATTCCTAAACTCCACACTAACCAGGCTGTGAGGCAGTGCCTTCCCCAAACAACTCAACCCGCCGTCATTGTAGAAGAACCCAACATCGGCAGGCCCGATGTGACCAGCGTGCTGCAGTTGGTGCTGACGCGACCCACCCATAAACGTCACCCCATCCCACACCAGCCGCGTCAAGTCCGTCAAGCATGAAAGATAATCCAACATGGGCGACGTAGGATTGACCTCAACATCGCGCAGATGCAGCTCGTGCAGTGCAGGAACACAGCCCCAGCCAGCGCTTCCTCCTGTGCCGCCTTGTCCCACCCCGTCAAGTGCTGCCACTTGCTGTACCCAAGCACCACACGTGTGAGGTGAGTCATAGCACTCAGGCGCTGCAGCTGTGCCGCAGGCATGTGGCAGTGCTGGCCGATGGTAAGCACCTCTAAGGAGGTCAGGGCCAGGAGTGGTGCAGCGCTGAGGCAGTTGCAGACAGAGAGTGCCTGCAGGGAATGAAACGGAACATGACCACTGTCAGCTGCAAGAGACACCTGAGGCACATGTGCTGACAGTAAGGCTTCTATATGCTGGGTTAGTTGGCATGGCATTGGCATGGCATGGAGTCCGCCGCAACGTGAAGTTCAACGTGTCATTGGTTTGGGAGACTTTGGTGGGTCGGAAGCTGGTCACGGGGGGGGGGGGGGCACCTTGAGGTTGGGCGGCAGTACATCCTGGGCCTCGACGTCCCGCCAGCCTTCATTCCCGACCTCAGGGCTGCGTGTGAGGTCCAGGCGGGTGAGTGCAGTCAGGTGCCGCAGGTCCAGATTCCTGCGGTTGCAGGACAAATGCAGCAGCAAAGCAGAGTACCAGTGAATCAATGATTAATACGGTTCAACAAACTGCTTCCTGGCCCCTCCAAGCACTAGCTGGCCTGTGCTGGGCTTGGATGACATGGCGCCACTCCTGCATACTCCTGCAGGACAGCATAGCCTACAAAATCCGTAGCTGCGTGACACTCACTCGTCCTGTTTGTCGCGAACGCCCATGGCGCTCAACTCCAGCAGCTGTGCTGGTGCGTACTTCAGGATGCATGTGTCTGTCAGCTGCTGCACCTCCAAGCTGGTCAGGGCAGTGAGCTTGGGCAGGGCCTGCTGCAGGAGGCTGTGCAGGCCACAGGTCGACTTGACGTCAGCGCTCTCCCAAATGCCTTGCGCAAAGTGCCATGCGTTGGCCTGAAGCTTGAGAGCGCGCAGTTGGCTTGCCATACCTGCAGGGGCGGATTGGCAGCAGGAACATCATGGGAAGATCAGTTCCTTGTCAGCACATGGCTGTTGCATCATGGGTGGATCAGCACCTCCAGACCTGAGTACCTTGTGCAAGCACACCGAATTGCCATTCAAGGGCTGCTCAGATGCATGGGACTGCTGTCAACCATGGCATGCTTGCTCTCTGCCCCGACCTATGGCAAGGAAAGCTAAGGAATGCAACTAGCCAGCACGCATTTCCTGCAGCAGCCAGCTGTCTCAGTTTTGAAGCATGTTCGTGCTTCCACAACCCCACATACCTGTGATGCATGCTGCTGTGTTCCGTGCTCTAGGGAACAGCGAGTCCCTCTCCAGGCTCAGATCCAGTGAGGTGAGCGTTGGGCAGCTGGCTGCCACTGAATTGACCAGCACACTGCAGGTCTCAAGGACTGCAGCATGAGTCCGCCTGGAAGAGCGCCTGCTGTGATCAGCGCTGTTGCCAGCTGTTGGGATGCTGCTTGGTCCTTGGCATCGTAGTTTTCTAGCACTTGCTGCTCCAGCTGGAGGTCAGCACTGCCCGTATGGTCAATACAGCGCAGCAGCACTGCATGCTTGGACAGCCAGCTGACGAGTCCACGCTGCTGCAGTGTCTCTCGTGAGCAGGTGACCTTGTACTTGCCCCCACAACTTGCATGTACGATGGCTGCTGTGGCTCTGCTGACACGCAGCAACTGGCAGATGGTGCGCAGGGGCAGCTCAACGTGTTGGAGGATGAGGAGCAGCGCCGTTTCAAACTCTTGAATCTGTACAGCCATCTGGTATCACTGGCTTTGAAAGTTTTGGATGGGCTTGAATGAAGGGTCCACACCAGGGTGGTTCACAGATGCAAGGTTTGGGATGGGCTTGATTGAAGGGTGGTTCACAGATGCAGTGCAGCAGTTGGCTGATCAGTGATGTTCATGTTCAAGCACATGCTGCCTGGGGTGACAGGAACTGTGCAAACTGATGCTGCTGCTCTGTAAAAGCCACCGTCAAGGCGCGACATTATGCACGCAGCACAGCTGTTACCGGTCTTCAACTGTCAAGTCAAACGGCGACAGAAAGAGCGGCGAAAAAGTTGGATTGCTCACCATCGGCCTTTGGTTACCCTGTTGATTGAAGGCTTCCACAAGCCCTGCAGGCCTCACATCAGCTGCTTCGAGCGTTCAGTTTGGCATCCGTCAGTGGCAGGTTGCACTGATATGCGACGAGAGCTGGGACAGGTACCGGCTCACTGGAGGGAGGAACAGTGCTGCAGCGTATGCCTCAGCTTGGGCTGGCCTCAGTGATCATCCACTTGCTGCTCCTTGGTAGGTTGCAACAGCGATGGCTTATGCATCCTGCTGACAGGCCCTTTCCAGGCCAGACAGGTGTGCTGAGAGCACGGATAGATTATCACAAAGTTACAGCACATATTGAGAGGAACAAAGTATCTACAGCTGCATGGATCTGAGCTATATGTTGAATGTCACAAAGCATTGAATGTCACAAAGTTGCTCTCCACCGCCAAGCCAACAACACTGTGTTGGCTGCGCCTGTGGCAGGCTACTGTGCTGTGGCAGCAGACGGGCGGCACCTTGGCCTCCTGCAAAGCTTCTCGCGCACCCTCACGCAAGCACAGGGTGACAGCGGCTACACGGCTTGGTCCAATGCTCGGGTCATCTCCCCAACAGCACCCAAGCCCACAGCAGTCGCAATGGTAAAGCCTCTCATGCTGGCATCCACCCTGCAGCCTATCGCAGATGCCTGCTACAGACCATCCCAGCACCCGCACCCCGCCACACATACTAAACAGCATGCACAGCTGGCATGCCAACACAGCCTACTAGGCTGCGTTAGCTTCTAGGCTAGCAGCTAACACCCATACCTGTTGCCCGCTATCATGCAGGCCTTCACAGACGGGGGCGGCGATGCAGAGTCCATCGCTGCATCCACCTTCACCGGCATAGACCGGATGACAGCGCCTGCGAACCGGCAGACGTATGCGACAGTGCCAGGCGTGCAGTCCAGCGAGCCTCCAAGGGACGTGACTGTCGAGCCAAGGACACGCTCCATCAACGACAGGCCAGAGGGGCCGAAGATGGGATCTGGCAATGACATTGAATTTGCCCTTGTGACTGTGAGTCAGCTACTGGGGAGCTTTGCAGCGCTGGTGGCACTTGGCAGAACGCAGTTCTGCAAGCAGCGGGTCCCTGTATGGAGGCTTATGGCCTACTAACACCCACCGCCCCCGCCCTCCTATGCAGCTGCACGGAGGTGGCTCGCACCAATCTAAACATCCACACATGCGCACTGGATGCCAAGTCTGAATCTGAATTGTACGAAAACATAATCCTGGATGATCTTGTTGACAGTTTGCATGTGCGCATGATGCACACCCACACCTATCAGTTCATCCTTGCAGCTGCTGCTGCCGTGCTGACATCCCCCGCTGTCTGGCACATCTGTCCTGCTTGTGTGTATCTCCTGGTGCAGGGAGGCCTGGCTTACTCCCAGACATACGAGGGCGCTAGGGCTGTCTCAGGCACAGATGCAATCGGTCTCAGTAGAGGCGCGCCAGGCAAAGGACGCACCGATGTCACACCCATAGCAGAAAACCTGTACTTCAACTGGGTGCCTGGCTTCAAGCCCATCAGGAACGCTGCATACGGCAGGAAGGCGTCCACCGGATTGTCAGCAGGACACCGGGTGGGAGCGCTGGCCATGTCTGGTACTGCCAACGGCAAAGTCGGTGAGCAAAGGGGTGTGGCTGCAGGTAGCTTGCTGCGAGACTGCCGGTTTGCTTGCGCAGCAGCTGAAATCTTGACCTGGGTGTGTCACATCAGGCATAGCTGCTGCTGCTGCGTCAGGCTGGAGACAGGAGTTGCAGTGCAGCTTGACAGCAGTGCTTGCAGAGCGTTGTGTGCTGGCAGCATGGCTGATGATGGGGGATATGCTTTCTCTAGGGGCCCTGCAGTGAGGGGCCCTCCACTGCGCTCTGCATGCAGGTGTTCAGTTTGTGCAGTACTGCATGTGCAGTGCTGCATGAGTTTCGTCCATGTAGGGCCTGGTGCTGCCGACACAGGTACTACAAATCACCACTAGTGGTGCCAAGAACGTGCCTGAGGACATACCCCTCTGACAGGTTGTGCCTGCATGCGCACCCCTGCTGCTTCCTGCCGCAGTCCTTGCCCAAGCAGACACTGCAGTGGCCATGTCCCAGAGCGAGAGGAAGCGCTGGGACGAAACCAAGGACTGGGGCTCCTCCTCGCTAGACAGGCACAGCACAGGTTGAGCCAGCAACAACACAGCATATTGGCCGTGTGCTGGGGCTTCAGTGGAGCGGCTTGACGGACGGGCCCCAGCACAATGAGCATTCCTCACTGCCAGGCTGGCAGCTGTTGCAGTTGCTGTGCAGGCAGCGTGCGTTGTGCACGGCTGCAGGCGCCACCCAGGCAGCAGTGACACGCAGCCGTGTTCCTCCTGGAAATTGGCCAAATTACGTACAGCTGCCTGCAATGATGGCAGCTGCAGGACTGGCGCCCAACCTGCAGGGGCACTGCAGCAGCGGCAGTGACTTCACTGTGGCAGCGGCTTGCATTCCACCGTCTCTATTGAAGGTGATGTTCCTGCTCTTCGGCCTGCAGTCACGTGCTGCTTGCGCGGACCGTGCTTGTGATACTCTGGAGCGTGGTTGCAGCACTGCTGCAGAAGCAGTTAGGACCAGCACCGTTGCGCACTGCAGGCAGCCTCATGCGTCATCAGGGTTGGTCACACATAAGGGATGGTTGGTGGTGACTTTGAGGTCGCGACAAGCAGGCATCATTTGAATGTGGGGAAGTTTGGGGTGTCTGTGTGACTTGTGCATGTGTGTCATTGTTGCTGGTAAGAGCTGCATGCAGCGGATCTGTTGTGTTGCTGCTGGCCATACCATAGTTGCCTTATTGACGGTTATTGGCGGTTATAACTGTTGCGACGGCCTGCCTGGCTGCCTGCCACGAGTGTATGGCTCTGTCTGCCATTGCAAGTAATCAAGTGGTGTGTTGGCAGGCTACGGGGGCAGGCACCAGTCCTGAGGCAAAATGCACTTGCTGTGTTAGCCGACCCCTGTTGTTCCTGCGTTGCGCCTTGCACCAGCCTTCGGTGCTCTCTTTCTAGAGGTGCCCCTATAGTTATACAGCACTCCGCGTCCACTCCAAACGCTGCAAGGCATCCCTGCTTGTGTTGCTGCATGCGCGCCACCGCTGCGCTGTTACAAGACTGTTATAGCACTGATATTGATAGCCTTGCGGATGCTCTTCACTCATGCAGCCATCTGCTGCAGGCATCAACTGTGCTGATGTTGCAGCTTGCTGTTGGGTGGCGCTGGAGGGTTCAGCGTGTCCTGTCAATGTACTGCCGCTGGCCACAGTTAGTGGTGCTGGCCACAGCCAGGCTGAGTGAGCCGTCGTAGACTGATGTATCAAGGATCCGCCACTGCCTCCTTGCACGGCACTGCCGCTGTTGAGCTGAAAGTGAGTGTGGCTGGCACAGCAGCTTGCAGGTTGCTTGTGATGATGTTGCAGTTGTTTGCTGCAACCACAGTTGCCCCTGCGCGTGAACTGTCTTTGGTTGTTGTGAGTGTGCGCTCACTGTGTTGTCGCTTGTGCATTGCCTCAGGTGTGACCTGGTCATGCCACAATGTTTGTGTTTGTAGGACCAGGCACGCCCACGCTGGCTGCTTGCACAGTTTGTTTGTGACTGTTGCTGTGGCGCTAGGTGTCAGTGAGACTTTTCAGGGAATGTGATATTGCAGCAGTTGTGCAGTCACAGCCAGCAGTGAGCGCACGAGTTTGGCTATGTTGCAGGGGGCTTTCGAGCGCAGTTGCAGTTGCATAAGCGAGGCTGCAGGAGGCATGGTTTGTTCTGGAGCCAGCAAGATAGCTGGTGTGACTGCCTTCCGTACCTTGCTGGCACCTGCAAGCACCTGTAGAACGGACTTGCTGAATGTGTGTCCATGCTTGTGGGGCACAGCGCTGCAGCCCGATGCGCTCATCCTGTTTGAAGGTGTGCAGGCTACCACAGCTTCAAGGCGTGCGCGGGTAATGTGTGCTGGCTGCTTTGTAGTGAGTGCTGGCCCTACAATATATGCCAGCATGCAGCTGCCATTACAGCACCAGACACCATCTGAATGGGGTGACAGCTGCAGCTGGGGGTCCAACAAAAACCAACCAGGGGGAGAGGTTGCCTCAGTGATGGACAGGCCGGAGGCAGCCAGCACCCTCTTATTCTAGGGCTCTGCTAGGGCTGGCATCAAGCTGCCAGTCACCCCCTCACAGGCAATCTGCTGGCGTTTCAATGCAATCTGCTCCCCAAAGCACCTCATCTCACTGACTTTCACGCCTGCCTGCTTCTTATCCCCTGCCCACTGCTGGTGGCCCAGTCAGCATCCCAGCTCACTGCTGAGGTAGGGCCTTGTGGCGCCTAGGAAGGGCCGCTAGGCACCAAAGACCTCGCCAAAACGGAGATGTTGAAGTGAAATATAAAATTAAAGGCTGTAGTTGTGCGACAGTCCATCTTCTGGCCTCACCACAGTCAGTCACTGGCACGATCATATTTCGCGGAACCCAGCATCATGTGCCAGACACGTATTGGCATGCGCACGTCGTTCGTCACGACGTTTATGTGGTTTGAACTGCAGGCTCACAAGTGTCTGCTCGGGACTACGAACTCCGCTGTGGGCGGGACTGGCTGGCAACTTGATTGACTTTCACTGTCATCATGACACAGTAACTCCTAAAGCACCGTCTCCGTAATCATAGGCACTGCGCTCGATCTGTCACTGCCGAGCACAACCTGTCCTGATCATGGCTCAAGCTGGGCTGCAGGGCGTCAGGACACGCCTCCGAAAGCCACAATAGTAGCCATCATGTCGAATAGATTCAAGATGTGGTCCCAGTCGCCACCCCGAGCTGCAGCAGCATCGGCGGACCCACTGCAGAAGACTCCCCAAGCAGGTGGGGCCAAAGCCGATTTTACCTGAGTCCAGCAGCCTATCGCATTCACATCTGAGTCATTTGATGTTGCTTGCACTGATCCAACACGCCCTGACGCGCTGCATGCGTGCTGTCAGCAAGTGCCAAGCAGGAGCAGCCTTCCCGCAGGGACAGCAGGGTGTGCACATCTTGCAGCCTCAGCAAACACTGCATAGCAGCAGCAAGCTCATACAAGCTACTTTTCCGTTTGAAAAAACTCATTTCTCAGTCTGCACACGTCTCCAAGGTGGTGTGCACCGATCTCTGCATCACGCACTGTGCTGAGTGTTGTGTGCACGCACTGTGTTGCTGCCGCACAGGTTGTCCAGCAGCTGCAGTACAGCAAGACTACAAACGACGTCGGCTGTTCACTGAAACCCTGCATGCACCAGGGCAGGATGCTGCAGACCAACATGTGAGCATGGCCCCCTTGTGCCCTGCTGACGCTCCTGACAGCTGTGCCTATACTTCCACGGTTCAGACAGTCCTGCATACCCCAGGGGTTGTACTCGTCACAACGTATGACATCATAAGCACGTAACCAGTAAGTAAGCCACACGGCCCCTTCATACCCTGATTTACAGTCCTGTTGCCGCTGTGTGGTGTGCTCTCCTGCAGGACGCATGGACCCCATCTGCCCCAGATCTGGAGTGCAGCAGTGCGCATGGCGACCCCGTCACCCCAGCAGGTGCTGCAGGCCCTGCAGCAGCAGCAGCAGCAGCAGCAGGAGCTGCTGCTGATTTGACGGAGGTTCTGCCGCCCTGTCCCAAGCGCGCCAGGACAGACGACAACAGCATGGTGCTTCAGGTATGGATGGCGATGCGTGAGGGGCAGCAGTACACAAGGCACAATGTCATGCGCTATATACCTCATGTATCAGCCTAATCAATAGCAGTGTTGCTGTACCCCTGCACTTGGGCGCCACATCATGTGTTCCAGAGTTTGTGCTGTGCAGCACCAAGCCATGTATCCTGCAAAGTACTGCTGCCCAGAACCTCTCATTGGGCACTTGTTGAGCACAATGGCATGCAACAGCAGCAGATGCCAGGAAGAACACACATAATATCGGTCCCAGCTGCTCACTGCTGCTGCTGCTACTCCCACACCTGCTGTCGCTGCAGACTGTGCCCTTTGAGCTTCCACAGCAGCTGCAGCAGCACCAGCAGCAGCTGGAGCTTATAGATGACGATGCTGCTGACCTGGCAGCTGTAGCAGCAGCAGCGGCTGTGGTGGCTGCCCATATGCAGGCGTCAGAGGAACGCTGCACATCGGAGCCCAACAGTGTGCTGCCGCTGTGTGCAGCAGACCTTCGTGCAGAAGCTGATGCAGCAGCATCAGCAGCAGCAGCGGAGGCTGCAGAGCCAGCAGCAGCTCCTGCTGCTGCTGCTGAGGCTGAGGCTGTTGAAGGGTCAGCAAGTGCGCACGCAGGCAGGTCAAGTGCGTCTGCGACAGCAGAGGCAGCAGTGGCACCTGTTCCTGAAGCGCCAGCAGCAGCAGCAGCAGCAGCTGCAGCAGCTACAGCAGCAGCAGCCAGAGAGTCGTCAACACCACCAGCAGCGGCAGCTGCAGCAACGGCCTTGCCCGATGCTGCTGTGGGCAGCAGCCACCTGTCAGCAGCGGCAGCAGTTGCACCGGTGACCACTGCAGCAAGCTGGGCAGTGGCTGCTGCTGCTGCGCTGTTCTGGAATGTTCACTCTGGGTCAGGTTGTCAAACGCCTGCAGCAGCAGCAGGTGACGTGCACTCGCTGCTGCAAGAGGCAGATGCCTTTGGTGCAGCAGCAGCAGCAGCAGAAG
Source organism: Desmodesmus armatus (assembly GCA_007449985.2). NCBI lineage: Eukaryota > Viridiplantae > Chlorophyta > Chlorophyceae > Sphaeropleales > Scenedesmaceae > Desmodesmus > Desmodesmus armatus. Next base: position 121,540 of record VIIQ02000662.1, read on the forward strand.
CAGCAGCAGAGTTTGACACAGCAGCACTGTTTGCGTGTGAGGAGGACCCTGTGCTGGAACTGCCGCTGTCAGCAGCACTAGCTGCGGACATTGGTGCAGTGGGAGTGCCGGCAGCAGTGGGGGCAGATGGGGTGTGGCTGGCAGACGGGCTGCTGTCAGCTGGTTGCCCAGCAGCAGCAGCAGCAGGCAGTAGTGTGCTGCGTGGACCATCAGCAGTGGGGGCGGATGGGGTGTGGCTGGCAGTCGAACGCCCAGCAGCAGTAGCGGCAGCAGGCGCTAGTGTGCTGCTTGGGCCAGCAGCTGTGGATGTACATGGTGTGTGGCTGGGAGATCCGTTGCTGGCAGATGACAGCAGAGCAGCAGCAGTACCACAGGGTGACGTTGCCGCAGTGGGAGTGCCTGCAGAGGGTGTGTGGCTGGCAGACGAGCTGTTGGTTGCTGACTGCACCACAGCAGATGCTGTTGAGCTGCCGGCTGCTGCAACATCAACAGCAGCAGCACCAGCAGCAGCAGCTGCTGCAGCTCCTGCGGCAAATACAGAAATTTTCAGCAGTGAGGGTGATCTCATCGACCTGATGATGTCTCCGTGCAGCACAAGTGGCTGCTTCTACCCTCAAACAGTGCCACAACAAGCAACACCAGCAGCAGCAGCAGCAGCAGCAGCAGCAGCAGCAGCAGCAGCAGCAGGAGACCATGCAAGGCAGCAACTGTCTCTTGGTCCTCCCAGGTCGCCAGCAGCAGCAGCAGCAGCAGCAGGGCCAGCAGCAGCCCACCAGGCCTTGTGCAACCAGGGGTTGCTACAGCATCGCCCAGCAGCAGCGACTCTGACCTCCAGTGGCTGGCTGCAGCTGTTATGTCACCTGCACACGCACCCTCACCCACATCAGCAGGTGCTGAGGGAACAAGCACCTTCCAGCTTGGCTGCTTGGAAACACCCACAGCAGCAGCAGCAGCGGCGGCGGCGCAGGAGGGTGCTGCAGGTCACTTTCTCATGGCTGCTTCTGGCAGCAGCAGTGAGGATGCAGCAGGCACACCTGGCCACTTTGGAGCACCCAAAGCAGCAGCAGCAGCAGCAGCAGCGTCTTTCATGGCTGCTTCAGGCAGCAGCAGCGAGGATGCAGCAGGCACACCCAGCAGGCAGGAGGGAGGCTGCCTGTTCCAGCTGCCGCCTGCTAGCAGCGGCAATGCAGCAGCAGCAGCTGCTGCTGTAATTGGGGGTGTGCCGGCGGCAGCGACAACTGCAGCGCCTGCTAGCAGCGGGAATGCTGCAAGTGGGGGTGCAACAACAGCAGCGACAGCTGCAGCGGGTGACCTCACGCACCCCGCGTCAAGCAGGCAGCTGTTGCGGCCTGGTACAGTCCTAACCCTGAGGCTCCTGACAGTGCGGGGTAGTCAGGACAGCAGCAGCTTGAGTGGCAGTGGGGGTGGCAGCCAGGCGGCCACTCTGAGACATCATCAGGGCTCTGTGGACGCTGTGATCGAGTCACGGTTGGCATACAGCAGCAGCGGTGCCGGCAACAGCGACGTCTACCTCGCCAGGTTGACTAACCCTCAGAAGTTAGTGCTGGCAAATGCAGCAGGAGCAAGAGCAGCAGCAGTAGCTTCAGCAGGAGCAGAAGCAGCAGGAGCAGCAGCAGCAGCAACAGGGGCACCAGCTGCTTCCTGCTCGTCCTCTTCCTCTGCTCCCCAGCCGCTGACCCCCTCCTGCAGTGGCAGCCCTCAGCAGCTGCAGCCCTGCGCAGCATCGCAGCAAGGGCAGAGGCAGCACCAAGGACATGGCCAGGTGCAGCCCTGCCCAGAAGTGCAGCAGGCCCAGGGCCAGGGGCAGGGGCAGGTGGAGGGTCAAGGACAGGGCCCAGGACTGCAGCAGGACCAGATGCAGCCTTGCCCAGAACTGCAGCCGGGCCGGGGGCAGCAGCAGGGCCTGCTGCTGCCGGAGTATGTGGTGATCAAGTTCAGTGGTGCGGCAGGTGGCTGCAACAACGCTACTCCTTCTGCGCCCAGCGGCGGAATGGATGCAGCAGCAGCAGCGGCGGCCATTGCCGACAGGGAGGGATTGGCTGCTGCTATCCAAACAGAAGCTGGGCTGCTGTGCCGGCTGGGCGATGCAGCAGCGCGCCGTGGGGAGGAGTCCATGCTTGCGGGGTGCTGTGGGTGCGCTGTGGTGCAGGCAGTGCAGATGCCAGCTTGCAGGGAGGGGGTCGGCAGTGGCACGCAGCAGGTCCTGCATCAGTCTCAGCAGCAGCAGCAGCGGCAGCGGCAGCAGGAGGAGGTGGTGCAGGCAGTGCAGGTGCTACCTTGTACGGAGGCAGATGGCAGTGTACGTACGCAGTGCCAGCAGCAGCAGGAACAGCAGCAGGGAGAGGTGGCACAGGAGCAGGCACCTGGGGACAGCAGCAGCAGTGAGTGCAAGGGGCTGCCGTGCCTGCTGCTGCACTGGTGTGAGGGAGGGTCGCTGGAGCAGCGGTTGGAGCCCAGCGCTGGGCAGCACGTGCCGCTGTCCGCCCGGGAGATGTGGCAGGTGATGCGGGACATGCACACAGCCCTCTGCCAAGCTCATGAGGCTGGTATCCTGCTTGGTAGGCTCTCACCAAGCAACGTGCTGGTGTGTAAGGGAGCCGGGCAGAGGGGCGGCAACGGGTATCGCTTCTGCGGCCTGAGCTCTGCAATACAGCCTAGTGGACTCAACTGCGTGGAGAGTGAGGAGGCGGGCGACGCCTTTGCTGCGCCTGACAGGTACTACACTGTGTTTTCAGAGACGTGGCAGCTGGGTTTGCTGCTGCTGGCCTGCAGGACGGGGCGGACTGTCGTCCCGCCTAATGGCAGCAGCCTGGTGGGGTTTATCAGCTGTGAGGCGAGCCGGGGTTTAAGGCTGGAGCCTGTTGAGCTGCAGCTGCTTGAGCTGTGCTTTGCTAGCATGGGGGAGAGGCACCCGCCCAAGCGGCTGGGGGAGTTCACTACTTACTTTGATGAGGCGACCTTTGATCTCTTGCCAGGCAGCGTCTGAAGTTTGGGTTTTGCTTGGATTTTTGTGTGTCAAAGCTATCTCCCGCCCCAGCTGGGTGGCCTGACCAGTGTGCTGGTCTGTTTTGGCTAGGAGGCTTGCCTTGCCAAACTGATCTTGTCAGCTGTGAGGCGTGCCGTGGGTTGAGGCTGGTTCCAATCGAGCTGCAGCTGCTTGAGCTGTGCGTTGCCAGCATGGGGGAGCGGCACCCGCCCAAGCGGCTGGGGGAGTTCACTACTTACTTTGATAAGGCGAACTTTGATCTCTTGCCAGGCAGCGTCTGAAATGTGGGTGGGTGGGTTTACGCTTGGCTTGCTTTGTTGTGTGCCAGCTATGTCCCGCCCCAGCTGGGCGGTCTGGTGATTGTCCTAGTCTGCTTTTGGCTTGGAGCCTTGCAAAGTTGGTTTGTGCTGTGGTGCTGGTTGGTCTGTGGTGTTGGTCGGTCTCTGTTGCAGTCTGCTTTGGCTAGGAGCCTTGCAACATAGCATCTGACTTGATGCTGCACCTGGGCTGTGTGCTTGGCTCACTCACAGGGTGTCCATCGCGCCCTGGCGGGGAAGGAGAAGGGTTTTGGTAGTATCTATGGTAAGGTGTGGTCTGGTCTCGTCTGGCCTTGTCTGTTTTGAAGGACTTGTCTTGGTGGGCTCAACCTTGTAGGTTGGCAGGCAGCGTCTGAAGTGTGGCTGGGTGGGGGAGCTGCCCTTGCTTTTCGCGTGCCAGCTATTTCCCGCCCCAGCTGTCGTGGCGTGGTCGATGCTTTAGTCTGTTTTGGCCAGGTTCCTTGTTGCAAGGCAGTGTCTGATGTGTGCTTGCGCTTGGCTTGCTAAATTTGCGTGAGCTCCATGTTCTTCCGCCCCAGCTGGGCGGTGTGGTCAATGTGCTAGTATGTTTTGGTCAGGAGCCTTGAAAGGTTGCAACGTTGGATGCTGGGCCTAGGCTGTGTGCTTGGCTCACTCACAAGGGTGTCCCATCGCGCCCTGCTGGGAAGTGGAAGGGCTTTGGTAGTATCTATGGCAAGGTGTAGTCTGGTCTCGTCTGGCCTAGTTTGTTCTTGTTTGAAAGACTTGCCTTGGTGGGCCCAACCTCCCATGTTGGCAGGCTCCTGGTGCGACCACTAATTCACATGCTGTGCTGGCGTTCTTATAGTATGCACCCCATGCTTGTACGCATGTGGATCACCTTTGCGGATTATCTTGGCAAACTATCCCCTTGTGTTTGTCCGTGAATGACCACACACATTTCTTATGTTGCTGAATGATGGCGCTTGGTTGGTACGGTCTCATTCAATGACGATGCAGGCTGAGTGGGGTTTGTTTACTGAGCTTTGCTTTGTTGGCAATTGGCCTTCATTGGCAGGTGGCAGGTGCAGCCTGCTTTAGCATCAAACCAGTTGTGGGTTGCCTGGGCGGATCATGCAGGAGTCTTTGTCACAGCTGCAGGCAGCTCGTGCCCCCTCTATACTGCCCATGTAGCAACAATGTTGCTGAGGTGGCACCTCACCCTTCACCCTTCAGGTCTTTGTCGCAGCAGCTCCCAAGAGCTGCAGGGTTGTGAGCTAGCAGGCTGGTGCTGGTGCCGTGCCATGCTGTGCTGTGCTGTGCTTGCATGTGATTGGCTGTTCGTTTACTGTGAGCAAGGTCGTAGTGTTGCTCCTGGTGCTGGTGCTGACACACTGTGTTGGAGGCTGGCGGGCTGGGTCTTTTGCATTGCTATCATGTGGTGAATGTGCCGGCGCAGGTGGCGTGGTGTGCTGTGCTGGTGGCAGGGTGGCAGGTTGTGTTTCTGCATGTGGTGATGGTGGTGAGAGCAAGGTGATGGTGCTGCGCCTGGTGATGGTGCATATATTATACATTGTGTAGACTAGCAGGCTGGGCCTGTTGCGGGCTGCAGGATGTGGCCACTGCATCACACATGTGGGGCAGGCTCAGCCACTGCTGGCCTGTAGCTTTGGTGGTTGATTTTTCATCATTTGGTTTTGTTTCATCATCTGTTTTTGCCAATTGGTTTGCCTGGTGGTCCCCGGACCATCAGGCAACCCATCAAGTTTGCTTCAGGCTTGGGCGGGTCAGCAGTGTATGTGTTGGTGGCATCTGGTGGTGTGGGTGCAGGATGTCGCCGAGTTGGATGAAGGAAGGAAATTGTCCCAATGGGTATGTGATTGCCTGCACAGCACCTGCAGTGATGTGGGACAAGTGCTGACCAGATGTTCAGATGCACGTGCACATGGCCGTGGGTTGTGCAATCGGCAGTGGGTGCTGAAAGTGACACGCAGTATGTTTTCTTGTTTGGTGTAAGCATTCCATGAGGCCCCTTTCCCACTTTGGTGACATGAATGCGGGTCAAGCTGCTTGCATCCTGCAGCTCACAGTGCCACATGCATGGCAAAGGCCACATCTACAAGTTCTTTTATGATAGCTACTCGCATTGACTTGAATTGACCCAACCAATGTACCCCCCCCCCCCCCCCCCGCTGTGCACCAATGTAATGTAACCGCTTCCCTGTGCTTTGCCTTTGGTGGTTGACAAAATCTTTTGCAACAGACTGTCGGCTGGGTGACAGCATTTGGCAGGCTTCAGATCTGGGGTGATGCACTTGATGCCTGCCCACCGTCAGTCTCCCTTGCAACTGATGGCATAACCGCCTGGTCAAATGTTGCTGCTCGGCGGTTTCAGCCAGTTCTGTGCATGATAGGACCGTGACACCATCTTCAACCCGCTTCTGTTCTTTGTCTCGCAGCCTGTGCCGTATCTCATCCGTTTGTGCCAACGTCCGCTTCAACAACGGGCACCGGTGGATCCTCAGGAACAGTCTGATCATTTTTAAGTTTGCACAACTTTGGTCTCAGTTATCCTGCTGCTGCGTCAAGCTTTGGAGCGCGTCAGCTATGGCGACAGGTACGTTTGCGTTTGTGCAAGACGTTTGTGCAGGAGAATGCACTGTCCTGCTCCAGCTTTTGGAATCGTCATCTGAGTGTTATTTCAACTATTATAAACTGGATCCCTGGGCCGATGCTTGCTCACCAGCACGTTGGGAACAGCAGCAGAAGCCAGTGTTGACAGAGGTCCGCCTGCCCCACCATAAGCCCCGTTCAGCATGTATTGTACATGTGGTACAACAACCTTTGTGACACACATACTTCGTTGACACGCACCCCGCAGGTTGCACTGTGCCTGCTGCCAACCTGCAGCACGACTGCCAACACCATCAGCTCAAAGGAAGCACAACACAGCAGGTGGGGTGTCTGATCCCGGGACAGCTGCTTTATCAGCATGCAATTGCGATCTGAGGCCGTGCTGCTGCTGCAGCCATCCTGCAGGATGCACACAGCCACTGTGTCACTGCAGTAGGGGTCAGTTCTGGTACTGCCACAGCACTGGGCATGCCATGGTAGGGCCAGCAATATTTGCTTGCAGGTGACAGTTGACACCGCGATAGGTGCCTCATTTTTGCGTTTTGTAGCCAGGAATCTGCAAGTTGTCCGGGGGATCGTACCAAATTCAGCTTTTGGCACACTGCTGCTCCTGTCGCTGACCCCACCATCCTTCCCCGCAGGCCCTGCTACCCCTATCAGTCCAGGAGCACGTGTGCCCCAGCGATCGTAGTTCTCCCATCACTCCAGAAGGCTGCCCAGCAGCAGCAGCAGCATCTGATCTGACCCCTGATGTCAGCCCCTCACCCAAACGTGCTAGGACCAGCGGCAACAGCATGGCGACACAGGTGGGCATTGTGAGGTCAATGTTTATTCAGTATTTTTGTTTTTTTATGGTTTTGTTTGTTATGTTTTGTTTCATCTGTTTATTGTACTTGGGGGAGTGTGGCATCAGTTGCCTCCAAGAGAGCACGAGCGTCCTACATTGGTTTGCTCTGCAGCAGTTCAGTTGGTGTGTAACTTGTAGTCATCTGTCAGCAGACCTGCAGCAAGGAGCGCGGGGCCCATGGGAAAGAGACCAAGGCTTGCAAAGGATCAGGCAGCAGCATTTGCTCTCACGCATGGTCAAGCGGTCAAGTCGACATGTGCTATCACATTCATAGGTCTCCAACCAACTGCTTGACTCCCAACACCAACTGCATGACTTAACAGTGCGCCCCTCACTCTAGCTGTCTTGCATGTCGCACCTCCCCTACACCTGCAGCTTGCTGGTGACACCTGCTTGACTCAACACCAGCAGCAGCACCTACTGCAACCGGAGCAGCAGCAGGAGCAGGTGCTGCAGCTGCAGCACATTGATGATGAGGCCGCCTGGCTAGCAGCCGCAGCTGCTGCAGCAGCAGCCAGCGTTGCTGCATCTGAGACGCGCAGCGCTTCAGACCCTGGCAGCGCCTCGCTGCTGTCTTCAGCAGCACTCCCAGAAGCAGCAGCATCACTTCCAGCCGCTACAGCAGCAGCAGCAGCGGGGTGGGGCAGCGCTTCAGACCCTGGCAGCGCTTCGCTGCTGTCTACAGCAGCACTTCCAGAAGCAGCAGCAGCAGCAGCAGCAGCAGCAGCGGGGGTTGCGCAGGTGCTTCCTGACCTTCCCGCAACGATGGCGGCGCAGTATGCAGGCCAAGCAGATGCTGCTGCTGCTGCCAGCCCAGCTGCAGCAGCAGCAGCAGCTGATGGAGCGCCACAGTTGCCAGCAGTGCAGGCACTGCACCCAGCAGCCGATGAGGCTGCTGCTGCTGCTGAGCTTCCAGGAGACATCCACGGTCCTTTGGATGGTGGGTATATTGTGTCGGTGTACATCCCCAGCAGCAGCACCATTCGCGGCCCACCCCAGTCGCCACCACCAGCAGCAGCAGGAGGAGGAGGACTTTCAGTACAGTGTTGGGACGCAGCCATGGACGACGACGCCCTGCTGTCCCCAGCAGCAGCAGCCGCAGCAGCAGATGCAGCAGCAGCTGTCCGGGCAGCTGAGGCTGCTGAAGGGTTTGAGATGGATTTAGATGATGCAGGTGGCAGCAGCAGCATGGAAGAGGATGAGGAATATGAGAGCAGCAGCGAAGACGGCTCACAACCTCAGTCACCAGCAGCAGCAGCACTACCAGCAGCAGCAGCTGCTGCTGCTGCCGCTCCTGGGGCATGGGATGTGCCTATGCAGGACGCTGACGGCAGCGGCAGCAGCGGCAGCTTGAGTGATGAGGGGGAGGAGTGGGAGGAGGGAGAGGAGGGGGGCAGCGAGCAGGAACAAGGGGAGGGGGAGGAGGGGGACAGCGAGCATGAAGGAGGGGAGGGGGAGGAGAGTGAGTATGAAAGTGATGAGGAGGGGGAAGGGGAAGGGGAAGGCGCCCCTTCCAGCAGTGCTGGCATCTCTCTGCCCCAGCCCCTACCAGCAGCAGCAGTACCAGCAGAGCCCTGGCAGCCACCAGCAGCTCAGGGTTTAGTAGATGAGGGCGGTGCCTCTTCAGATTCTGGCAGCGAGGGCAGCGAAGGGGAGGAAGAGGACAGCGAGGATGTCAATGAAGGGGAGGAGGACAGCGAGGGGGTCCTCAGTGAAGGGGAGGACGAGGGGTTGGGTGTCTCCCAGCCTGCGCCTGACAGCACTGCAGCTGCCGCTGCCGTTCAGTTCGAACAGCACGTTCAGTATGCACAGCGCGCAGAAGACGGGGGCGAAGAGGCAGCAGCAATGTTCGAGGCAGCGCACACAGCGGCCTTAGCAGTGCTATCACGGGAGGGTGGGGATGAGGAGCAGCAGGGTGGCGACGCCATCTTGCAGCAGCAGCGGCAGCAGCAGGGGGAGGATGCCGCTGGTAGTGACTCATCACTGTTGAGTGACTGTGAGTTGCTGCTAGAGGCACCCGAGCTCCCGCCCGGGACTGTCCTGTCTTTGGAGTTGCTGCGCAGTGTGCAGCCGTCGGGGGATGCAGCAGCAGCGGCGGCAGCAGCAGCAGACAGCAGTGAGTCCCTCATTATCGGCACTGCGACTGCAACCGTGCAGCAGCTGCTGTCTCGCGGTAGTGAGGGCTCTACAGACATGTACCTCTGCCGGGTGACCGTCGCTGCTGCTGCTGCTGGGGGTGATGGCGGGTGTGAGGTACCACAGCCGGACTCGGAGTACCTTGTCCTGAAGGTATGGAACGCAGCAGGGGCAGCGGCACTGGGGATTGCACAGGAAGAGCTGCAGGCCGGTGCTTGGGACTTCAGCAGTAGAGAGGCGTGGGTGCTGAGTTACATGCAGAAGCGGCACCAGCGGGAGAGTCACTTCCTCAGCTGCTTTGGGTATGCGCGAGTGGCAGCAGTGCAGCCGCATGCAGCCAGCAGTAGTGCGGGAGTGCAGGGACTGGTGGTGGTGTCACCACCCCCTGGCAGGGGTGCGGACAGCAGTAGCAGCGGCAGTGAGTTTGTGGGGCTGCCGTGCCTGCTGCTGTACTGGTGTGAGGGTGGGTCGCTGGAGCAGCGTCTGGAGCCCAGCGCTGGGCTGCACGTGCCGCTGTCGGCCCGTGAGACGTGGCGGGTGATGCGGGACGTACACACAGCACTCTGCCAGGCACATGAGGCGACAATCATGCTGGGGAGGCTCTCGACTCGTGGGGTGCTGGTGCGGCAGGGCTGCGGGTATGCAGGGGGCGACGGGTACTGCTTATGCAGTGTCGCGTCAGCTTGGAGGCAGCGTGGAGGCAGGGCGAAGCAGAACAGCGGGGCGTATGATATGGGTGCAGCGTGGGGAGCTCCTGATGAGCTGTATGGGCAGCATTCGGAGAGCTGGAAGCTGGGGTTGCTGTTTCTGGCTTGCAGGACGGGCTTGGCGAGCAGTCCGCCGAATGGCCGCTGCTTTGACGAGGTCGCGACGGCCGTGGTGAAGAGGGTGCCGCACACGCTGATGTTCACGAAGGTGCGTTTTAGCTGGGTTTTGATCGAACGGTATGGATTCGTGGCGACCTGCTTCTACTGGCAGTCTGTTCGCAGCTTAGCCTCGACCACAAAAAACTACAAAAAAACTACGTGTGATTTACAACTACAGGTGCAACAGCTGCTGTACATACAGTTGATGTGTTGAACGTATGACTCACTTGAATTTCATGGATGCTGTTGCAGGCTGAGCTGGAGCTGATGCATGCCTGCTTTGCTGATGAGAGCGCGCGGCAGGCACCCTGCGACCTTAGGGCCTGCAGCTACTTCAAGGAGGAGTGCTTCAAAGAGCTGTCAGCACAGTCCCCTCTGAGCTGGACTGGCAAAGATGACACCACCTGTTGACTCCCCCTGCCAGCAGCAACCCCCCTCCACTACTGGTGTGGTGAGGATACAAACTGTTTGACTTTGTCGTCAGCAGCCATGCCTTTTTGCTGGCTGGGTGAGGAGATGACCTGTGCAGCACCCGAACAGCACCCACATGTGGGTGCAAACACCACATGCCAGCAGTTGCACGCCTGTGCTGTTTGCGGGGGTGTCTTTCCACGAGCTGTCACTGGCTTGCAGTCTGCGCTGGTTGGGTCAAGACTTGTTGATACTGCTGTGCTGGTGTTGCTTTGGTGTGAGTAAGGACGTTATGTCTGTGACGTCAACATGGTGTGGCGTCACATGATTCAAAGGACATGTTGGGTGTGGAGTGCTGGGGGTTTGCATGTTGTTGGGTTGCATGTTGACGATGTTCAACACATGATGCCTGTAGTTGCGGGCGCAAGCTTGGAGGTTGTACAATGCATGTAGTGGCACCACATAACCAAGTTGTGGGTGTGTGATGGCACGCTGCGATAAGGTGTGACCTGGTGTGAGAACATACTCTTGTACTTGTTTGCTGCAACAGCATGTACCTGTCTATCTGTGATGGTGAGATTGCATCAGATTGGCTTGGCCACGGCTATCACTGTAAGCCACCACTTCAGAGCAGCTGCTTTGATTGAGCAATGGATGTGTGCGCTGTGGATCAACTAGATGGCAGCCGCAGCAAGGGGCACGCAAGTATGCTTGATCACCATCATGATGCCGTGATAGTGTTGATAGTTTGTTAGTGTTGTGGTAGTCCACTCTGTCAGCATGGCATCTGATTCTGATTGTGGGCACCACAGGCTGGTCCGTGCATATGCACAGCTGATCGGTGAAGATGTTTTGATGCGGGAGATACCCTGGCCCAATGTGACAGTGTTTGAACCACTGCATGGTATCCGATACTGAGTCAGTGACAAAACCCTCATCTGCGTATGCATCAGGCCCTGTCAGCTCCTCAGCCCGCCAAGCCTTTTACGTACAAGTGATGTATGGTTGTCTCAGTGGGTTGATGTAACTGTCTTTTATGTGCAAGGGTCGCCTGCCTGCTGTACTGCTCAGCAGTAGATGGTACTACTTTTTACTTGGCCCAAAGCCATGACATGTCAGGCTGACCACTCTCCTTGTCAATTTGCACGCTTGAGCTCAACGCCAGTCAACAGCACCACTGGTGCACATGGCATGTTACATGTTCCATGGAGAGCTGCAGTCACGTGAACCGAGTATCCTTGCTGTAGTTACCTCATCGCCATTCACAGGTGACCAGCACACTCAGCACATGTGCAATGCAGGCTGTCCAAATGACACACAGCTTTGTGTAAGTGCTTAACAGTGCTCAACACAGAGAGTGCGCGCACAGACACACCACGACAGTCCCACAATTGCTGAAACTCCAAGATGTTGTATAGTGTCATTCTCACGCTGACTTCCTCGGTCCCCAGCTCACAGGACCGAGGCCTGATACAAACATGCATGGCTACGCCTTCCAAAAGCAGGATGAGCGGCAGGACGCACCAGCTGCAGCCTCAAACTCACCAAACTGCACCACTGCAGCCAATGGGAAAGATGGAACCAGCACAGGAAAGGGAGGGAGGGATGTAGTGTCAGATAATTGACCGGACACACGTCGACATCATTTGAACATCACACAAGACAAGCACGGGCAACAACGACTGTAAGGCATGCAGGGCTACAACAAACAGTGCACAACCCCCAACACAGGGGCCAGACAACAACAACACTAGCGATTCTGCATATCCACATATATTTGCACGTGTGTGCTCAGCTGAGGTCCCCAAAAGCTGCCTTGGCCCAAAGTTTTGCCACATGGCTGGCTCAACAGCTGGGTCCAGGCCTGCCCACACTCTCACACATGCCTTGAGTAATCCACATGGCAGGCCGGCCAGCCTCCTACCTGACACTCTAATTTTTTTTTCAAGGCACAGGGGGGAGGTTTTTGCTTTCTTTTTTCTTTTTTTTTCTTTTTTATCTTTTTTTCTTTTTGTTTCAAGGCACAGGGGGGAGGGGGGCCACCGGTTCAACCGGGTGGCGGCCACACACACAACCGGGTTGCCGCACACACGACACTGTGGCTGAGCCAAGTACACCCGACTGCCTGGAGCCCGAGGCAGAGCCTCATACTGATGAGAGACACCTAACACCCTTGTCCAGGAGGTGCCCAGCGCCCGGACCAAAAAAGCATGGGGCTTGACCCCACACACACCCTCGGTGTACTACAGCACACAGCCGCGCACACACAACCAGCAGAAGCTAGCCGCCCCAACAACGGGGGATGAAAGAAAACACGCACAGAGAGCAAACACATAAAATTACCCCACCCACCCCGACCTCACACTCTTTTCTGATGACTCAACTTACAGGCAAAGCCCAACCCCACACGTCACACCAGCACAGTGTGGCAGAGAACACAGCCCAGGACATGCACTGCAGTGCATGGCTAGCACTTGCTGCAATTCTGGTAGTTCTGCCTTTTTTGGTCAACCCGGTGTAGGTGGTGCAAACCACCGCAGGGGAGACAACTTATGAGGTTCACCTGGCTCGATCCTGGTGGGCAATGCCATTGTTGTTTGGCGAAAATGTCCATGTAACATACTCCCCCCATAAAGGCCTCAATGTCTTGCCTAGGGCATGCACTCGTGCAAGCCTCCTCAAGTGGTGTAGGCATGCAAACAACCAACCCTATTGACGAACACAGTCGCCTGGACCAGTCCATGTCCAATTATTGCTGACCAGGTTCCACCATAAGAAGGTACGATGCGCATGCAGCCTGCCTTGAGGGCGTCTCGGACGAACAAAATCACCAAGACCAGACAGGCCTCCCTTTTCAACCCATTGCTGTTGCATGCCACTGCTGGTGGCCTTAGGGAAGCAGACTAAACAAGAGGGCACAGGCGCAGAACCCTCACATAAACACTCAACACAACCAAAGGGTCACACAGAAGCACAGGGGCAGGGTGCCACCCTGTCTGACATCCCACCACTTCAAAAAGTGCAGAATGCAGGTGTACACAGGGACGAACGACTTCTGAAACACATAACACCCAATCAAGTGGCTCTTCCTGCCCTGAGAGCTACAAGCTGGTTAGCAGGGAGATGATGGGCTCGCCATGGGGCGAGTGGCAAGGTGAACCCAGGAGGGATGTGACAACTTGTCACATTGAATACACTGATTGTTTGGTGTTCTGGTTGCCATATCGCAGCAGCACACTAGCCTGCACAGCTCCAAAGCCAAAACTACCACTTGACAAACACAACCAAAATGCCTGGGATGCTTCAAGGAGCCTTCTTCAGTGGTTGAACAAAAACATGGTACACCTTGCAACGACACACACATCTTCACTAGGACTTTGTGGGAGTGATGCCATGCACAGGCCAGGACAGCTCCACCGCTAAAGGCTGGACACACCTGAGATTGCAGGGCGGAGTCAGGAGCTGCAAGAACAGGCACGACAAAGCCGCAAAAACATCCCTGACACATCACAGCAACCAGACCTATCATCACAGAGCAGAATGCAGGACCGCTTGCCACACTCTCAGATTTCCATGCAGTCACAGCGCACAGCTCGCTGTTGCACACGCCTTTTCAAAAACACAGCCACCAACGCTCGCAAGTACCCAACATGCAGCCTTGCTGCTGCACATGTGTTGCATGCCGCAGATGCCACCAGGTAACAAAGCTTCGAGCTCACCAACCTCTAGACCACATCAGCCGCACGTAGCCTGTGCCCGACAGGTGCAGCACTGGTTGCTGATATCCAACCAACAGTCATCACTCACACGACAGGTCTAAGCCCAGGCTGCAGACCAGTGCCTACACCAGCTGCAACCCTGACGCTGTGTGCCAGCATTGAAACTGGCAAGCATGCGTTGCCAACGCGCCGTGCATCGTCGCTCAAGGTGCCTCGCAGCTTCGCAGCCACCACACCCTTAGGGCTGCCAAGCCCCTTGCTGCCATCCGCACCAGCACATGAATTTCACAACACACACGGTGTGCCAGTGGCCAAACCATCCAGCTTGGTAGCGGCACGCACCTATCCACAAACCCAACAGCAGTGCTGGAACCAACGCCTCTCCACATCAGCAATCTGTCGCAAACGTCAACTTTGCCGCTGGAGGTTATCCTTGCAGACCTGTTTACACTTGCAGTGGCACAAGGCGCACATTGTCAACGTAGCCGGTTGATGCAAAACCTTCATCTCCAACATTAGAGGCAAGCACCCTGACAGTTATTGTCAGGAAGGTGCCTGACGGCACTTGGCCCAGGTTGACAGTGGCAGTGAGCCAGCCGGTGGACCCTCCCACAGTATCCCTGCACACTGGGGCAATGATGTCATTTCCAGCCTGCAGTACAAACACAACACACGACACCAAGGGTGCTGAGTTCAGCAAATCTGCGGCCTGTTGAGAATCTTGGCTTTGCGGGTCAGCTAGATCAGTCCTTGGCCACTGCCTCATCTGGGACAGAAGTCAGCCCAACTTGCAATTGTGAATTGAGAAAAGCCAACAGATGGTGGAGCACACGTGGAATCGCAGGCCATCAGACCACGTGACATGCATGCATGCATGCATCTCAACACTGCACAATGCAGTACAGCACAGTGCACCGCACCGCACCGCACCGCACCGCACCGCACCGCACCGCACCGCACCGCACCGCACCGCACCGCACCGCACCGCACCGCACCGCACCGCACCGCACCGCACCGCACCGCACCGCACCGCACCGCACCGCACCGCACCGCACCGCACCGCACCGCACCGCACCGCACCGCACCGCACCGCACCGCACCGCACCGCACCGCACCGCACCGCACCGCACCGCACCGCACCGCACCGCACCGCACCGCACCGCACCGCACCGCACCGCACCGCACCGCACCGCACCGCACCGCACCGCACCGCACCGCACCGCACCGCACCGCACCGCACCGCACCGCACCGCACCGCACCGCACCGCACCGCACCGCACCGCACCGCACCGCACCGCACCGCACCGCACCGCACCGCACTGCACTGCACTGCACAGCACAGCACTGCACTGCACTGCACTGCACTGCACTCAGCGCAGGTTCAAAGCAAAGCGCCATCACAGTCAACCGATTTGCTACTCGCCTGATCCTTTACTTGAATTTCCAGGTAGTCCCTGAAGACAGCGGTATTAAAGCCGGTTTCTCCTGATTTGAACCGGTAGTCGAACTCCAATTGGTAGGTTACGGCACCGTTGCACCCTCCTGGAGTGCGGCAATGACATGGGGGTGAGTAAGAAAAGTCGCAATGTGACTGTTGGCGTGAACAATTACACCGCAAAGGGTTAACCTACAAGGCAACACAATGTGACTGTTGGCGTGAACAATTACACCACAATTACACCACAAAGGTTAATCTACAAGGCAACACAATGTGACTGTTGGCGTGAACAATTGCACCACAATTACACCACAAAGGTTAACCTACAAGACAACACAATGCTTGTGATTGATGGGGCACCACTGGGCCTATGGGAGTGGTTGAATTTTCGCCGTGACACAAACTGTACCAAGGGGGGGGGGCTTCACATACATGATAAACACGTTTACCAATATGTGCGTGTCGGAACGCACCTTTTAAGCCTGTCGTCATGACATGCTCTTGATGGCTGTAACTCATGTAACTCATACTAAGGGGGTGCCGGGCTAGTGGCCATCAACCATATGATATGCCACATGTTGTCATGCTGGCAAAGCTCCCTGGCGACATGCTTGCAGGACTCCCAGGCAACTCACCAGCATTGGCAACGACCAGGTCCGAGCGAGAAAAGGCGTTGGGGGCGGTGGAAGGTCCTGTGCCATCTCCCGTGATGATGGCACGGCAGTTGCCCTCGGTAGCTTCTCCAGACACGCAGTCAACCGAGATGGCAGAGCCACCTTGCTCCACGGTCCAGCCCTCCAAGGTTTCAGACTCAAACCCAAGGTTGGCTGGCGCAGAAGGCAGCTTCACCGGCATTGGCGGGTTGCAAAAGTCATTCTCGTTGACAGCGATGCCGAGCCAGGACTGCCAGAAGGCAGGGTCCATAGTGAAGCACCCACTCTGTGCCAGCACCAGCTCAGGCACACCACCACCACGAGTGCGACACCTGCAATGGCACGTGTGCATACACCGCGTGATCTGGGGTGGAGTGTTCTTCTCAACCATGGATCATTCAATCACTGTGGCACGCAGTGAATTCTACCCTAGAGGGGCTACTGAGTTTGAATGCACTGAAAGCTAAGTAACTGATGTTGGCGCCAGGCCGGCCTCAGGCTCGAGTGGGCGTCTGCGCAGTACAAGCCCCATCACCCAATCAAACAAGGCTGACCGCTGTACACATGTGTGCAGCTGTTACATGAATGCTTCACGCAAGTCACCATGGTAGCCGCACTGCCTATAGGTAGCAACTGTATGCTCACTTGTTTGCCATCCACTTGGCATTGGGTGCCTGACAGAAGTTTGAGCGATCACGGAGGTTGTTGGGTGCCTACAAGAAGGAAAGCAAACAGCAGGTGGCGCACTCGGTCACCAGTGGATAATATTGTGCACAGTACATTGCGTTTAGTGGAGTGATTGAGCGGAGATGCCAACCCCAGCAGGTGCTGAGGACCCAGGTACCCTGGTTGCCCAAGGAAGGGCTTGGTCGGGGAGCTTCACGCAAGTTGGGGTTCACATGAACAGTATTGACTGGGAACCAAGAAAGCGCGGGATAGCATAGGGAACCAGGGTACAGGATTTCCTTTTGAAAGCATGAGGGCCCCCATGTTGACATCGTCACTTACGCAATGCAGGTAGGTGTTGTCGTCACCACACTTGATGGCAGCCATGAAACGCTGGTTGGGACCGCACACGGAGTCCTGAGTGGCAGAGACAGCAGCACTGCAGCAGTCAGCATGTTCGAAACCACACCGTTGTACATGTGAGGCCAAACCATTCAGCATACTCACCTTCAGCGCACGCCCAGTGCGGCTGGGCAAGTTGTCAAACCTCAGCTGGCGGGTAGCCGTGCTTATGTAGTGCAGGGTCACTGCACAGTGTAGGTATGGTGTCAGCAGGGTTCTGTACCCTACTGTCACCTGGCCCTGGGTGCCTATACCTGCCAGCCTGTGCAGTGCACCTTGATCGGGTGATTGTAGTCAACAACACTGTCTGGTCCACATTCTCGGTTCTGTTTCGTGTTTCGGTTCTGTTGCCATCGTCAAAGTTACGTGGCTGCCTTGTCGCTGTACATCTGTTTGGTCTCTGAGTTCCTTCTAATCGAACACGTGCGTATTATTGGGGGGAACTACGGGATACACTTGGGTATGAAAGAAGGGCAATTGCCACCCCCATCATCAACACCGCACGAGAGCACACGTTGTGCACGGCCTGCGGAGTTGAAGGGCGCCGGCATCGTGGGTGAGGGTTATTTCCCTCCCCCCCCTGTCTCCCCCGCAGCGAGTCTCCCTCCACCCACGATGGTACAACTGCAGTTCGGTGATGGGGTCGCTTCCGATGCAGATAGCATTGCAAAACTGCATCCATACCAGTGTCCTGATGCAAAATGAACCGCGAGTCGGTGCCACAATCGCACCTGAGCTTGCATCTCGTTGATCAAGCTTCCTTCAAAGGTCCCTGTCGCGGCGAGCTGCAAGACAGCGACGACGCAATGGCAGAAGGTGGAAGCAGCAACAACAATCGTGGTCGTGCTGTGTCGTTCCGTGATGGCACACGGGGGCAAAAGTGGCGGAGTAGCGGCAGTCAGCAGTTTCTAAAAGCGCAGTGTCAGTGTCAGGCGCACTTGGCCAGCACTGTTTAGCATCAAACGAGTACAATGACAAGCTGCTATCTACCGTGCGCAGGCAGTTTGCCCCTTCCCACCAGCCCACCCCCCCCCCTCCCCAACACTGTACTCACTAGTATTGTTGATTGCACAAAGCGAAACAAACTCTGCTACACTGCTGCAAATGCCCGTGTCCAACTGTGATTCGGCTGCTTTGCCATCTAAGGTGTGTCATATATATACAGCGTGTATATGTGTCGTGTCGTATACGATTTCAATTGCAGGTTGTCTTGTGGGCTCTTCAGTCAGTGACTTTTTCACAATTTTTTTGAATTTTTCACAAACAGCAGGCCTGCTGCTGTTGCCCGGGAACTTGACTGCCTTTCTCCGTCACTCGTCTTGGGGGTCGCCATCGCTCTACATGTCACTACGTGCATCTCGTGGTCTGATCCTGCGCTGGACTGATTGGGTGTGCGGTGTGCTGTTGCAGGTAATACTTTGGTGATGTCTGGGTGCTGGTGCTGGTGGTGAAGCCTGCAGGCTGGTGGACGCGCGTGCACTTCACCAGCTGGTGGACGCGCGTGCACTTCATTCGGGTGGCGGCCCCTTAGATACATTGTACACTAAGTTTAACAGTCAACGTGTGCTGTGTACGCCGCTTGTTTTCCCTGCTGCCTTCAGGGGTACTAATATACTAACTAGTTAGTATATTAGTACCCCTACTGCCTTTTTGTCTTCTCCATCATCTGGCCTTGGGTTCCGGTTTGTTCTCTCCTCTTTTACAAATTCAAGTTTTGAATACCGGAGCGTGGTGTAATTGCGGGACACGGACATTCAGCCAGTCAGCTGATCAGTCAGCCGGCTGGCTGATCAGCTGGTCAGATCTGACCTGAAGTAGACTCAGTGCGTTGGGTTGTTGTTGCTGCTTGATCAACGATACATAAGAGAAACGTATGAATGGTTGGGGCGCAACGTGTGGCAGTATTCATGTGCAAATGTGTACCATGTGTAGCGCCGAATGGCTGAGACCCTCCACTCAAAGGCAGGCTGTGCTGTGGCTTGAAAACAAGGCACAGAGGTTCTTGGTGTGACCTGCTGAGCCACGTGTGCTCAGCACCTGGTAGCGTCTGGGGCAGCATTGTTGTAGGTTGGTTGGGACATCGTCGGCACTGAAAGTGCGGAGACAGCGGGAACACCGGCCAGGATCCTGCTCTGCTGTCTCTCATAACCCTCTGCTGTGCTGCTGCCCAGGTGGTGGTGCTGCTGCTGTGGCCAGGTCACCTGCTGATACAGTGCTGATACAGTACCAACTTGACGCCGCGTCATCTATCTACAAACCTGCTATGTATGGCTCATGATGCCCCCACTAAACCGGCATGACTTCCCAACGCACACATACTTAGTAACCAGCAGGTCGCCTGCAGTGCACCTCCTACCAACACAATCAGCTGGTGCCGTTGGTATGGCTTTACAGGTCAAGACTAGGCATCATGACATGCAAACATGTGCTCTTTGGTGCTTGTTACCTCACGCAGCATATGATTGTCTTGTCACATCCGAAGTCACAGCAACCCTGTCGGCCCTCAGATGCCCAGCACACAATGTGCTTCGACAGCCGCTTTGTGCAACAGGTCTTACAGGCTTTACCAGGCAACGACGACATCAAGGCATGCCTCCTGACTGCAACGCAGATTACATCGTGCCAGCCTGCGCCCTTGTCACAAAACATACTACTTACACAGGGTTGTGTCGGTTGGCATGAAGCTCAGTGTCACACACAAGGCTCTGTCCCAACTCAGCTCCACAAAACACACACTGAAGCGTGCCTTCACACAAAGATTCTCTCAGGCACATGCAGAAGGAGGGTGTAGGGAATGAGTGACCACAGCAATGCAATGCACCACCTGTGGGGATAGGAGTACACTGAGGGGCTACGCTTTGCCGCTCACCCAAGCACCATTGCAACCAGGCAAAAGGTGCTTGCAGGCTGGACAGGCCAAGCAGCTTGCCTGACTTGTCAACACACCATACCTAGCTGACACATGGGATGCAGGAATCCAGCCCTGGAGGGCTCTCATAATCTACAAATCAATGGCAGTCAATTCAAATAGGGTCACAGGTGCTCTGCCGAGCAACACACCAACACGCACAAGTTGGGAATAGAGTACACGGGCATTGCACAAGCCCTCTTCTCAACACACAAACCCCCACTGTCCCAATCAACAACCCCCGCCAGCCCTTCAAAATCCCCTGCAGAAGGCACATGTGCGATTGCAGCATGCTGTGTAGGCTCTCTTGCAAGCCAGGGCACACACGAGTGCGTCCAGCTCTCTGTATCACTGCTCTAGCTGAACCCCAGGCAGCAAATGAAGTACACTGGGGCGCGCACGGCCTGCTGTTGCCAGCAGGACTGCCGCCCATTTTTTTGCAGCTACCTCTTGGCACACAAACCCTTCAACGCAACCCTGGACGGACAAGCCACTGCATCCTGTGCATGTGCATGCCACACTCGCATAGACACAGCCACGCAAGGCACATGCTGTGCTGGACAGTACAAGCGCTCCTCACAAAGGCCCTACTCCACATCCTCCCCCAACATGATGCACACACTCGGCCGCCCATCGCAAAGCTCCCACACTCCTTGTAGAATGTAGTACAAGTTACTCGAAAGCACGCACGTCGCACGTACGACCCAAACACACCCTAGCCCTTGGATCCAGCTCTGACCCCACTGCAGGTCAGCATGCTGTCAGCACAACTGCCACAGCACATGCCAGCACAAAGAACCATGCCGCATGCACGACTGCCTACAGCAGGCCCCCGACCCCCTTGCCGTCACCAGCGCGCCGGTTGTGCAGAGCGCAGGACAACATCCACAACTTAGCTGCTTCAAGCAAGTCCATCCAGCTACTGCTGTGCCAGCGCAGCGTCGGCGGTATGCAACACACCTTTCGACCTCCTGCAGTGAGAGTGTGAACAGTCCATGCAGGGTGCATGAGATGCAGCCAGGCAGGCAGACAGACACTGGCAGCAGTGGCCCAGTACATACCAGCACAACCGCGCATGCGGGCATGGAAGCACACACCACCCCCGAACCTGTTCCCAAACATCGCGTCTTCAATCAGGCCCTACTGTGAAGCTTGTTGTCACTAGGGCAGCAAGCGTGCACCGCTGACACACCTGCTCCTGTGAAGAAACCCAGCCCTCAGGAGTGCATGCCACCCCTTCCTTCGCACGTGGTACTGCACCAGCTGCAGTACACACACATGCAACATGACCCTAGCAGCCATGCGCGCCGCACGGTTGAACAAGCTGTGCCCCTTGCCTCATGTGCAGCATGTACAGCAACTGCCAGCTGCCTGCACATGCAGAATGATCTGCCACACCACCAGCAGCACTTTTTCAGCTGCCTGGCAAGCACGAAAGGTCCCTACCCATGGCGAAACCCTCACCCACGACCCCCTCAACCCAAAAACCACCAAACAACCGTTGTACAAACAATGTCTACAGCGCCCTCCCTCCCGTGGGATAGCCAAACAAGCTTGCGCTCCCGTGTCAGCAGCCAGATGGGAGCTTACTACACAGTCGACCCGTACTGCACAACAAGCATCTGGTACAGCTGCTGGAAGCACGGGAGCTCAACAGCAAGCGCACGCTCGCAGGATCAAAGAACAGATCCGGTACTCACAATCTAGCCAAGGAACCACTGCATGATGCTGCTCTCTTGCAGCAGCAGAGGAAGGCACAAAGCAACGACAACAATATGAAAGCGCAGCCACTGAGCAGCCGGCAAGGCGTGGCGAATAACAAACATACAAGCAGCAGCACTGCGGGCCGAGGTACAAAGATCAAGCTACCGCATGCCGCTGCCACAACCACCAACAACAAAGCAAGCTCTGGTCGCCTCATCCCAAACCACCCGGTACAACCCACCCACCCAAAACCAGATCTTCCCTGCACATGACGGCATCTTCCCTGTGCGCAGCTGCCAATTTCTACGCAGCGCCAGGTGCATCATGGCTGCTCCGGGTTGCAGAGTAAAAGCCTCCTCGCACCTTTCACGACCCTCAGAGGCTCTAAACATCCCCGAGGCAGCCACACACAAGCAATGATTTGCGCACGCCTCCTGCACAGGAGCATGCGCTCCCAAACCTCCACACCTAGAGACAGCGTAGGGTTCAAAAGCAACACCCCAGCACACCCCAAAGCCCCAACGCGCGACTGCGCAAGCCTCACGGAACGCACAGCAGTAAGGACAAGCTGCCTGCTGCACAATGCTGCGCCGTTTCGCACCAGCTTTCCAACTCGAAACAACTACAGGTCCATGATCAGTGATGTACACTTCCGCAAGGGACCAACTGCGTGTACCGTCAGGGGCGGTACAGCAGGCAGTGTGCTTGCAGCAGCAGGGCCATGACCTTGCATATCATACAAGCTGCCAGGCCGAGGCACAACTAGCAAATCCAGATGTGCACGCGCTGCACCGGCGCCACCGCCTACTATTTGCAACAGGCACATGCACAGCCCCTCACACACACATATCCCAATCCCGACCAGCCCCAGGGGCAAGCAACATGCGGGGAGCATCCACATGCACTCTCAAAGTCAACACACAACCCTCACCAGCCAATCGAAAGTGCCCCACCCTCGCACACAGACACCCATCCGCAGGAATCCACCACACTTCCACCTCAGCCTGATACCACCAGCAGCTCCGCTGGGTGCATTCCCAGCCGTCCTGACTGCCACACCACCCTGCCTGTTGCTGACGCCGTTCCATACATTGGATCAGCCGCAAAACAGCCAGCAGGAGCCACAAAAAAGCTCCAAGCCACCCCTTACACTGCCTCACCAGCAGCCCCACTCAGTGCATCCCCAGCAGTCTGCCCAGCCTTGGGGCTGAGTGAGCCCAGGCTGGCGCTGCTCACAATGTTGTTGCGGGACCTGGGGTACTTGCTGAACCCCACACCCAGCCGGGGACCCCACCCCTGGGCAGCATGAGGCTGTAGGTTCCTGCCTCTCCCACAACTGCTGAACCGTTGGGCAGCTGGCTGCCCACCGCTGCAGCACTGCCAACGGGAGAGGATTCTTCCCCAGCAGCAGCTTCTGGGGAATCTTCTGGGGTGCTGTCAGCGACAGCATCAGCGGCAGCAGCAGCCGGGGCTGGAGCAGAGGCATCTGCTGCTGCAGGGGTGTCGCCCAGCACAGCAGCAGCCTCGGCAGCAGTGGGGGCCAAGCCGCTGGAGCTGCTGCTGTCACCTGCTGGTCCTGTGGGGCTGCTGGAGGCATCTGCAGCCAGGGTCTCCTCACTACTGCTGCCGCTGGTGACACTGCTGCTGCCGGTGACACTGCTGCTGTCCCTGGTGACACTGCTGCTGCTGCTGCCAGCCGTGTTCTCCTTCATTTTGAGCACATCCCTGGCCACATCTGCCTCCATAGCCCTCCTGAGCTGCGCCAGGACCTCAGTCATATTGACTTTGTCGTCACTGCTGCTGCTGGTGTCACTGCTGCCAGCCGCCGCAGCAGGGCGGCTGCTGCTGCTGCCGCTGCCTGAACCTGGTGCTGTGGGCTTGTTCAAGGCAGCATTCAGCGCGGCAACTGTAGCAGCCTTATCAGCAGCATCAGAACCCTTCTTGCTGCTGCTTCTGCTGCTGGAGGTACCCTTGATTGGTTCCGCCTTGGGCTTGGAGGCACCAGGGACAGGTGAGGGAGGTGGGGTGCTGGAGGGTGCGTCCTTGCTGCTGCTGCCCTGTTGCTCCTTGGTTGCACTGCTGCTGCTGCTGCTGGGTGTGTCTGCCAGCTCTGGGTGCACGGAGCCATCTTTGCTGGCTGCAGATGCTGCTGCTGGATCATCCAGAGTGGTGAGTGTTGTAGAAAGAGACGTCTGCAGGGTCTCCCTGCAAAGGCACAGGTGCACGGCAATTCAACAACACCAACCAGGTCACACTTGCATATAACACTGCACATCTCCATCAAACTCTCCATCAAACACAAAACCAAGGCTTGGCGCTCGCTAAGCCTGAGTTCAACCATCTCTGGATCGCGTTAACATGTTGCGCATTGTTCAGCGCACACTTTTTTGACATGCAGCTGCTGGCTGAGCAGACGGGGCACTTGATGGAGGTGAGTAGTGTCCTGCAGACGCATGGCATCTCTGCTGCCGATGTGCTGGCATAACCATCAGCCCTGCGCACCAACAACACTCAGCCGCACCCCTCGACTCTCACCTGAGCAGCATGCTGTTCTCCTCCGCGATGGCCTGCAGCTCCTGGATGAACTCCTCACTGAGCTGAGTGCGGATGTCCATGATGCGCTGGGCAATGGAGCGGGGGTCCACGCCACACGATTGCACGTTGTCAAACAGACTGTCGCGGCCCTGCGCGCATTGCAGCAGGGTGCAACAGGTTAGAAGGGCGTCAGGGCTGCAGGCAGATGGGTGCAGGTAGGGGAGACAGGCTAGCAGAGGGAGAGGAGGCTGAAGGGATGTACTCTGCTGGGAGAGGATAGGACCCCAGTGGTGCGCACGTGCTGAGGGATCCTGCAGAAGCGCTGTTGGCTAGCATGCATCATGCGTGCAGCTTGACAGCACATGTGGCAGTGCATGTGCTGCCCTGCGCGCAGTAAGCCAGACTGCGCAGCAGCTGCCTTCCCGCACTGTCCGTCAACGCGCCCCAGATCGTAACCACTGCCGATGCCACCCTCTGCTGGGCTGCCGCAGTTATGAACTAATAGTGCTGCAACCATGCACAGCAGTCTGATGCTTGCGCTGTTGCTGTCACTCACTGTGTTGAACTTGGCCTCGGCGATGGGCATCGACAGTAGCTTGCGCAGGAAAGCCTCACCACTGATCTCATCCCAGCTGCCATTCTGTGCAGCAACAAGCAAGACAGAAACAAGACACCATGAAGGTTGACAGTTGAAACAACCTGGAAAGAGTGCTGTGCATGGACAAGCTGTAGCAAACTTGGGTTGCAGGTGAGCTATAGTAGGTTTGGCCCCATGCATGCATGCATCAAGCCTTGAGTGCCAAGTGCGTGCGATATCTGCGACATGGCAGCTGACGGCTTGCATACATTTTATCAGACAAGCGATGCAGCAACCGTGCCTGCACAGCCTAGCGCTGCTACTGTGAAGCAGGCGCCCTTGGGACAGCAGCACGGGCCAACTGACAGCAGGGTGACAAGCCTGGCCCACCTTGGGTATGGGGTTGGCCTTGTAGAACTCCAACAGCCAAGAGTACACGTTGGCGTTGGTCTCCATGAGGTAGATCATCAGTGTCTTGGCAGCCCTGGAGTCAACAACAACACTGGGGTTTGCTAGCGCCACTGCTGATCTGCTTCTGGCACAACACTGCTGGCCGTGCCAGCTGCTCTACGCACTGCTGTTGCAAGGTTTATGCTCTACACATACTATGCAACCGCTTGCACTGCTTGTTCTTGCATACAGAGATGTTTGGATGGGTGGTTCTGTTGGAGCCTTTGGACTGTTTTGCTGCATTCAACGCCCACCTCTCCGTCAGCAGCCCGATCAACCGATCACGGTTTCCGTCACGCATGGGAGAGTCGTAGGCGCTCCTGAGGTGAGCCTGTGCAGCGAACAAGGCAGGAGGGTCAGGAATGCGCCATCACCTCGGAACACAGGACTCTGACGTGCACCCCGTGTTCTCCCTCAAACAGGTGCAGAAGCGTGCATATGGATCCACAAACACGAGACAAGGCTGCAACGCCTCAGCAGTGTCGCACCTCTCGGCCTTTTCTCCTGCGCTTGTTCTCAAACTGCTTGCCCTTCCGCACGTTATATTTCTTCCTTTCATCATCGTTTTGCTGAGCTGCTGGACGCACACAGACTCGTCTGCTGATGCCTGGCCTGACGAGGCCTTGGCCCAGCACGGAGGTTGTGGAAGACTTCAGCATCTGCATAGTTCTCATTGTTGTTTGTGTTCACAGCAGAGTCGACTGAGCCTGGGCAGCGCTGGGCGCGACTTCTTGCTGGTAGGTTGGAGCTAGGAGACAAAAATACGTTCCTAAGGAGCCACTTCGAACTGGGTGACAGCCTGAGACAACACGGTGGAAACATTTGGTGCCTACACATCTCAACTTACACTTTCCGTCAAGCAGCCACAGGCATCACGCCAAGGACTGCTACAGGCTGTAACTCTGCAGAGTACAGCTGTACCCTCCAACAGGGCGCCTGTAGTTCACGCACTGTGTTTGGCAACCCGATACTTTGTTTTCTGCTCATCCGTCGGCCGCCTCACATCCCATGCCAAGCCCACCACTTCCAGCAACCTGCACAGTCCAAGGCAGCACCAAGAGCAACCTGTCATCAGCCTGCAGGACCTGAGGGTGCGGCAACTGGATGCACCAAACTGCACAAGTGTTGCATGTAACCTAGGGATCAAGGTGCTGCTGCTGCCGCAGCCTCTGCTGCTGCTGTTCATCCAGCATGCTGTTGTGGCAGCCCACCCCCACCTGATCATGTAGTAGGAAAAGTCCACCTCCCACCATTCTAGGCCGTGAGCAGCTGACGCAGGGAAGCAGTGGTGGTTGTTGTGGTGGCCTGCAGGGACACAGCAACAGATGCAGCAACAGACACAGCAGCAGTTACAGCAGCAGCTGCAGCAGCAGTCACAGCAATGCACCACTCCAAGACACGCATGCAACAGTCAGCAACCTCCACACAAGGCGGCAGGTCAGCGGACTGATCTAGCTGCCAGCTGGCAGGTTTTCACTGCCCGGCAATGCCAAATGCCACAACTGGCTTGAACTTGCCACAAGGCTCGCACAATGCCAAAAATTGCAGTCAAAATTCCCATAAGCCAAACTGTCGCAGCCGAAGTATCACAGCCATGCATGAATCTTCAATGTAGCATGCCTGCAGGCTGAGCCTGTGGCAGCTTCCCCAGGGCCCCTGGGACCCCCAGTGACTTTCACTAGGACATAAGTCAGCAGCGCTTTGACATATTGTATGTTGACGCCTTCTTGAGGTCCTGGCGTTGACCGGCGCACAGCAACAACCGACAGGCTGGCCACACTGCTATCACACAGGCTGGACAAACACACTGTGAACAGTAAATTTAAGTGGATGCACGCACAGCTGACAAGGGTGTGTCTTGTTTGCCACTCACCGTCACCAAACACCAGCAGTGCCACCAGCATGTTGTTGCGTGAGTCATCATCGGTCTCGTAGTCTCTGCTGCCCCACACATGAACAGCAGAGTTGACCAGCCTATCAGAGCAGCACCGGCAGCAGGACCAGCAGCAGCGGACATCAACGGTGACAATGACGGCACATGCACTCGTGAGGACCAGCAAGGGACTTCATGGCAGCCGCAATCGGTCCTGACACTCGGCCCTAACTGTCTCTGGTTTCACCTGTCGCAGCCTGTGCAGGCAGCTCCTTGACATTACGTTCAGACCCAGGTGTGATGCGCAAGCAACAAGCAACACCATAGTGCTGTGTGAAAGTCACCTAGCGCAGCATCAATCCTCCCCTCCAGGCTAACCCCCCCCCCATTGTTTGGCCAATAACCTCAGCCCGAGTCTTTTGTTTTTTGGTTTCAGCCCGAGTCTCACCAGGTCATGTGCATAGTGAAGAGCACCCTCACCACAAAGCCCCAGATGAAGTAGGGCAGCCCACCCCACACTGCAAAGAACACGCCCTGACCCAGCATATGATACCTGCATGCCCAGCAGTTGCAGCAGCATGGCATCAGTAACAGAGCAGTACCAGCAGCTGCCCTCAAGCACTGTGACCGTCGTGGCACGAACATGCGAGCACAGCGCGGAGGGTGTGCTTGAGGCAGCCAACCGCGTCATCATCATGACAGACATGCCCTTGCACTCAAGGTCACCTTCATGCAGCATGCCCCTCTGGGTCGCCACTGCTCACCATTCCTGCCTGTGAAGTCCCACGTCTACCTCCCAACATCCTAGGCCATGAGCAGCTGACACAGGTGTGTGATCAACACTCCTGCCTCTGCTTATAGAGGTGCTGCTGCATCCATTGCACTGCCGTGACCCATGCATGCGCAAGGTGTGCTGCGTGATGCACATTGCCTATAGACCCCGCTGCATGAAATGCAGTTTTCTGGATGCTGCAATTGTCACATGGATGTGCGCAAACGCGACCGCACCGCGCTGTTGGTACGATTTGGGTGAGCTGAGAAGGCCCGTCCCTTGACCACTCACATGTAGGTTTCTCTCAACCTGATGCACAGAAGAGCAAAGCACAGCGCAGCACAGCACAATGGAATGCAGCACAGCACAGCACAGCACAGCACAGCTTTTCAGTGTGGGACAGCCACAGCAGGCAACTTGTAAGAAGGGCTAAACAGTAGTCCACCTTACTGGTAAAACACCTCTGGCAAACCTAGAAAATCTTACTGGCAAGACAGCGGTGCAAATTTTCAATCGTAACAGCCTCCCCCCCATAATGACCAAGCCGATTGGTAGTACATGAAAGGGTTCAGTTGTAAACCGCCAACACTGCACATTGTGAAAGCTGCTCACCATCCATAGAACTCTGGGCTCTCCTTGTAGAACCATGGTGCAGACAGTGAATCCTTATTGTTGCCCTTGGGGTCAAGCCTGTAGGGTAGTGAGTTGAGCAGGAGCAGCACAGCAGCAACCTTGACGACTTACTGTGCAGCAAAGACAGCAGAGCCCTTGCACGGGTGCCTATCTGAGCTGAACTCCCGGCCACATTACGGCCGTAAAGAGGTTGTGCAGTGTGAAGTGTTTGTGATATCAGCAGACCAAGCAAGCACACTTACGCCTGCACTATTCTCAGCACCAAAGTGACAGCGCTGCTGCTGGCCCACTAGCATCTCACACGTCCCTCATCCATGCAGCCTGGAGGTCGGCCTGATATCATTGTAACTGTGACCGTTACATGCAGCGCACTTAGTGTTTGTGAGGCTCTCATCACACAGCCAGCCCATGTGTGCGCACCACTCCCCAATTGCGCAAGTGACAGCGCTGCTACTGCCCCACTAGCATTCAAGGCCTGAATCCATGCAGCGCACCTTGTGTTTGTGAGGCTCTCGTCAAACAGCCAGCCCATGTGTGCGTGCCACAGCCCATCCCTTGGGCTGTGCCTGTCTGCGGGGCTGTCGCTGTTCTGAACCTGCAGTAGACCTGAGCCATGTGTGTGCATTGATGCTCATTGTGCGAGTGACAGCGCTGCTGCTGCTGCTGCAGCTGCTGGCCAAGTGGCACGTCACACATTCCTCTTCCATGCGTTCAGTGCCAACTCTATGCCATCAGTGCCATATTCCCTGCAGCGCACCTGGTGTTTGTGAGGCTCTCATCAAACAGCCAGCCCATGTGTGCGTGCCACAGCCCATCCCTGGGACTGTGCCTGTCTGCGGGACTGTCACTGTTCTGGTGGTGCCACCGGTGGTTCTTTGACCACTCTATGGGGTCACCCTCGAAGGCCAGGGCACCACAGTAAGCAAGGAAGTACTCAAGCCACTGCAGGCACACGCATTGATGCAACAGGGGTGGCAATGTCAGCAGCGGGTGAGTCAGAGGTTATTTGACCACTCTATGGGGTCACCCTCAAACGCCAGGGCACTAGTAAGCAAGGAAGTACTCCAGCCACTGCAGGCACACGTAGTACACAATGGTGCATTAGGGGTGGCAGGGCCAGCAGCGGGTGAGTCACAGGTTCTTTGACCACTCTATGGGGTCACCCTTGAAGGCTAGGCACCACAGTAAGCCAGGAACTACTCCAGCCACTGCAGGCATACGGAAAACATAATGGTGCAATAGGGGTGGCACGTCAGCAGCAGGTGGAAGACAGATACCTACAAAGCACCCCAGCACCTGCAGAAGATGTGTGGCAGCGGCAGCAGCGGTCATTTCCTGTCCTGACCCCAAGACCGTCCCAAGCCTTGAATAGAATGTGATCGCCTTGGTACGCCAATGGCAGGGCACCTGTGTGAGGCTAGAACGTACTCAAGCCACTGCCCCTAGCAGCACCAAAGGGCCAGTAGTGCCAACATCAAACACTCAGATTACGCCCCCCCCCCCCGGCAAAAAGAAACAGCAGACACTGAAAGGTATGGTGGTGGTGCTACGCTTGTGTTCAGCCTTGTGACAAATATGAGTGCCTGTCAAATGTCAATCCGGTTGCATAGAATTGTATATCTGGGGGGGCCATACCTTGGGCGTCCTGAAGCTTTTGTGTGACAACTGCCGGTGGTAAGACATGCTGACGCCCAGCATGCCTGTCAGAACATACCTGCAGCAACAGCAGGACAGGCATGGATGAGACATGTGTGAGTAGTATTACCTGCCAATACACCCTGCCACTCAGCCCCCAGCGCCGTTGACACGAAGTGAAAGTACAACATTCACAGAAGTGTTTTGTCAAATGCCCCCCCCCCCCTATGCACTCCCTGTGCTGGACACAATTGCCATGCTGGCACGCAGATGCGGACTGCTCCGTGGCCTGAAAACTGCCAACAATGACAGATCAAGATGGGCTAGAGACCATGTCAGCATGCAAGCAATGTGTACATGAGAGTCCTGTTCCCCTCCTGCAAAAAAGCTGGGGTGTCACAGACTCAGGTCCTATCCTGCGAAGAAGGAGCTTGCCTGCTGCGCCACCCTCATCAGCTTCACGCGCCAACACACAACAGAAACTGGCTCTTGATACACTTGCACCAAAGACCCCCCCTCCCCCCGCCACACACACAGTGCCCCCTCACTCACCCTCCCAGCATCACTTCCAGAGCATCCCAGCTGAACGTCAATGGTGCCCCCACCAGTGCAATGACATGCATTGCTGCAAAGAAACTGAGGTATCCAACATCAGTATCCGTCCAGGTCCTCTCCTGCCAATAAGGGCGTTTCTGCTGCACCACTACCCCCTGGCTCAAGGGGGGCTGGTAGGCTGGGTACGGTGCATTGGCTAGCTGCTCCGGTGGTATCTCCTGTACAGGAGATACCTGGATGCCAGCTAGCTTGCAGAAGGCCTGGGGAGGGGAGGGGCAGGAGGGAGGGAAGGAGGGAGGGAGGGGCAGGAGTGGGGGAAGGAGGGAGGGAGGGGAGGGGCAGGAGGGAGGGTAAGGCATCAGCAGCACCAGTGGAAGGGAGGAAGGTTTGCTTGCGGTCAAGGCACATGGGGTGCAGGTGCAGTAATGCACTGCGTGAACACCTGGGGCTGTATTGGCAGCCTCTGCTGTGCAGCATCTGGCGTATGGCTGCTTGTACTATCGAGTCTGGGTGTGTGACCAAGAAGGGATCAAGCTGCACAGATATCAGGCATCTGCTACATGGCGTGCTGCTGCAGGATGGATGCTAACGTGTCAATCAAATATGTGTGAATCAAACTTTCTGCTCTCCCACCAATACTGATTCCATCAAGTGCCAATGCATTTCATGTGCTCACAGTCCGAATCACTTGCTGGTCTCCTCCCCATCAATCACCTGAGAGAATGCCTTCCTGCTGCCTCCGCTGTTGGACACCCGTGACACCACAATCCCCTCCTGCTCTGCTTGCTTCTGGCTGGTGCTTGCCTTACATTGCACCTGTCTGCAGCATCCTCTGCTGAACTGTGTGAGTGGTAAATGTTGCCGCAGGCTGTGCGCTGCTGGCTGGCTTTGGAGTGCCTGCATCGACTGTATGAGTATGCTTTTTGAAGGAGCGTGTTGATGCGGAGACCTGAACGAAGACCCTGCAAACTATGGAAAGTTCGTTGATCAGTCCGTTTGGGCCGTTTCGGCACTCAAGGTGTTCTCGTACCCAGGTCAAAGTTGCGATCTGGGTCCCAGCGATCTGCGGTGGGGTACTATGGCAGTCCTGTCTGCCTCGCCTGACTCATGTTCAATACAGAGTGATTTTCAACAGCCCTTTTGGTTGTCAGAAGCTGGTTATGTAAGGCTGTGCTGCTGTCACGGACTCAGCTGCTGCTGCTGCTGCTGCTGCGTTGTAGTAAGATCGCAGAGGCTGAAGTTGTCGTGTCTGTCAATGTGCTGCTGCTGCGTTGTCAATGCTTTGGGCCTGTAGGTCATGGCCAAAGTGCATGTGATACAGCTCCGTTATCAGACTCAGCCGAGACACAGCCCAGACCTGCACCACCAGGTGCTGGGCACACACACATGTATGAGCATTTCATCAAAGAACAGACTGTGAGCTTATGCCAGGCTGGTCATGCTCACAACAGACAGTGATGCTTATTGGCCTTGGACCTGTTACAAGTCAACTGACAAAGATGCAGTCACAACTTGGCTGCTGCTGAGCAGCATTTGTGCAATGCGACCTCCATTTGCCAAACACGGTCAAGCCGTCAAGCCGCAACAGCCTCATGTGCTGTTGGGGCTACAATTGCATGCACTGCAGGCGCCCAAAAAGGGGCCACCAATGCTCATCTGCAGCCTTTGCAGTTGCAGACAGCAAGCAAAAGTTCTCCAGTGTGTCTCAAAACCACACCCCAGCAGAGGAGGGACACCCACCCCCACCACCACCACCACACAGCTTGCAGGCAGCACTGTAAGGCAAGCCCGGCGCTCGCAAGCACAAACAGCAGCCTCAACAGCTCCACTCACCTGATCTTCGCTCCACCTGCAATGAATCCAACACTATGACCCAAGCAGTGACAGCCGCACCCTAAACAACCGTTGTGTGGCAGGAAGCTTTAGAAGCACAATCACACGATGCAATTGTAACAATCACATGCTCCCTTCCAGACTCGACACAGCTGTGGTTTGGCGACCAGGCACTGTCCAGTAACTTTGGCAACATGCCTTGAGCCGTCCACTGGCACAACTCCCCGGCCTCAAGCAGGTGTTGTCTCGATGCAGGCGGGGGGGGTCAAGTGTGGCTCTGCACCCACTGGCAAGCTGTCGGGAAAAGCCTGGCTGCGCTGCGCAGCCCTCCTGAAGGTGCCACACTGCACAGCAAGCCTCAAACCTGGTCTGCCCACAGGCATTTCTGCAGGCAACACATCATCACCGGCAGCACAGCAGCACTCAGATCACCAACACACACATGTGATGCTGCACTGAAGCAGGCTAACAATGGCCTTCAAGCAGTCAACTGCAAACATAGCTGCTCTGGACTGCAAGGACAGGCTGTGCAGACCCTCTGCTCGCTGCAGGAATGGCTGCAGGGGGGATGTGCAAGGCTGACCGGCAGGCCGGAGTACCGGAGTACGCCAGCCTGCCCCACTTCCGCGTAGTATGAGGGTCGTAACCGCCCTCGCACGCCACAGCAGGGAAGCGGGTAGTCAAACCTCTGGCAGTAGAACAGGTGCTGACTCCGCTGGTGTCGCTACTCGTCATGCTTAGCCCTTCCTGCCGCGGCACACCCTAGTCACTGATCTGTAAACTTGTCTGGCATGGAGGAATGCAGCATTGATTGCTTGCTTGCTGGAAGGCCCTTGACACATCTTCCACGTGTCAGACATCACCAGGCCAGCACTGCTCGCCAAGAGTGTGGAGGGATTCTGTGCTGGGGTGGTCAACCCCCTCTCGAATGCCAGGGAAGTGGTTAAAGATGGGCAGGTGCAGCAACAGCAGCACCTTCCGTCAGGCGCTTTGAACACCACTGAGACCAGCCTATGGTACACTGCAGCTGGTGTTGACTGGCTTCAAACACAAACGCAACTGCACCTGCAAACTCATTCCACTGCACACCTACTGAGCTGACACCGCTGCTGGCTGCAGGGGGATGTGCAAGGCTGACCGGCAGGCCGGAGTACCGGAGTACACCAGCCTGCCCCACTTCAGTGTAGTGCGAGTAGCGTAACCGCCCGCGCACGACCAGCAGAGAACTGGGTGGTCAAACTTCTGGCAGTAGGACAGGTGCTGACTAAGCTGCTGTCACTATAGGTAGCTACCCGCTATGCCCAACACCCAAGTCACTTATCTGGCATGGAAGGATGCACCATTGCTCCTTGCTGCAAAGCCCCTCACACGTCAGAGTTGAGACCAGGCCAGCGCTCCGCGCCACAGGAGTGTTGTGAGGCTGCTGTGCTGGGGTGGTGAACGGGAGCGCTGCCAGGTGAATAGGGAGGGCAACAGCGGGACTGTGGTTGCTGCTGGGACACCAAACTCAGCAGCAGGAGGGCACCTGCAAGGCACACACCAGCAAGCCAGCTGTGAGAGTTGCCGCAGTGAGTACTTGATGGGTCACAGTGTGTCAGTGCGGGGGTTGCTGCCATCGTATGTCTCTGCACAGAGCAGCCCCTCACATCCCATGGACACGCTCCTGCTCCAGGCTTCAAGTCCTGGCACTTGGCCAAGCACGCAACATACTATGCACCCATGCAAACAACAAGTGGGATGCAACAGGCCCCGGTATCAACTCCAGCTCACCTCTCACACCTGGACACCAGCCTGGCAGGCTGTCTGCTGCTCAGACACAGCAGCACCCGTCAAGGTTGCCCTGAGGGCCTCAGGCTGGCTCAAGGTCCCTTTGTTGCAAACGGAAAACAGCCTAGGACCCCGCATCTTCTTGTATCAAGACTGCATGGACTACAGTCGCGGAAGGTGTCGTTTTGTGCTGGTTGCTCTCGATTCCGAGTGCATTTCGTAAAGTGTGGACTCTGCGCTGGAATTGTAAGTCCGATTATGTTGTGGGCTTCTGGTGGCTGCCTGCACTTGAGGTTCCTGAACCAGGCTGACCCAGGGCTTTCTGCAGGGCACAGCTATGCCCTGCCTGGTAGCAGCAGGCTGGTGCACACAGGTGTCTTGCTCATATGGCTGTATTTCCAGCAGCAAAGTCACAAATGAAAGCGTGTTGATTAAAACAGCATCAAACGCAAGGTTGCATGTCCTGTGCATGTGGGTCACCCTGACTCCCTGGCAGATCTGGATCTATAACTCTTCTTTGTGACAAAGAATGGTGTTCGAGCCTGCAAATCAAAAACAAGGTCGCATACAGTGCCAGATGAGATAGCAATGAACCGTTTTTGGGATTCAGCCAGGTGCACAGTGCAGCCCTGCTGAGCACAACTGTAGTTTGAGCCCGCCCTCAAGGGGCCGTTGGCTCCGGTAGCTCCCTCAAGGTGCTGCGATTTCAACCAGCGATGCCAAACTGGTTGTTGTTTCAATGCAAGCAGTGGAGCCCTTGGCATGATTATGGGTGGTCACTGACCTCTGGAGGCTCTGTGGTGGGTGTCTGAAGGGGGTCTTGACTCCGCTAGG
The DNA here is from genome assembly GCA_007449985.2 of Desmodesmus armatus. Lineage (NCBI taxonomy): Eukaryota > Viridiplantae > Chlorophyta > Chlorophyceae > Sphaeropleales > Scenedesmaceae > Desmodesmus > Desmodesmus armatus. Next base: position 156,670 of record VIIQ02000662.1, read on the forward strand.
TACATGTAGCAAGTGTGGTGGCAGACGCGTACCCCTGTGTACCTAAGGAATGTGTCACGGCAGATGTATCATAAGTTGGACAAAACCCCCCACCCCTCCTTGGGTACACCTTAATACCTTACGGCTACAGCTCCTGCCCGTGCTGGGCTGTACTTTGTACCTAGGAGTGTTAAGCACCCAGCACAGCAGCTGTACTTTGTACCCCTGTGTACCTAAGGCCAGGGTCTGAGGTACAATGGGACGTGATGCCCCACGTACCTAACCGCTGTAGGCGCATTCCTGCAGTACTGATGCTACGAGAGAATTCTATACAGTGTATACGATCATTTGATGCATTTACATGCGCTCCTCTGCCATATGTAAGACTATAAGACATCACAAGCCTTAAGTACATTTAAGTACACTTAGGTACAGGCCACAGGAGGCCAGGCGTACCTTGTACCTTGACTGTACCGTGGCTTGGCCTGCCATGGCCGCTATGCCCGTACTTTGCACCTTAGCGTACCTTAAAGTACCTTAAAATACCTGCTCAACGGATTCAGAGTCAGCGTCACAAGAGCTTCATAGTGGTGCAATCAGTACCCTTAGGTACACAGGGGTACACGTCCGCCACCACACCTGCTACATGTACCTAGTGGAGTCAACACCCCCTTGGTGTCGGATCAGATTTGCTGCCCCCAAGGGGTTGGTTATTAGTTGATGCTGGCGTAGCAAGTATTGCGTCCATTTGCTGATTGCCTAGCAGGCATGAACTTGCTTTTTTGCAAGTTCTGGTGGCGAGGCTGTGTCGGTTGCTGGGTGCAATTGCTGGCCAGCAAGCGCCAGCGTGAACTTGCATGATCCTCCCTTTCAGACCCCAGCAGCAGCGTTGCCACAGGCACATATGCATCTCACGCGCAGAGTTACATTCACTCTCCTCGACGCCTTGCGCCACCAATGGCAGTGCAGCAACATTGCATAATTCACAAATACCCAATATGCATCACAGCACAACAGCACACTGTCGAGGGTACTCTCCTGCAGCCAACGTTGCATGCATTGCCAACAGCGCCACGGGTTGTAGGTTGCAGCAAGTGGCATGCAAGGTCCTGTATGGTTGTAGGGCTGCAGCAAGACACCAGTACTGTATCATACTGTACTGCCCAACTGTAGTACAATATCCAACCCATTTTTTGGCTGTACGCTTTCATGCAAAAGCGCATATAGGGATGCGTTGCTGAAAACAAGCTATGCTGGATGCGGTACACCGCACCAGGCCATCAACAACCATACATACGATGTGCAATGCGCATTGTCACATGTCAAATGTCACAGCGTTACACAAGGGACAAGCACATGCATCAAGCCATCAGCAACGGCCCAACTTGATTCAATTCAGTCATCATCCCAACTATCATCTCCTCACTGTAGCTATCCCGCACGATGCAAGAGGTTAGCAGACCTGCAACAAGCAGCAGCACAGCGGCAGCATCTGTCAGTTCAGTCAACTTCACTAGGCGGGCAACCCCCTTCACGCGTGAAGGGGTAAAACTTTGACGCCGTACTGAGAAGCCCTTCACGTTCCGCACGTGAAGGGGGCGGGCCAGCGTGAAGGGGGGCCCCTTAACGACAAGCACGTGAAGGGCTTCGCGATGTCGTCGTGAAGGGGTTAGCGTTGGTAGACGAAGGGCTTCGTGTTGAAGGGCTTTGTTCGGGGAAATGCTTGAAAAGCGGGCTGTACACCGTCGGCACAGCGTTTTCAACGTCTCCTTGACACTAATATTGCTAACTGGTCAGTTTTCAGCTCATTGCTTCACGTCAAGTTCACTGGTTAGTCAATGCTCAGCAGCAGCTGGCCATATGGCTTGCATGGCACATGTGTACACAGCTGACCATGCTGACCATACGCATGGTCATGCAGTGGGCCCAAGCAGGAGCCATGCATTGGCAGCACACACACAGCAGCGCTGCTGAATTTCGCTTCCAGCATAGTGACCTCCCTTCACGGCCGCAGAAGCTGTCGCTGATAACTTGCACGCTGACAGCGTGGGGTCATGGCAGCATTTGCTGGGTGCCATACGGCAAAACACCTCCCACACACCAGTATGCATACCCTTATTTGCAGCTGCATGATGTTTTTGTGCAGTGAAGCAGCAAGATGCCAACATTGACAAACAGCCTCAACTGCAAGAATGAGGCAACAGCCTCCTGCCTCACCCCACCCACCCACCAGCCATGACAACACAAGCATGGTGTGCTCTTTGCTCCTGACCAGAGCTCTTTGCTACTGACCACAACACACAAATGAGTTGTCAATGGATCCACAGCTCAAACAAGAGAATGTACAGTGCGATGGTCTGCTGCCTCTTTGGATGCAGCAGCATGTCGGGACTGACTGATGCACCAAACCACCTGACCACACTCTTTTGTCCCACCTGTCAATCCATGCATATATACTGATGCACTATTGCATGTGATTGGCAGTCACAACAGGGCATGCATCACGTCAATGTGCTGGCACCACAGATACAATCCTGATGCAGCATGCCAACCAGCATATTATGTCCATGGAGGCTGTCCCTGCTTCCAACCAGCCGGCACAGTAATGAGCGCAACCCTAAAGCTGCATGCCGATCAAGAATTGATCAGACTCAAAGCAGCTGGCCTAAGCGGTGACAACGTCATTGACGTGGGCTCAGTGTGCGCGTTTCTGCAAGCCAAACATGGTGGCAGACCTTGCAAGGGCCAAGCCTGTCACTGGGCAACATGTGGATGGAGTCACTGCTCATCAGCTTGTAGCCTCCCAGCTTGCTGAAGCCTGGACGTGTCTGTAATACTTGCGCTGATTGGGTCCTGGTCCTCAAGCAGCTCGCCCAGCCTCCTACGGGACGACTCGTCCTGTCATGTGACACCACAGCAAACATAAGCTGTATGTGATGCATGTACAGGACTGGTCCTGACAAGGTGTAGTGAATATCAGCAGTGTCTGTCACTGCTCAAGATGATCTGCACACTTGAGAGGCACATGGTACTGGCTGCACCTGGCTGGTCAACATGCTTCTGCTGGGAGTGACTGTTGAAAAAAAAGCCTGCCAGCCTTTCTCAATCAAGTGTTGGCCGTGCAAACTTTGACGTTGTACTGCACGTTGAAGTGCTTGACATGCCGCCATGGCCTCAACATCATAGCTTTCTGCTCACCTTGATGCTGCTGCCCTTGTCAGGCCTCTGATACTGCCAGAGGCACGGCAGGCCACAGGCTTAATCTTGAACTTCCCTGTGCCCATTGTCTTGGCGAACAGGCCTTGGAGTGACCGCCAAACCCTGCGCAAGAGAGGGGGGGGGCGTGCAGTACATAGGCTGTTTGTGTGTGTAGAGCTACTGCCTGTAAGTTGGTGTGACTTGCTGCTGCTGCTGCCGCTGCTGCTGCCACTTCTGCCAGAGGAGTCCCTGAGGTATGCAGTAACCACTTAGGCTGCCAGGTATCCATACTAACAGTGACACGTACGTTGTGGCCCACCATGCTGCTGCTGCATCTGCCTGGGTGTACAGCCTTGTTTTGTGTATGGCATGCCTTGCTCACATCATTGAAGTGAGAGGCGATCTTGATGTCCACCCTGTAGGCTTGAATGGGTCAGTCACCATGGGCTAGAGCAGTTCTGCATGCGCAAGCACAGCACAGCGCAAGTCTGAGCGTGAGTTGACTGTGCCTTGGTCTGCGTCTGGCAGACAGCACAACACAAATACAGCTGCAGGTGAATGTGTCTGCTTGTTGGAAGTTCCAGATTGGCATTCTTCAAATCGCTATGTTACTGCAGGCTGCTGCTGCAGCTGGTGCTCCCAAACCAGTATGCAACAACAATGCTGCTGATGTTCCTGAGGCCACTTCTGCTGCCACCTCACCGGTTGCACGCCTGATGACGTCGTTGGTCATCACGCTGTCCATCGTTGGGCTTTCCGGCTCAAGCTGTTCAGCCCTCGCTTGCTGCCCAACTCAGAAACATTTCTCAGTTGGGCAGCAACATCTGCTGGGTCTTCTGCTGGCACCGTCTGCTGCCTCCAAGGGATGATTGGGATGGCAACAATGCATCCTTGGCTCTTTGCACACCAGCGAGCACTGCAGAACTACAGCTGCCCGCCTTTGTTGTGCTATGTGCACATGTGCTGCTGTTGAGCAGAGATCGCGCTTGCAGAGGCGATAGAGGTCGTGTGAATGCTCTGATAGAGAATCATGAGTACCAAGAAGCTTTATCGTTGTGCGTGCGTGTCCTGAAGGGCCTACACACGTCTGATTGCTTTGATGTTGTTGCCCTGCTGCTTCGCAAATAGTGACTGACTGCATCACTGTCACAAGAAATGTGAAGAATAGTACTTTGAAACGTGGAAAGTTTTGCAGCCCGATCTGTACTTGTCATGCAGCCATACACCGCACTGACAAGTGAACCGCGCCATGTGGTTGACTGATGTTGCATAAGGCTTTCATGCCTCGTGCAGCTGGTCAATGTCGCCTAAGAAGCTTTCAAATTGACTTTGTCAGCTTCCTCTGGGCCGCAGATAGGACAGGAAAGCCTTCAAAGCCATTGTTGACAGGTGCTTGACAAAAACACCCCTGTGAATGGACACATGCCATGTGACACTTATCTAGGAACCGCTTTGGATCACATCGGCCGATAATAAGCTCTGGAGCAATTCACAGCCATCACAGGGGCTCCTAGGGCTCAACTTTGAGGGTGAAGGGGGAGGCTTCACACCAAGGGTGACCCCCTTCACAGGTGAAGGGTGTGGGGTGTGAAGGGGGCTGACCCCTTCACACACCCCTTCACCACCCCCTTCAAGGCTGTGTGGCCACAGTGTGAAGGGTGGGGGCTTAGTGAAGGGTGGGGGCTTAGTGGTGAAGGGGGGTTGCCCGCCTAGTGCTTATGTTGTCAACCAGTATGCTGTGCTGACTGTACATTCAAGCAAGCTGAAGCTGGCATGTGTGATGCAGTCTCTTGTGTGTAGTATCTCGCTGTAGGCCAAAAGTATGGGCAGGTGCCACCGGACACCCACTACAGCGCGTTTTACTGTGCCTGGCTTACGAAACACCCCCGGACCGAGGTGCTGCTGATCTGCTGTTTGCGCAAGTGCCACAGGCATTGGGTGCCTGTTGTGCCGTGCATGTGCAGTGCTGCTGTTGTTGCAAGACACTGGCAAGCAAGGCAACTTAGCTTTGGGGTTGAGACTTTGACTCTCTGTGGTTGGATTGTTGAACCCTGGGGGGTAGGGCGTCGACCCTGCGACAGCAACACATCACCTGTCAGTTTAGTCAAAATGTGTGCTTGCCGTTTCTGCGCGGCATACATTCACTTCAAATGCATGGCGTGTGATGTGCAGTTTCCTATGGCTTCGGCTGTGGGGCCCTACGGTCAGCAGTGGCAACTGCAAATAGCAAATACCAGTGGCCAAACAGGAAACATGTTGCCAGATGCAGGAGGGTTTTGGCAGGTGCGCTGTGTTCCCCACACACAGCCCGTTGCTCTTAACAAAGCCCTCCGTGCACCGGTTGCAGCTGAATGTACAAACGATGCATGGTGTGCCGTGCATGTGCAATGCACCTGTTGCACCATATTCTGCCAAGCAAGGTAACTTAGCTTTGGGGTTGGGGTAGGGTCTTGACCTTTTGCGGTTGGGGTGTTGAACCTTGAGGGTAAGTGTCGACCCTGCGGCAACAGCAACACAAGAGCACCTGTCAGTTTAGTTAAGTGGAGTGCTTACCGATACTGCTGCTTGCATGACTCAAGCTGAAGCTGACATGTATTAAACTGTGCATTTGAAATGCAGTCTCCTATGTGCGTGACAGTCTCGCTGTAGGCCACAAACGGTGGGCACGTCCTGACGGCTTTCCAGCCTTCATTAAGCCAACGGCACAAGGAGACCAAACTGCCCGGCCCAGGGTGTTTCTGCAGGTGCCACTGGACACCCACTACAGCGCGTTTACTTTGCCTGGCTCACAAAACACCCCTGGACCGAGTTGCTGCCCTATCATACGTGCCGAAGTGTATGTGATGCTGTTGTTAACACAAACACAGTCCATACGCGCCGAAGTGTATGTGATGCTGCTGTTCACACAAACACAGTCGATAAGCAGGCCCACTTAGCTTTGGAGTCACTCGTTGGGGTGCTTCACCTTGGTGTTGAGGCCTTGACCCTGCGGAAGCAGCCACACAAGAGCACCTGTCAATTTGGTCAAATAGTGCGCTGACCGTTTCTGTGACTCAAGCTGCTGCTGGCATGCATCACATGCGGTCTCCTGTGTGTGGTATCCCGCTGGTAGGCCGCAGAGCGGTGGGCGCGCCTAGACGGCTTTCCACTTCACCTCCGACAGCACGCAGGAGACATACTGCCTAGTACAGGGGTGCTCTGCAGGTGCCACCGATGCCCACTACAGAATCCTGCACGGCGCGTTAACTCTGCCTGTCTTACAAGACACCCCTGTACCAAGTTGCTGCTGCTGCTGACAGAGCATGCACAGCTGGTGATGTGTTGTGCATGCATATGCGCAGAGCTACCCGTATCTCTGCCTATGCTGACTGCTGGCATGTTCAAAATGCAGTCTCATGTGTGAGGTAGCGCGCTGTAGGCCGCAAGCCGGTGGGCACGGTAGCATGCTTCCAGCAACGCAGACCAACAGCACACAGGGGACATACTGCCCGGTACAGGGCCCCAGTATTTCAGCAGGTGCCCTGCCTGGCTGACGAAACACCCCTGTACCGAGTTGCAGATGCTGCATGGTGTGCAGTGCAAGTGCATGTGCAGAGCTGGTGCTGCTGCTGCTGCTGCTGCTGGTGCTGGTGCAAGTACTGTCCTGCATACAATGCCACTTAGCTTTATTTGCCGTTGCGATCGCCGTGTCGATGTCCCTTGGGGTAGTCCTTGGGTGGTACTCCTTGGCTGGCCTTGGTGGAGTATAGAGAGGTTGCTGGAGCTTGCGAGCTGCAGGTCAGGCAGGGCAGACAGGCATTTTCAGTAGGGTGTCCAGCTGTGCTGTTGAACAGGAAGACAGGTGCTGCTGCTGCTCCGACACGGCACCAGCGTGCAGCAACCGCTCACCGTCAGCCAAGCCGAGCGCTGCCACCGCCATGCACACCAAGAGTGCTGCTTTCGTCTTGCTTGATTGTGCTGTTTCGGTTGCTGGTGGTGACGAGCAAGCAGTCTCGAACACCCGCACAACAACCAGGCCGAATCGCTAGCTTGCTTGTTGGATCACGTTGAGAGCTATCAGAACTGCGAGAGAGTGTCTTCAGGAAATCAAAGGCGAGGCCTTATAAGGAGCTGGCAGAGCGCAAACCTCGTCAGGTCACAGATCAGTCAGTCAGACACGGACGTGCAAGGCCCCTGATCCACCGTTTCCGCCGCTCAATGTACTTTGATTTTAATTTCGTAAGACGGCCACACCCACGTCGGGACAGGGGTGCACGGGCCAGTGAGCTCCGAGTCCATTACGCGATGCCTTGGCGCCAATTGGACAACAAGGCCCGAAGGCCCGTGGGGTGTGTCTCCTGCTTGCCGTAGTATGAAGAGTATATCAGGGCACCTGACCACCCTCGTGCCGTGGTTCGCAGGTGCAGGCTCAAGGTGCCAACACAACAAAGCCCAGCTCACCTCAGCCTGAGCTCCGAGCTGAGCAGGGCCTGCTGTTGGTGAGCTGGTCCCAGCATGTGGTCCTGCCAACGCACCCATAGGTTTTTCACACCAACACACTGCATTCCTTACTTGAGCAGAACCCTCATAGGGGTCCAAGTTCAATGGCATAAGGCCCTTATGGGCTCTGGGACGGTCCCAGATCTGAGCTCTAGAGCTGTGTCAGATGATTGGCCCCTGCTGTCAGAACATATGGCCCGTCCCCAGGCAGTTGCTTTGCATTTTTCTGTTGGCGCATGGGCCAGCCAGCTTCGGAAGCTTTGACGCTGATGATCAATATGCTTGGAGAACGTTTGGGTGAGGACCCTTGAGCTCAGTGAGAAATGACCAAAGGTACTACCAGGGAATCCTAGTCCTGTCCTGAGCACTGCGCCTTGTGTGTTTCGCCTTTAAACAGTCTAGCTGAGTCCGCGGTGGCTGTGCAATGCCCACTGCTGATTGAGCAGGCACAGTCGTTGCAGCTGTGTGGTGCAGCCTGCCTTCTTGTACGGTACAAGAACAAGAGGTCACTCAGCACACATTCCAACACTCATGTAGCGGCTCACAAATGCATGCAAACAAGGCCATGGGCCAGTGCCGCACTGGCTACAACAACATGCTGCCTGTCTGAACATGGTGTACACTGTAACATCGGTGAACCTTGCCACGGTACCACACCTCACCAATTCGGAACCAGACGCCGCGTGGTACGGTACCTGACTGCTATGCGACACTTTCAATTGCTCACACTCAGTGAGCAGGGTCCTAGTTTATGCTTGTGTCGTTAGGACGATGCCAACCCTGCACCACATGTGATCACATGATGTACACCTGGTGTGTGGCCTTGGCACCACACATTTGCTGGCTTTTGCGAGGTGCCGCACCATCAAACCAGCAGTCAGACTAGTGCAAGACCACTTCACAACAGATTTGATGGGTGATTCACTCTGTGGTGGGTGTGTGGTCATACTTCCTGCCCACATGGCCTTGCAGAGCGCTTGGAATTGGTTGGTGTAACAAGCCTGACTAAGCCTTACTAGCCAGTGGCTACTGAGGCTGTGGTCGGTTGCGGCTTCTCCTGACACTGCAGTAGCAGTACTTATTCCAAGGTGGTGGAGAGAGATGCCTCTCCCTCCAGGGTGCAGTTGCTGCCGAGGCTCAATCATTGCTATGTCCCCACAGGCAAGGTGAGCTGCACCCACTGGGGAAGTTTTAAGCACATGCAAAGCTGGCTAGCACTTATTGAGCTGCGGACCCAAGTAGCAACAGTGCTGGCCAGTACAACAAACCGTACAGTGAATGATCAGGCCCCTACTAGGTGTTGTTGGCACCCTGCGCATCTCAGCGACGGATGGTGCTGTTGCACACAGTGTCAACAGCATGGCCTGACCCCAGAATGGCACTCGGCTCAACAGCTGAATCTGCATGCCCTTCTCAAAGCCTTCACTATGGACAGGAGTGTTGTCAAACACACCTCTTTGTCTGCCAAGTGCTTGGCGTACAGGTACGTGTACACAAGCCACAGCTGTTGTAGCCATTACTGCAAGTTTGTGATGGAGCCTGAGTCATCATCTGCCAAGGGCTAAATACTGCAGCTTGATGTAGCTACTTTGCGTTGCAAAACAGAGCCGATGCCTCAACTCTGATGCTCGTGTGCTGTAGCAGTACTGCTACAGCCAGTATAACAACATTAGAGATGACAGAGTCCGTGTGAGAATACCACTCAAGCTTTGTTCTGCAACGCACATTAGAACCGGTTTATGAGCACAGTATAGCGACTTTCTGCGACCTGGGCTACTGTGGGAGAGACCTTGTCCGTTTATTGGCCTTGTTCGTCCGTCTCAGTGCCATTTTCCAAATAAAAAAGATCTTATGGTACGCGATTACGAGCATTTGGCTGTCACGGAGGTCGCTCAGTACTGTTCACAGCAGCACCAGGGTGCTTGGGCCCTGGACAGCAGGGGTAGCCCCAGGACCCCGTTTCCCAGGGCTGCTGAAATGGCTTTCAAGCGACCACACTATGCAGCAGAGGTTCAGGATTTTCTGCAGAACAGGGCCACACCAGAAGAAGCCCAACGGGTGCAGAGGTGAGCATGACACTCCTTACTGCTGTATGGCCAACACGCCGCTATTGCAGCCCCAGCATCATGCTGGGCCAGTGATGTGGAGTAAATGGGCTTGCTCAGATGAGGTAAAATACAGCCAGGTACTTACACCAGCTGGGTATGCAAGATTCAAAGCACACAGCAGCATGCAGATAGTACCCCAGCATGCTGCTTACTCATGCCCAGCACTGTACCCAGCACTGCTGCTGCCAGCCTCGAAATGTGCCTCCGCTGCTGCTGCTGCTGCTGCTGCTGCTGCTGCTGCTGCTGCTGCTGCTGCTGCTGCTGCTGCGTTATGTATCTGAAACACACATTGTTCGCTACAAGGTTCATGAGCCTCATCCAACAAGCTGCTGGCGTGTCTGCTGAAGATGCTCCTAGCACTCATAGGTGGGTAACCAGCATCAAGCCGAGGCAGTCAATTGCTCCTGCAAGTATCAGCACAGCAGCATGAGACCCCAGCACAGCCCCCCTGCAAGCCCTGCCTATCTTAGCCTGGATGATGCACCAGCAGCAGTGGGTCAACAATGTCATAAGGGGGGCCCTCTCATGCACACTTAGCAGCAGTTGAAGACAGACACCGTTTCCTCTTGGGTGGTATTGCTCAGCACGACTTGTTACTGACAGTGCATGCTTGTTCAAATGTCCTGCACAGGCCTCGTGCTTCAGCGGCCACGGGTGCCCCCAGCAGGCAGCAGCAGCAACTGCAACGGCTGAGCATGGCCACAGACGCTGACTCAGCAGCCCCCGGCGGCGGCAGCAGCAACAGCAGCAGCTGGCTCTACACCACCACAGCAGCAGCAAGCTCCCTGCGCCCATGCAGCGCCCAAGCCCTCGGTGCACAGCAGAGCTCCGCAGCCGCTGCTGCGAAAGCAAAGCACAAAGCCTTCCGCCCAGCTTCCGCCGCCCCATTCACCAGCACCCCAAACTCAGGTGGACCCTCCCCAGCTTCCTATCCCCAGGGGCCTGAAGCAAAGCCAGCAGGAACTTCCAGTGCTCAGATGCCAAGGGGGCCTCGCTCAGGGTTGAAGTCTGTGAACATCACCACCAGCCAGGCAATGCACGGCTTGAAGGACCTGTACCCAGACCTGTGGGCCTCAACAGTGCCCATCTGCAGGCCAGACCCTGCACCCAACAAGAACTTCATCAGCGAGTGGGGAGAGAGCCTGAGGCAGGGTGCAGGGGAGGCGTGGAAGCCATACCTTGCCACAACCAGCCAGCTGGCAAACCTGCAGGTCGCAAAGCCGGTAAGCCCACACAGTGACGGTACCGGTCCCAGCACAGGCTCAGGTCTGTGCAACCCAGTACAGCACAGCACAGCACAGCTTGACTGAGCACGACCTTCCTGAGTCAGGGCCGAGTCAGAGGAAAATTCAACCATTGAACGCAACACACACCGCCACACACGGTGCATTTCAAACTGCCAGCTGTATCGACACAAGGCTGCATGTTGTCCTCCTTGCATTTTCCTCTGCAGACCGACGAGTTTGCTGTGTGGGCGGATGAGGCCCTCATCGGCTGGGTGGCCAAGCAGCACACACACTTTGCAGAGCTGCTGTCGCCACAGGCCGCAGCAGCAGTGGCAGCAATGCTGGAGGGGCGCGCAGCAGCAGGCGGCAGCAGCACCCTCAGCCTGTCTGAGCGCAAGGAGATGCTGCAAGTGCTGAGGCAGTTGGCAGCGGTGGTGCAGCCAGACAGGTGGGTGCTTGAGGATATGACAGTCAATATGAACATGCAGGATTGGCTTCATGCAGCGTCTTGCAGCAGTGGCAGTGAAGTCTGCTTGCCGGCAGCTGTCCGGCTCAAGAGTGCGGCTGCCTGTCGCAGCTTGCTAAGGCAACCCCTGAAACTTTCAGGGGGAAGTTCACCCCTTCCATGTTGTGTCGCACCCTGCTGCTTCTATTTTGATATCTCCAGGGCCAAGAGCACCTCCCACGTGCTGCACTGCAAGCAGACAAGTGTTGAGGAGGCCTCCACTACAGCCCTGCTGAAGGAGCAGACCCGCATCCGCACCATGGGCTTCCCCCGCAAGGTCACAGTCAAAGGCTTCAGGCCCCTCTCATCTACTGCTGCACTCGCCAGCGCAGCCGCACAGGGCAGCAACAGCAGCGGTAGAGTGCAGTCGGCAGCAGCTGGCGGCAGCAGCGCAGGTGGCAGGAAGGCAACAGTGCGTGCTAGTGAGATGATTGACACACAGAAGAGCAAGGTGCCTCTCAAGTGGGCTGCCAGCAGCCTGGTGCCACCCAGCAGCACATACACCTCAACACACGGCGCACACCCAGGGCGCTCACCCCAGGTATGTCCCTTACTTACTTCCTATTGAGGGGCCCATGGGTACGCGGCACAACAGTACTGCCACGGCACAGCGCAGAGTGACGCGCAGGGTGCATAGTTGTATCAAGTCTCTGCATACCAGCCATAGAACCTAGTAGGGCGCTCACCACAGGTAGGGCGTGCGCAATGGAATGCATGCAGGAGTGTGGCAGTGCTGCGCAGCCCAGGTGTCCCTGACATTTCCGTAGGGTTCAACCCACAACCAACACAAGTGTGATCTTGAGGCTCAAGTTTTTAAACCTGCACGCGCTGTGCCTTGTCATGTCTGCAGATGTTCCGCACGAAGTTCCGTGAGGTGAATGTCGGCATGGGCCACGTGGACCAGCACCTCTACCCGCCCGGCAGTCAGGTGTACCCCGTGGAGAGCCTGTACCTTGAGCTCCCTGCAAAGTGCCGGCCGCAGGCTCCCGATGTGAAGACCACGTACCGCGCGTCCTTCCCTGCTGCTACGTAACTCTGGGGACTTTGTGCCCTGCTGCCTCGAAGCCTTGTGCTGCCTGGAAGCGATGGTTGCAGTACGGCAGATGCCATGCGCAGTGCGCTATGGGATGGCGTGCTAAGCCGGTCAAGAGCATCTGCAAGAAGCAGCCGTGCTGCGGTCGGCAATGACCACCAAAGCCTGGTTTGACTCGACCGGGGTGGAATCTGGATGGCGGCAGGACTGCCGCGGATTTATCTGCTGCCTGTTGGATGTTGTTGTGCTGTCAGCTTGTGGTTCTAACCTTTGTATGGCTTTGCCTGTGTGTGTGCATGTAACAACTTCAGTCAATGCAATGTGCTGTGGTTGGAAGTGTGCCAAATGCGGAGGCACACGCACCCGCCTTGTACCCCTCGCCCCCACCTGCAATACAGCCCCGCGATACGCAAGCTTTGCAGTTGGCTGTGGCATTCAGGGTGGCAGTCTAATGGCAACACACACACTGGAGCATTGCCTCTATGCTTTGTTCATGGGGTGCTGGTGAATTTGCCATGCAGAGTTCCCTGTTACACACCACCAACATAGTACTGGCAGCTGAAACCCACCCAACAGCAGCATGCATGCATTGTATCTCTCCACAAAATCAGTACAACAACCTTGCGACACCAAGCCCCTGCACAGCCATGTACTGGGCCTGAAAGACCCACAATCGCAGCTGCATGCCGCACCAAAGTACAGCTCAGCACAATCAGCAGGAGGCAACTCGCTACAGACGAATGAACCGTCCTGCTGCACACTGCACAACAACACACAGTGACATCAGTGCGGCAAGCACTCTATGGAAAGGAAGGGCAGGGGTCAGGCCTACCTAAAGCGGGAAACCAGTCACCTGCAGGGTGGGGGGAGGGATGCAGTCACTTGGCACTTGCTGAGAGTGCTAGCTAGCAGCCAGTACACTCCAGACTTCACCAGGTGGGGCTGCAGCGTCTGTTACTTAGTCAGGGGCCCTGCCACGCTGACATGTACTGCCTTATCCCTGTCTTGCACAAGGCATGCACAGGTGTAGAGCACAGGACCAACGACCCACCAGCTGCCTACAAGACATGTCGCGCTGTGCTAGGAGTCAGCCCCTCCCCTCTCCAAAACCGCAGAAGCTCACACCCCACACACCACAACGTGAAAGCATGAACTGCATTGAGGCACCACACACCATCCACCCAATCAATCCAAGGGGAGAGCTGCCCAGTCACTTGGTCACAGGGTCAACTTGGTTGCATTGTGAGCAGCTGCCGTAAGCCATTCACGCCTGCTACCACAAACCCACCCAGCTGAAGTCAGCCATAGCTCAGAACCTCTGCTGATGTCCTACCTACTGTGTTGCTGACACAGTGCAAGCCGTATACCTGCCGGCATATGCATGGTGCACAGAACAGAGCACGTCACTTCCCTACCTAACAGTGCGCGTGCACCGAGAAACGGTGTTGCAGTGCTTGAATCCAGGCTGCGTCATCTGCGCTACGTACCCTCCCACTGCGGCGGTGCTAGCACACTCCTTCACACGCCACCAATAATCATGGCAGCCCAGCGGCACCGTCAACAGTACATCAGCGGTCAACATCTGTTGTGACCAACGCCCATGTATCCATGGGCGGCCAATCCGCTCCCTCGTCATGCACCGCCTAAACCCACACACACAAGTGATGACGCCCTGCAAGAGGCGTCACCTGTGAGCAGAACCGGCCGTGCTGCCCGCAGAACGGGTTGTGCACAGCCAAACAACAAGCAGCTGGTGCCTTGCACAAGCAGGCTTATGATATGGGCAAGGGCGGCAGGCTGGCGCCTTACAGGTGCATGCACAGTGTGTAGCCACAACAACAGCACGCGCTGCACAGGCGAACACATGATGTGTGGTTGTCATCACCTCTTGCCGGGGCCTATGCACAACGGGCGACTGCTGCTGCAGAACTCTGCAACGGCCTAACTGCTCCAAACACCGCAGCAACAGGGGGTCCCTTCACATGTATGTATACCCCCTGGTGCTGTGGCGACCGCGGACCCCTGTGCAGCTCACACCTGCCAGAGCGAACTGTGCATGTATAGGGGTGCAGGGACCTGCACAACAGCATACAGCAGCTATATACAGCTGCCACCTGTACTCTGCTTGCGCAGTGCTGTGCAACCTAGGGCTGCAGCACATGTGCGCCTGCGGCGCGTGTTGGGGGTGGTTGCAACTGCACACCCATCTCTTGACACTGAAACACCAAGAACTGCAACGCATACACACACAACTTGCCAAACCCACTCAGCCTCACCCCAGTGTTACCTACAGCTAAGCCTGCTGCCAGCACAGCACCGAAAACACCCCTCCTTGGCAGTGGCTCCAAACCACCTGCGTTCCCGCACCCCAGCTTGTCTGAAGGAACCAAACAAAAGGAAACGTATCCAAACACGCACACAACACACACACACACAACTAGCTGGAGACGCACCTGCACACACAACAAAGGCACAAGCCTTAGACTGTGCCATAGCTCGATATCGTGCTTGCTGCTACTGCCGCTGCTAAAGCCGCTGCTGACTGCACAATACAACTAGGGCCTGTTGAGCAAGCCTGCGCGACAGCACCGCCACAACCCATGCAATAATAGCACCAGCATATGCACTGCCACAGCACATCACACTGCGGTACATCCAAAAAAACAGTTGCTGGGGTTGTGGCTGGCAGCCGTGCGTGCTCAACAGACCCCTTGCTGCGCAAACCATATACAATGGCCATAACTGGCATCTTTCAGCCAAGGGTCCTTAGCTGTACATACAGAAACAGTGTCCTGAATGTGGGTGCATGTGCCAGCACAGTTGACATGGGAACAACACGAGGGACATGACTGTATGAGCCGTCACACGCCACAACAAGCCATATGCCTGCGAGCAAAATGTCCCTCGGCAAACGCGCGACCCGCCACCTCTGGAGCGACGCGCACTACACCTGAACAGGAGCAAACGGCCGCGCAGCGGTCTGGCCAAACTGCACAAGGCACACGGCGCCAGGACGCCATACACCCCTGTTGGAAAAAAACAGTCTCAGTGCTGATGCATGCTCTGTCTCAGCATGCCTTTCAGCTCTGGATGGAAGGGGACCACCGCAGCTGAGGAATCACTGAATCAACAACACACATCTACTACTGCCAGTAAGTGGCAACAGCAGAGCTGTATAGCGAAACAAGGATGATAGGACAGAAGACACAGACACAAAGACACGCCCCGGTCACGAAGTCAACACACCTTCGAAATACGTCACAACCCAACACACACGCGCCAAGTCTGAAGTAGTAAATCCAGATATTCATCCACAGCACCCACTTAGGAGGGGCGATGGACAAACAGACAGCATGTAGGGCGTGACACCTGCCAGTCCCTGACTGCCAGTCTCTGACCCGCCCTGTCACGGGGTAGTATCCCATACAAGTTTCACAACCAGGGCGGGTGCAAGCAATCATGGGCAGGTATACGGCCTACACAGCTACTAGCTGGTTGGCTGCCCAGCCACCAAGCACAGTGCTGGCGGCCAGCCAACAGTCAGTGCATCACACAGAGCCGCCTCGACCTTGGCTTGCTGCTGCAAGCCCAACGCACACAGCGACACACTAGCAAACTGTGAGCACAGCTTGCAAAGAAGAGGCCACAACGGCCGACCATTTACGCCTGCTGCGCAGGGGGGCTGTCACAGCCTACTGCTTGGGGAGGCGCTGATCCGGCTGCATCTGCAGGTGCCATGCCAGCCTCCTCCTGAGTGGGTGGCGCTGCTGCTGGCTGCTGCTGCTGCATGGGGGCTGCTGCAGGAGGCTGATTGGGCTGCACGGGTGGCAGGCTGTTGATCTGGATGCGCATGCCAGCACTCAGCAGCTTCTCCAGCCTGTTGACAATGTGCTTGCCAAATGTGGAGGTCTTCAGGATCTCATAATAGCAGCGCACGCGGCTCAGCAGGCGCTCGCGCTGGCCCTCATCGCATACCTGCACGCAGCAGCACCGGGACATGTGAGTATGCATTTCCAGGTTCCCGTCTAACGGCAGCCAGAAGATGGAGCTGCCTACATTGCTTTGCGTCAGCTATGTGTGATCCGGCTCTTCTCAGTAAGCAGCTGCCCCACACGCAAGCGACACTCCCAAGACGGACAGCACCCAAGACACAGCAAATGTCATCACACGAGCCATCAACATGTGTGTTGCCACACACAGCATCGAGGCCTGCGTGGGGTGACTCCATGAAAGACCACCCCGCCAAAACAGGACCCATGCGTGGCACGCACCTCCAGTGTCTTCTGCACCACGTAGTTCCCATACTGGTCCTGCATCATCTGCTCCAGGGGGCTCTGGTCCCGAGCGTTGTTGGCATCGTCGGTGATCTCCGGTGCGGGCGAGGTGCCAGCCGGCTGGCGCAGGAATTCCTCCACGATGCCGGCACGCTGCTCCGGCTCGCAGTGCAGCAGCATCTTCTCGACCACGTTGCTGGCAAACTTGTTCTGGCTGAGCACCACGATGTGGGGGAACAGGCGCTCGAAGACCTGGTTGCGCTCGTGCGGGCGGCCTTGCTCTACCACATGCTGGATTACGTAGTTGCCGTACTGGTCCTGCGCCAGCTGGACGGTGGCCTGCAGCAGCAGACAGAAGGAAAAGCAGCAGATCCTCAATATACAGGTCATCCACAGGTGCTCTCCGATGTGCGTGTTTATAGTGGAAGGCCCAGACACTGGCAACCGGAAGCAGTTGGGCATTCTCAAAGTCACCAAGCTGGCGCCAGACGTATGCAGAGCCTGTACAGGGCTCCCAGATGTGCACCAAGGGATGCACGCATGCGCTGCTGCCGTGCCCGCACCCCTGTGTGGCCCATGCCGCACCTTGAGGATCTCTGACATGAAGTTGTCATAGCGGCCCTGGTCTGAGCAGTGCTCCAGGATGCGCTGCATGACGCGGCAGCCAAAGGGGTGGTGGCTCAGGCTGACCAGGTTGCCGCTGAAGGTGTCCAGCAGGTTGGTGATGTGCTGGGTGGGCACACACTCAATGACCTGCAGGAACAGCAGGCGAGCAGGGACACAGGCGCACTCACGCGTTGGAATCAAACTCGGCCAGTCATGATGACGTGTATCTGTTGGTTGCAAGGCATGTGCTAACAAACACAGCAGTCACGCCAGCAGTGAAGCTTTAATTAGCTGCTGCCAGGCATAATTTGCGCACCTTCAAGACTTCCAAGGGCTCAATAGCCGCACACCAACACGTTTTCAGCGCGTTGCACCAGGCGCCTGCTGCGCTATCAAGAAGCCGCAAATAACTAGCACAGACAGCACAACAGCGCCGGCAATGGCACGCCCTAAACTATGCAGCCCCCATGCCGGCATGTTCAGCCAAACAAGCCGCTGCGATGCCTTGCACCCACCTTCTGGATCACGTGGTTGCCGTTCTGGTCCCTCACGCAGCGCATCAGCTGCCCGTCCAGCTCGTGCACCATGGCAATCTTCTGGTCCAGCGGCAGCACCTCCAGGGCCTTCTGCACCACACGGCAGCTGTACAGCTGCAGGGACAGCTGGAGCACCTGCGAGCCAGCCAGCAAACCAGCAAAGAACCAGGCCTCAGCACCCACCACCGCCCTACTTACAGGACCTTGCACAAACGACCTTGCATATAAGACATGGCTAGACCCACCTCAGCCAGAACACTGCACGAGTAAAGTACACAACGCGCCAAGCTGACACTTGTGAGACTGCTTGTACACGGAGGTAGTGATGCCGCAGCAGTCACAAATCTTGACAGGCCAACTGACTCACCGAGCCCTTCATCTGCTGCGCCAGGTCCTGCCTGTGCGTCTCCACGTCCAGCTCCAGGAACTTCTGGATGACGTAGTTGCCAAACACGTCGTTCATCAGCATCTGCGCCTTGGGCGCGATCTCGGCAAAGGCCGCCTCCAGCTCCTCTGGCGTCAGGGTGTCCAGCTTCTGCTGAATGAAGCGGCTGCCCAGCTGGTCCAGGCTGAACTCCAGCATGTGGCCCAGGATGTCCTGCAGGTAAGGGAGAGTGGGTGAGTTGAGTCAGTGAGTGAGTGAGTCAGTGAGAGTCAGTGATATCGAGGCAAGCAGGGAGGGAAGAGTGGCGGGAGGCAAGGTGAAGATGCAGGCATACCAATATGCCTTCTTCAGCACTAATACGGATCCTTGAGTGGGTGGGTGCCTCAACGTGGCATCCATCAAACAGATTAGGCCTTGACACAGCAGCGTGCAGTACCTTGCGAGTGCTGACCAGCAAGCGAGGTGTATGCTAAGCAGGTATGCAAGCAAAGGAGCTGCACATCAACCAGGCAGTTAGCCAGCCCATGTTCCTCACACGCATCTGCCACTTGCGCGTGCGGTTGTTCTTGAACTCCTCCAGCAGGGGGTCGACCCGGCCAGCACAAGGCGACCCACAGTCGTCCATGCGCCCGCTGCCGCTGCGCAGGCCCTTGTCGCAGCGCATGCGGCGGTCCAGCCTGTCAGGAGCAGGGCCACGAGGGCGGCTGCTGCTGCGGTTGCTGCCATAGCCAGTGTCGGCCTGCATGTTCAGGGAATGCCCAGCGCAGTGTCAGCATAGAGCCTTGGCATGAAAGGAAATAGCCTCTGGTCAACCACACTTGCCATTGCCACAGCACCACTTTCCTGCATTTCAAAACACATACAACTGTGCCTGCGCATGACTGTATGTGTACGTTTTGTGCTGTTGTGAGCGACAGCACACTAGATCCCCAGCTGCGCAGACCAAGATAGCCAAAAATCATGTACTGACGATCAGCTGAATGTTATCGCTGCTCTCACGCCATTGCATCATTTCTAAAGCCCACCCACCTCTGGGTTGCTGGCTGCTGTGGCGGCCACTGCTGCCGCGGCTGCAATGTTGGCGATAGCTGACGCTGGCATGTTGCCTTGCCACTGCTGCTGCGCTGCGTTGAATGCCGCCAGCTGTTGTGGGTTCATCATGGAGAACAGCATGGGGTTGTTGATGCCGCCTGCTGCTGCAGCTGCCGCAGCAGCCATGGGGCTGTTGGCCATGGCTGTGGGGGTGCCGGGCATGCTCATGCCGCTGCCGCCGTTCATGTGGGCCATCATGCCAAGGTGCGCAAAGTACATCAGCATCTGCATCTGGTTCATGCCCGACGTGTCCATGCCACTTCCTGCTGCATCCACCATGCCGTGCATCATGCCTGCCAAGCTGGGGTCCCCACCCATGCCTGCCATCAGGGCCGCTGCTGCAGCTGCGCCATTGCTGGACCCTGGCTGACTGCCTGGCAGGGAGCCGGGGCCCAGGCCTAGCCCTGCCTGCATGTGCTGCTGCTGCAGTGCTGCGTGCAGGCTGCTGGCTGCCATAGGGCCCTGGTCTGCCTGGCCAGGGAAGGGGTTGCTGAAGGCATCGAGGCCGGCGACACCTGGCAGGTGCAGGCCCGGCTGGCTGACGGCAGGGTTGTCGGACGAAGACATGCGCAGCTTGGAGGGGCCGTGGCGGGACATGGGCAGGCCGCCCAGGCCAGGGAACGCCATGGCTGCATCCTGTAAGGAGCAAAGACGAGACACGACACCGAGCAGCGGTTGGTTGTGCAGAATATAAGCGCACAATGCGTGCGCTTGCTGCTTCGGCACGTCTCCCCAGCTGCACAACATGGTGTCATCATGCTCTGCTGGCAAGCGCTGCTGATGCTGCTACGCTCTCCTGCATCAGCCCTGCTTCTGCTGCAAATACAATATTGGATACCTTGCTACATGCGGGCTGCGCTGCAGCACATGCTGGCATGCTTCAGCACGCACCTCCTCTCCATAGCCGTTGAAGCTTGGGCTCCGGGGTGTGATGGGCGCACTGTTGCAGGCGTTGTAACACAGCTGCTCTGCTGAGAAGCTGTTCTCCATGGCCATGGTGGCGCGCGCGGAGCTGGGATGCCCGCCAGTGAAGCTGGAGTTGCGCTGCACGCCAGACATGCTGGACAGGTTGCTGCTGGTGGTGCGGATGGGCCTGCCGGAGAAGAATGGCAGTGCTGCATCCGCTGCTGACTGCTTGCCTGCGCTTGGCCAGCTGCCGACCAGCGCCTCTTTCTGTGCCAGCAACTGCAGTCAGGACAGGGTACCAACATGGCAGTAGCCGTGTTCAGTCAGTTGAAAGTGAATCATACGGTTTTGGAGTCAGCTGCTGGGCCGATACTGCAGAAACCTTCTCCTTCGCACAAATACTGGCAGTCAGATGTCGTGGGCCAGCTGCTGCGCCTGTCTGATACCGCTGCTGATCATGCATGGAAAGCACACCCAGCAAATAAATCAACATCAGTTGATACCTGCAAGTTGTGCAGGTGGAGGTTGGCCATGGGCGCATCGACCTCAGTGTCCTGAAGGTGCTCCTCAAAGTGCGCCTGCGGACAGGAAAGCGCCAACGCTCAGTACATATGCCTGCTTTGAAATCCAGTTTGATCGCCATGCCTGCGTTGCTTAGCAAGCAGCTTCCTCAGCATACTGTTCCATCTGCAGGCCAGTGCACGCCCTGCACCTACCTGCTGACCCAGCAGACCCGCAGCTGCTGGGGACCCCTCCAGGGGGGTGCCCGCTGTCCTGGCCCACGAGGAAACCATGCTGCTTGCCGCCAAACCAGCTGCACCAATGCCCGAGTTTGCTCCAAGCATGCCCCAGTGGGACCGGTCTGGCAGGTGTTTCCTGCACATTGCACCAGTCAACGAGTTTCGGTTGAGCTGCTGTCAGGACGGGCAAGCAGGCGCCAGCAAGGCTGCGGCCAATCTTGAATGCTATATATGGGCGTCCTAGAAACATACCTGTCCTCTATGTGCGCCGGGAAGGCCTCCTCAGCTGCACGCCTGAGCTGGTTCGCGCCAGGAGTCCCAAACATCTGGGAGCCCATCGTGTCCACGTCTGTATAGCCCTGATGGCCCTGTGTATCGTCCGCCTGCAGGGAGGGGCTCTGGGTCCGCATGCCCGACAACGTTGGCCGAGTGGAGACGTCCACATCTGGTTGCAGCTTGCCCCCTTGCGCGAGCACCATCTGCAGCAGCTGCCTCTGCGACCCCAGCCGCGCACTGTTCTGATCCTGATGCATGCTGCCTGAGCTGGCTACCTAGCGAACAGAGGGGCTGTAAAAGAAACCTCTGTTCCCATGCGTCTGCCTGCTGGGCCTGCCTGATTAACGCTTCGCTGTAATCGTGATCCGATCCCAGACTATCGATAAACGTCAAATACGGCCGTGGACTGAGCGATCTGATGGCTGTTTCTATTTGGAGAAACGGTTTTCAAGCGGTGTTACACAACCCGCACCCCGCCAAATCTTTCTTGTCTTTGATCCCCACAATTGGATGATTTTCGAAGGATTGACATCCGCCAGAAGCTGACCAAGGAAGCTGCAGGCCTCAGTCACGAACAGGACATCATAGGCAACATCCCGGAGACCGTCAAAGTGATCAAAGCTCCAGTGGCCAGTCAATTACTTCATTGACAACTGGATCAAGTGAATGCACGTATGCTGGAGGCAGGAGGAACGGCTGCTGCCTGGGTGGGGCAGGGTGGGGCAGCAGCTGGCGGGACCACTGCCACCCTGTCACCTCCTATGGCTGCCTACATGGTGACCACACCCCCAACCAAGTATCAGGCAGAAGACAGTGTTACAGCACCGCACAATCACACCTGCAGCGCACGGCATCATTGCTGCCCTTGTTGCTGCTGCTGCTTCTTTGTCTTCTCTCGCAACCGCTTGCGCTGCCACTTTGACAGGTTTTCATGTGGAACCTGCAGCAGCTGACTGCGGTCCAGGACCTTGGTGGATTTGGCTGCCGTTGCTGCTGGCTGCTGCAAACGGCCCAGCTTGCCCCCTCCCTCGTCAGAATCGCTGTCGTCTGACGCTTGCCGCTGCAAGTGCCGCTGACCCTGCAGTCACAATGCACACAATCTGGTCAGCAAGGGCACTGGATGACACCACTGCTGAACAGCCGCCCTCTCTGCACAGACTGCCGTGCCACAGGTGGAGCGGTGCCATTGTCACCCCCCACCCCCACCCACCCCACGCACGCATCACCAGCCTGCTGCACTTTCACAGGCAAAGTGTGTGGCCCACAGGACTGGACAGGCTGCAGTCAAGACAGCAATGTGTGCTGCAAGATGGCTGATGCACTTGTCCACCCTCTACAAGTCCCCCCCCCCCCCAGGCACCCTCTCCCAACTTCAAGGAAATTCCTGAACGAACACTTGCCTTGTTGCCTTGCTGCTGCTCATGCTTTGCACGTTTGTGCTGCTGATGCCGTTGCAGCTGCGCTGGCTGGTTCTGCTGCTCGCCATCAGCCTCTGCTGACTTGCGCAGCTTGTGCTTCAGCCTAATCTCCAGGCCTGAGGCCTCCATGCTCTGCAGGCAACAGCAGTGGCGGCCAGTGTGTTAGGCCCACACAGTGTGTTTCATGTTGCTGTTGCTAAAGCGTATGCATTCCTTGTGCTTGAGGAACACGTCCAATTGCAGGCAGTCACTAGCTGGTGCTTTGCACCTGTGCTGACGTGAACCAGCTACCCTACGGACTCTGCGCCCAGCCCAAACACCCCGCAAACACACCTTGTGCGATAAATACTTGGCTCCCAAACCTAGGCTGCAAGAACATCACACCACAGCACATCAGAGCACACAAGAGTGATTGGCCACAGACCACATGCTTATCTGTCCTGGGCGCTGTTTTTGTCCTGGCCCTAGCACCAGAGCTGGCCACTGGGGCACCTGGCCTGGCCTGCTCACATGCTTAAAAACGTGCAGAAAGCTGTGTTGTTATAGAAGGTGTAAGTAAAGGGGTGGTCATGCATGCTGCACCCTGACCACACCTGCTGTGTCCCCCCCGTGTTGGGTGTGCTGCGGTGCACCTGTGCTTGTGGAATGCAGGCACACAGTGTAGAGCCACCCTGCTAGGGGTTGCATTATCATCGCCCTGACCATGCGGGACATTCAGGCCGGGCAACAGTAGCTTTTGCACACTCACAGCTGGGGGTGCGGCTTGGTGAACATGGCCTCAATTGCTGGGTCTGTCTCTTGCGCAAGTACGGCGTCAGCATCAACCCCCAGCCATGCAGACACCTGTGTTGCAGGACACCACGATGCAGACACCCAAACAGAAGCACTGCTTGGCAAGCAGTGTGGCATCTCAAGTAGCAGCAGTGCATAGCACCAATAATGTCACTGGCTCCATCCCATAGGCACGCTGCAGAGCCAACATGTCACACTGTCTTTCGCTGTGCTCTGCTGACGGTTTCTTGCACAAATATCGGCTGCCAAACACACCTGCTGAAGCGCTAAGCCAGATGCCACGACCACAGCTTCTTCCTGATCCGCCATCTGCTCACTAGCCAGAGACGGGTGCTGCTGCTGAGGCCCAGTGCAAACTGTCAACCAGGTGGAGGCGCACGCTGGGTCCAATATGTTAAGATTGTGGTGCAGTATGCACTAGCGCGATCACCGCGGGCTGCAAGATATCCTGTCAGCCAACCTGGCTGGTTACTGTCTTCACCAGCAGCAGCAGCAAGTAATGTTGGTCCTGGGTCTAATTTTGCTCAGCGCAGCGAGGCGCAAAGCCACGAGAGTACTTTTGGGAGCATCGACTGTACTATCTCCCACTGCTCTCATTGACTCGGACCAACAATTACGCAAGAGGACGTGGATGGTGATACCGGTCACGAGTAGGGATACAGCAGAAGCCCTCTCCCGGTGTGATCGTCATTTACTTTCACGTTTTAACTCCCCAGAAAGTCAGAGCTTCCCGTTGACGCCAGAATCCACTGCCACTGAAAGGACTGGAACAACGTGATTCTGGTCTTCTCTTGCATGGCCCCTGATGACTTTGTAACGAACGTAGGACGAACTCTGCTTGTGGAGGATGGCCCGCCGTTGTCACCTCAAGTGCAAGCTGGGCTGGCGGGTAAGCACAGCTGAGCAGCAGCAGCAGTGTGTGGAGGTGCCTCAAATCGCAGGAATCTGGCTCCAGGCCCACCCTGTCTGCCATGATTGTTTTCCTGTAGCTTTTCAAACACATTAAAAAGCGTTCATGACGTAGTTAAGCCAATATGCTGCCAGTTTACTTGCTGCATGTAAAGAGACAGCACTGCGGGCATATTCTTCTGTGTGCGCAGTGGCTGTGGTTATGGTCGTGGCCATCGCGGGAGTCATGAGTGGCCTGACACTGGGCCTGCTCAGCATGGACAGGTTGGACCTGGAGCTCATGCTGCGCACAGGCTCACAAAAGCAGGAGCGCATGGCAAGGCGGTGAGTGCCTTGGGAAGGCAGCTGCATGGGAGGGGTTGTGAACAGCTGGACAATCAATCAGTGGGCTTTGTTGAGTATGGGAACGGGGTCAAGAAGCTGTGTGTTTGTGTCAGCGCAAGGTGGCGCAGGTGTGCTGCTGGGAGGCCTGGCGGGGCGGCTGAAGGTCAGGTTGCTGATGGGGCCAGTTGTGGTCTGCTATCACCTTAGCCTTGCTGCGGGATGTATCTAGCAGTTGCAGTGGGAATCAAGCAGCAAGGGCGTTGCGCAGAAAGGTTTTGTGTACAACAACAAGGCACACACGAGCAGGATGCAGCAGAGGCCGGGATGGAGGTCTGTGTCACAATCTCGGCGCTCCGCACACAGGGTGTATGTGTTTACCATGCATCACTGTCCACTAGTAGGGTGAGCAGACCCCTATGCATGACAGTGCGTTCATGTGCACGATGGTGTGTTGTACTTGCTGTTGTGTGCTGATGCAGGCTGGGCCCTATCATTTCACAGCCCCACTGGGTGCTGTCCACACTGGTGATCTGCAACACCGGTACGTACTGCATGCTGCTGCTCAGATCATGCAGTCATCGTTTTGTCGCCGGCAACTGCACTGCCGTTCCTGGCTGTCACTAGGTGCAGTTGCTCGTTCTTCAAGTCTGGTGGAAGGGGCTGGTCTGCACCCTTGCCCCGTCATCAGCCGTGCACCACTAATCAAGCTCTCACACTCAAGCTTTCACACTGAGGTGTCACGATGCCAGGGACCGCAGTTTGGGGGGGGGGGCAGCTGTCATTGCATCAATTCAAACACAGTCTGCACAGTTTGAAACAACCCTGGCAGCTGCACTTGCACCTTCACAACTGGCAGCACTTGACAGCCCTGTATCCTGCGTCGCCCCTTTGCTGTCTGCAGCTGCTGGCATGGCCCTGCCCCTGTGCTTGGACAGGCTGGTCAATGTTGCTGTAGCACTGGTGCTGTCAACAACAGCCATCGTGCTGTTCGGTGAGTGTCTGCTGTACCAGCTGCCGCACTGGCTATTGAACACACCTTCTGCTCTAGGGAGCCACTCCACAGCAACTGCCCTGCAATTGGGGCAGCATTGTGACAAGGGCTTCAGCATGGTGGGCTCCAGTTATGAGGGAGCTTGCATGTTAGCAAGAGCAGGGCCATTTGTGCATCTAGGGGCAGGTTACAGCTACACCCAGCCATATCCTGCAGTGCAGTCCCTCTGCCGGCCAGCTCCTCGCGCAGTCCTTGGTCCATCCCGGCATGCCCCCAAAGAGCCTGTGTACCAAGGCCTCATACTCTCATCTGTGCGTTCGTCCAATCTCTTCTCCTGCAGGCGAAATCCTGCCGCAGGCTGTGTGCTCCCGCTACGGCCTGGCCATCGGCGGCTATGCCGCGCCTGTTGTGCGCTTCCTCATGTGGGCCACTGCTCCCATCAGCTGGCCTATCGGCAAAGGCTTGGATGCCCTGCTGGGCCATGAGCAGCCTACGTTTGGCAAGCGGCAGATCAGCGCGCTTGTTGACCTGCACAGGTAGGCTGTTAGTCGGCCAGGGTGGGGCGCTGCTGTGTTTGCTGGTTGCTGTCATCACAGTTTGGGAGGGTCATGCTCAGAGCACAGCAGGAGTGCCACTAGCAGCTGCTGCTGGGGGGATGCGTGGGTTGGTGGGCAGGCAGGGAGGGGTGCTACTGTGCATGAAGTGAGGTGGTGCCAGGGCACAGGGGGAGCTTGGGCTGTGACATGCAGCGGGGGTGGAACCAGGGGGTGGGAGCAGCTGGAGCCACCGCGCATGCCGATCAGGACGGATCGCTTTTGCTGCCAGGTTAGCTGCTGATGCCGAAGCAGGGTTGGTAGGCCAGTGCAGGACAGGTTGCTTGTGCCTGCGCAGCTGGGGCCGGGTCTGGTAACCCAGGCGACAGCAGCGGTTGCAGCGTGCCCCACTGCAGAGCTGGGCATGTTTTGGCTGGGTTGTGGCACCTGCAGGGAGCTGGTGGCCAGCTGGTTGCTGACGGTAGACATGCACATGCCTGCTGCTGTTCCTGCAACTGTCAGGGAGTCTGCTGGGATGGGTGGCCCCCTGAATGAGGAGGAGGCCCATGTTATACAGGGTGTGCTGGACCTCAGCAGCAAGACAGGAAGCAAGGCAATGACACCACTGGATAAGGTCAGTGAATGTCTGCCACACCTGGGGGTGGGGAGATGAGGAGGTGGACTGTGGCAGCGGGTGGCCGGTGCGCGGGCCACGATGCGCAGTGCAGGACATGCAGTCAAAACCAGACTTTGCCCAAGCAGAGCGCTGCATGAGGATGGGGTGTTTGCAAGCTTGGCAGGCCCCAGTGTTGAGTAAAGCAGGGGTGGCGGTGTGGTACGCCAGCACTTGCTACCGCGTCCTGCAACCGTGCTGATGTGTACAATGCTGTGCTTGTGTCTCCAGGTGTTCATGGTGAGCACGGATGATGTGCTGGACAGGCCTACACTGAAGCGCATATTGGACAGGTGCGCTGAAGCATTGGAAGCTTTTTCTGTTTTGTTGTCATGTTACAGCCGATCCGCTGCATGGATCGCAAGGCCAAAAAAAAAGATGGTGCTGTGCCCTTGGAAGCCTGCTGGCTGGGGCCACCCCTGTGGCCCCCTGGTCTCAGCTGACGCTGGCACAAGTTGTCAGTCGGCAGAGGCTCAGCACCCTGGTTAGACCCCGCAAGGCAGCCTGCGCAACAGCTGCCGCTCACTCGCCAACCAGCATTTCCATCCTCACCCCATGCTGCATGTCCCGCGCCCTGCTTGGCTGCTGCGCAGTGGTCACTCCCGCGTGCCAGTCTGCCGTGGCAACCGCTCAGACATCATCGGTCTCATCCTTGTCAAGGAGCTGTTGGCAGTGGTGGGCCTCTCAGAGCCTGGCAGCGGCCCTGTGCGCGTGAAGGACCTGCGCATCCGTGACTTGCCTACGCTGCCTGTGGAGACTCCAATGACTGACTTGCTCAACCTGTAAGTTCCGCATGTTCCTCACCCGCGGTTCGCAGCATCATCGGTCGCGGCAGGGGAGTTGGCGTAAATGTAACACGTGCACGTGCACAGCCGCAGGCGAGAGAGCTAGCGCTGTGGCTGAGGATAATGTCAGTGCAGGACTGCATCAGCATGTGGTTGGCCCGACCCCAGCCAACTGCATGCTCATGCAGTCCTGCACTGACAATTATCTCAGCCACAACGTTAGCTGTCTTGGTCGTCGCCATGCACTTGCTACATGGGTATAGGACTTTACCCGCCTTGACGTGCTGTACTGACCGACCTTACCGCATGCTGTCCGCCTTTTCCTTTGCAGCTTCCAGACCGGGCACAGCCACATGGCGCTGCTTCTGCAGAAGCAGGAGGACACCAACAAAGACCCAGCGGCCTCCACCATCACAGCCGTTGCCAGCTGCAGCAGCAGCAGCGAGGGCGGCAGCACGCCTGTGCATGCAGGCAGCCGCAGCAGCAGCGCTAGCCCCGCTGGGTCGAAACCAGTAAGGTTGCCGCGCTGATCAGGTCGATCAGCGGCAAAGCACTCGGCCGCAGCAATAGCAAGAAGGAGGCTGCAGGAGCTGGCCACAGCACCATTGCCGTCCATGCGGGCGGGTTGACTGCCGCTGGCGCGCTTACTGGTGCTGATTCAGCAGCGATAGACCTGGAGGTTGGTTCGTCGCCACAAGCTGCAGCCCTGCACCCGCCTGCGAATACAACCCTTGAAGCAGACGGTCTGTCCATTCAGCCGCGCACAGCATCAGCCTCAGCAGCGATACCTCACTCAGCCAGCGCCCCAGGCCCTCTAGCGCGGCCAGGTACACCCAGCGTCCCCATTCCCGGGGCCGCTGCTGCTGCTGCAGTGCTGGGCAGGCTGAGCCCCGGGGCCCTTGCACGCCCCAGTGCTGCGAGTGTGTGGAGGGAGGCTGGCTGGGATGCTGCTGGCGGGGTGCCTGTTGGCGTGATCACCCTGGAGGATGTGTTGGAAGAGCTGATGCAGGTGTGCGGGGTGCTGGGGGTGGGGATGCGCACGTGCAGGGCACTGCAGGGGGGGGGGCAGGGCACTGGGGGGGGTGCCTGTTGGCGTGATCACCCTGGAGGATGTGTTGAAAGAGCTGATGCAGGTGTGTGTGAAGGCACTGGGGGGGGGGGGCTGATGCAGGTGTGTGGGCCACAGAAGGCAGGGGGGACGTGATGCAGGTGTGCGGGGCACTGCAGGGTGTTGCGTGAGCAGCCGGATGGCTTGCATGCGCAATTTTTAGGCCTCGTCATCAACATGTGTTCGGACCAGGATGAACGGGCCAGGATGGAACTACGCAAAGCGCAGCAAGTTGCATCATGTTTGTGTAGAGTGTCACTGCATCAGGCATGGTTTGAGTGTGGGGTGATGTTGGCGCGGGATGGTGCGAAACTGCAGGCATGACATGACTGTGAAGGAGCTGTGGCCGTGCACATGCTCAACTTTCCTGCGCTTTCTGCTGCCCGTACTTCTTCTTCCTGCCTCGCTCTTCTTCGCGCAGGAGGAGATTGTCGACGAGACAGATGCCTTCATCGACAACGAGAAGACCTGCAAGGTCAATGCTCGCGTCCTTGCCATGAGCCTCCCTCCAGGCCTGCGTCGGCTCCTGGTGACCTCACAGCAGCTGCAGGCACAGCGCCTGAGTCACCACCAGGCCCAGCAGCTCAGCCTTCAGCAGCATTCCGGAACACTCCCCCACACAGGCTTCGGCAGCAGTCCTGCCTTGGTCAGTGTTGGGAGCGCAGGGGCGGCGCCAGGGGTCACGGGTTCGAATCCTGGTGGTGTCGGGAAGCCTTCGCAGGCCCGCGGCAGCATGAGCATTCTTGGAGGTGGCGGTGCAGCAGCTGGGGGCAGTAAACCGAGCCAGCAAGCCCTGTGGCCCGGCACGGTTGGGTAACGGGCAGTGTGTGTGGGGATTTAAGGTGCAGTCACGCCAATGCAACTTTGGGTGGAGTCACACTCTGATGTGTGGGTTGGGGATAGTTTTGTTTTGTTTCTTTCAGGTGTCGTGGACGTTCCGTCCACATGCACAGGGATCTGGGCTGGGTAGTGTTGCCAGGATGTGTTGGCTTGGAGGCTGGTTCTTGTAGACCTTCGGCCTGTTCTTGTAGGCCTTCGGCCTGAAGATGTTTGTACTGCTTGTTGGCCTGCTGTCAGGCTGTGGCAGAGGGTAGTACCGCTGCAATGAGCAGGCGTTTCTGGTCTCTCTCACTGTGCTGAATTCTCTAATCACGTCAAAGGTGTTGCTGGGGCTTCACAGGTGTTGCCTTGGAGAGGGTCGCCTTGGTAGGTGGGGCAAGTGTTGTGTGGGTGGCTTGCGCGAGCTGGTTTTGTTGTACAGAGTGATGTATGGAGGTGTCTATGTCGCCGCAGTCGACAATCGCGTGAGCTGTGTCAGCTTGCTGTTGTTGCGTGGCGGCTGGTTGGGAGTGTGTGCCAGCAGGAACTCCTTGTCAAGCGTAGGGGGTGGTGGGTGTGTAGACACAGGGAGTTCATCCAGCCAATGCAACAATTATCCAAGGATGTGACATGTGTGTGAGTGAGGTGATGGCCGCCCAGTGTGCCTGTGTGTGAGCATGTGTCTCAGCATGCTAGGCAATGCATTGAGCTCCTGGGTGCCAACTTACATATCAAAAGTGACCAGTGCTGGGTCGCTTGCACAACAACAGGGCTGCCATGTGTGTGCCCTCAGGCTTGACTGTTTTTGTTGTATGCTTTTTGCAACACACAAATCAAATTTGTGCCTGGGAGCCAGGCTGCAGCCTGGTGCTTGGGGTCTTGCATGCATGCACCACAATCCCTCGATTGTGCAGCAGTTGACCAGCAGTGGCATGCCAGTCTCACCGAGCAGCTCCCCATGTATGCTCAATCGGCGGGTTGGCTGCAGTGTGTGTGGCTTCTTGCTGCATGGTTGAGCCTCCTTGAGGGGGGTTACCGGGTGACTGGCGCCCAGGCTTGTCCACGCATGTTCGCTGCAGCAGCCTGCTGCAGCAAACACTACGTACCTCATACCTTGTGCAGCAATTGTTACGTATCTCACACCTTATACGGCTGCATGCATGTGTACCATATGCACAGCAACATCACACCAGACACTGCCCCACCCAACATCAGCCGTGCACCAGCATCTGCGCATGTGGAGCAGAAGCGTGCTCAGTTGGGTGCCGCAACGGCAGCCCTCAACCATCTCTGCCTGGGAGCCTGTGGCACTTGGGCTCCAACCCGTCACGCCCCCTGCACCTGGTTTGGCGTCGTTTGCTGAAAGGCAGATCGTGTGGTCTGTCACTGCTTGTCCCGGCTGCTTGCTGCATGGGCTGTGTTTCAACTCGCACGTTGGGTCCGTCTGTGTATGGTGCAGGGATGCTTGGAATGGATGGCTTCATGTGTGTTGCTGGGCAGTGGGTGTTGGGGCAGCCGATCCAGTTGGGTGCATTCAGAGCTGTTGTGGGCATCGGTGGTTCAGCAGGGTCGTCCGTTCATCTGTGGGTGACATCGCAAGACGTAGCGCCGGCTGTGTTGTCTGCGGTGGCCAGCATGCCAGGCAGCGGCTTCTCGTCTGTGGCTCGGCCTGCAGTGCGCAGTGTTGCAGGTTCTTGTCTGTGGCTCGGCCTGCAGTGCGCAGTATCGCATGTCAGGCTGAGGGTGTTCTCTGTTTGCCGCTGCCAGCCTCCTTAGCATCCATGGTCGCATACATTCAGACAGGCACCCTCCTGTATGAGTTGCTACAGCTCGTGCAGTTTCCAGCTGTGTGGCCATGGCTGCTAGTGTGAGCATTGCAACAGCACTGCTTCGGTGGACTCATACCATCTGAGGTTGGTGTTGCCTGTAGCTCCATGCTACCGCCAGTGATGCTGATGCGTTGATGGTGTGCAGGAGCCGTGTTAGCTTCTGATGCAACATGTTGACTACCTGGTGTGACATGTCAGCGCAAGTGCTCTCTGCAGTAGTTCCTGTTGGTTGTTGCTGCTGTTGCTGGCTGGCAAGTGCCGGCGTCAGCTTGTTGACACGCATGTTGCGAGGCTTGGACACACATGTTTGGGGGGGGGGGGGGGTTGAGAAAGTTCTTTGTCTGTAGTGGGCCAGCTGTCTGCAGCCATGGGCATGCATGCGCAGGCGTGCCATGCCTGTTGTGGTGATTTGATTGCATACTGACACATGAGCAATGGACAATCTTATGTGTCCAAGTCACAGCTGCTCACACCTGACGGTGTGCTGGCGATGGTAGCAGGGGCACCGGGGATCAGTTTTAGGTGCAGCAGGAGCACACAGCTGACCATTCAGCTGCTTCAGACTGTTTGGCCTGGGTGTTTCCTGCCGATTGGGTGCTGGGGCGTGATCGTGCATGGGCGTGCAACATGCTTGATGGGACTGCCATCATGGTCTGGTGGTTGCAACAATGTTGCGACAGCAACTACTGAGGTTGGTTGGAACTGACCTCAGCTTCTGCTGGTGGTGGGTGGTGTTTTGGGACTCATGCAATGTACTACAGTGACTGTAGTGCAGCAGCAGCTGCATTTCAAATAGCGGCCACATCATGTATGTGCGGGCGTGAATGACGCGTGTGGTTGGCCTTGTGTCTCATGGCACGATTGAGTGGTGTCGTGAGGGAAGCATGTTTGCTGGTGGTGCATCCTGCACCAGGTGTGCTTGTGTTGTTGTTTCCTGCTGACGCTTTTACCTGCAGGGCCCCCAACAACTTATGCCCCATTCGGGCAGTTGCACACAGGGTGATTGCGACATGTGTCACTCATTCAATGATTGTACGTTACCCTGCGCGGTTGTGTTTGCACCTAGGGTATTAGAGTATCAGTTGTGCTCGACTCCCAGCAGGCCCCTTGCCACCAACTGTGACACCCACGGGTGCAGTTATGACGTCACATGCATGGGGTCTGGGGGCGCACGTGCACACTGGTTGTGCCTGTTCATCCTGGTGGTGTCAAACGCGTGGGGATCAGGCTTGTCTGCCTGCAACAGTGCCGGCCTCAATCGAGCGTGTAGCGGCACGTTTCTCGCAGTGCCATGTCCTTGCATTGGGGCTCGCAACTGACGCACACCTCCTGTATTGCAAGGCACGGTGTACCGGGCATCTGACTTGTGTCAGAAGGGGTTGACTGCGTCTGTTTGCTGCCGCCTCGCAGTGTGGGGTGTACATGTGACATAACACTGTGTTGCAGGAGCAACAACAGCTGGCTCAGCACAGACAACACATGCAGGACGCCGTTGCCGCATGCTGCAAAGGGCAGCTGATGGATGCTGCCGCTTCCGGGTGATCGGGGGAAGGGTGGTGTACAGGTGGGGGCCGTGTCAACGTGCACTGTACTTTTGGGTGGGCCGCACCTTCTGACATCAGTCAAAAGGTGATCTGGGGTAAGAACCCTTGACAGCAGATGACAGTTGGGGCTGGTCCTGTGGCTTGCCTCATGATGCACATCTCCTGTGTGTGGCGGGCTGATGCTGTTGTGGGGTTCAGGGTTGTGACACGAAAGACACAACAGCACAACTCAAACCACTACACGTAGCATATGGACTGCAGTTTTGCTGACACAGGCATGCGAGTTTTGGCTTGAAGTTGCCAGTGCTGCACGATGTTGTCCAGGGTCTATTTGTGTGACCACTGTGGTGCTTGGTGCTGACACCAAGAAGCTTCAGGAGCCAGCCGCCACAGACAACTGACCTGAGCACCTGAATGTCTTGTCAGCCAAGTTCAAGCATTGCTGCTGCTACACATGGTTGTTATGTTGTACTGCCCATGCCACATGCAGTTCTGTAGTCGGGTTTGCGCACAATATGCTGTTGTGAGAGGACCACACATATATTTATCTGGGGCCCTTTCACGTACGCCTGTTCCGACGTTGAATGATTTGCAGGGTGGCTGGATGCCACATGTAAACACGTCACAAAGCACTGTTCTACTGTTCCAAGTCAGTTTACATGTGGGTCTTGTATCATCACCCTCAGAAGCACACACGGCATGTACAGCACACAGCCGCTGCTGCAACATCTGCCCCACTTTCCAGCCACCCCTTTGCGACACCACCTGTATAGCAGCAGAACCACCACAGATGCAGCCTGTCTTGGCCATGTCGCAAAGGGTCGCACTCATGCATACAGAGCTAGCAGCCCTGGCCAGACACCTTCATGTCACAGCGAGCTCAGGGTTGGGGGGCCCCGAAGCTCGTATAGCCGCATTTGCACATGCATCACTAACCACTTCTTTGCGTTGACGGACACGACAGCTTCAGCCTCTGCAATCTTACTACAACAGAGCTAGCAGCCCTGCACTGCCATACGCTG
This sequence comes from Desmodesmus armatus, assembly GCA_007449985.2. Classification (NCBI taxonomy): domain Eukaryota; kingdom Viridiplantae; phylum Chlorophyta; class Chlorophyceae; order Sphaeropleales; family Scenedesmaceae; genus Desmodesmus; species Desmodesmus armatus. The sequence goes on from VIIQ02000662.1 coordinate 190,760, forward strand.
CACTTGCAGCACCAGCACCTTGCCTTGCTGCACGGCAGACAACCAACAGCAGCTGCATGTGCCGCTCTGCCTTGACTTGATCCATGCATGCCTTAGGGTTACCGCCAATAACAGGCGCGTACATCAAAACAAAACCAGGCCCCTGTGCTTTGTGGCTGGCAAAGTCTCGAAGCAAAATCATCCCAGCAAGACAAAACAGTGGTGAAACCAACCCTTGCCGCTTCACCTGACCCTGAGGGACAGATGGTATCTTACCCGCTGACACCAGGGCCGTGTTGCTGGAAGGATCCAGCAAACATTGATGCTGGAAGAATTATCAGAAACACCCATCCCTGCACACTGCACAACTGTACATCTGCTCATGACGCCACATGACCCTCCACCACACACAGCAAAAACACTGTCATGCAGCTGTAAAATAAATCTGCACCAGAAACCCACTGACTCAAACCTGTACACCACACAACACCTGACAAAACCTCAATCCATCCGCCAAAAAACATCTCACCGACCCACTGCCTGTGCCTCGACAGTGCCTTGCCAAAAATTATCCAGTGACAACAACCACAGAAGTGGTTAATTGATGCACATGCATCAATTAACCACTTCTTTTCGTTGATAGACACGGCAGCTTCAGCCTCTGTGATCCTATTACAAAGCACAACAAAAGAGCAACAGCACAGGACAGCACAGCAGCATCCCATCAAGAACCAACACCACCCCTTGCCTGCCTATCATGTTGGCACTGGCAGGATGTCGGGCGGCAGCATTGGACTGCTGCTGTCACCCCCAAACCCAGCACGCTTGCTACCTCGCTGCCCCTTCTCAGCATTCCCACTCAGCTGCTGCTGCTGTTTGTCAGCAGCACCACTTAACTGCGCAGGCTTGGCTGCACCAGCTCTATCAGCAGAGACAGCACCAGCAGCAGCAGCAGCAGCTGCGGCTGGTGTGGCACTGTATGCCTCTGACAACCCAGCAAGGAACTCATCCAACTGACTACCATCCAACTGCCGCCGCCTGCCGCTATAAACATCAAACTTAGCTGTCACAACCTGTGCGGCCGGCTGCTGCTGCTCCTGCTGACCTGCTGTCACACTGCTCCCACCACTGCTGCCGCTGACAGCAGAAGCGCCAGCAGGGGCTGCAGCAGCGGCAACGGCAGACGCATCTCCCTCCAAAACAGTAGTCGCCGCAAACAGCTGCTCCCCACCCAAGCCGCCAGGTACCCCTTGCAGAGTGACCTCCAAGGACAGGTCGCTATCCAAGACCCTGCGGGGAGCCCTGGCGTACACAGCATCCATCTGTCCTGCCTCAACCTTAGGGACCTCTGCTGCAGCAGCTGCTGATGATGAGTCATAGCCAGGTGGGGGCTCTGGTGCAGCAGCCATCTGTATTGCCAGGGGCCGCTGCTGCCGGCCGCTGCTGCTGCTGTCGGTACTGCTGCCGGTTTGCTTGCGCTGCTTGTAAGCGAGAGCCGCCAGCGCTGCTGCTGATGCCCTGCCACTGCTGCTGCTGCTGCTAACAGCTGCTGACAGGATGTGGCTGGCTGACTCCTCGCCCTTCTGTACAGCAGCAGCACCCCCAGCCACAGCAGCGGCAGCTGCAGCAGGAGCCTCCGCCGACAGCACCTTAGTCGCCGCAAACAGCTGCTCCCCACCCAAGCCGCCAGGTACCCCCTGCAGGGTAGCCTCCAGGGACAGGTCGCTATCCAGAACCCTGCGGGGAGCCCTGGCATAGACTGCATCCATCCGACCTGCCTCAACCATTGGCTCTGTGTGCTGCTGGTTGCCAGCTGCTGTCGGCGCTGCTGCAGCACCATCTGTTGCTGCGCTTTGTGCTTGATAGCCAGGTGGGGGCGCCGGTGGCTCGGCCATTTGAATGGCTAGCGGCCGTTGCTGCCGGCTGCTGCTGGTGCTGCTGCCAGCTTGCTTGCCCTGTTTGTAGGCAAGGGCTGCCATAGCAGCCGCAGCTGCGCGGCTGCTCCCTCCCGCTGCGCTACTGCCAGCACTGCTGCTGCTGCTGGATGCTGCTGATAGGATGTGGCCAGCAGATGCTTCTGCTGTACCTGCTGCCTTCTGCTGCTGTTGTGTGGAGGCAGCAGGCGCTGCTGCGGCTGCAGCAGCAGTGGCATGATGGGACACCAGTGCTGCTACTGCTGCTGCTGCCTGTGCAACTTCAGGTGACATCCCCTCAGAGTCCACACCGCCACCCGCTCCTGCTGCTGCTGCAGCTGCAGCCGCTGCTGCTGCGTTGGCATTGCGCACGCCCTGCTGTTGCCTGTAGTTCACGGCTGCAAAGAACTGACCAACTGCCTGGCCTCGTGTAACTGGCGTTGCCTGGTTTGCGTTCACGCTCTGCTTGTGCTTTGAGTGCCTGCTGCTGCTGCCGGCACTGCTGCCGCTGCTGCTGCCGTGGTGTGCTGTGTCCTGCTCTAGGGCCTCGCTCAGCTGTTCACGCATGAGGGGTATCTCTGCAAGAAGGCGCTTCCTCGCCATCAGGTACTGCTGGAACCTGCAGGAATGACGGCGGGAAAACAGGTGCACACCACGCGACAGATGCAATTGCGGCGGCGGCAGCAACATGGGCACAACGGCAGCAGGTTCAGGAGCAGCACAGAACCACAGAGCAAGACAGGTCTAACTGGGTGACACAGTGTCACCCAGTAACTATATGCAACCACAGAGGGTTTGCGGGACATATATAAAATATAAATAATAGAGAATAATAAAATAATTACAAATAAATATATATAATATCAGCCCATCAGATGTGTCCAGGCCCACAGCATTGCAAGTCTGTACGTCATGAGTCATGACGCTGCTGCACCTGAAATATGACAAAGCATGTGGGTACGTGTCACAGACTCGGCCAGTATTAGGGTGGCGTTTTTTTGAAACCGGTACACCGTGTTTCTTTTGGGGGGGGGGGGTGGGCAAGGAGCAGAATCAGTCTGGAGGCAGCTCTTGGGGGGGGGGGGGGTAGCAACTGGTATCTGGCCAAATTGCAGGCAAAACGTGCTGAAAGGGGGGGGGGGAGCAAGGAGCACTTGCCGTGAAAACCAGGGCCCCTCGGGGGGGAGCAACTCCACCCGTGACCCAAGGAAACAGGGTGTACCGGTTTCAAAAAAACGCTCCCCTTACACTCTGCAGCGCCTGGCTGCATGCCTCCAGCCTGGCAGTCAGCTCCCCGTCTCACAAACAGTCTTACAGACACAACAAACCCAACAAGGCTCATCGCGCGACAACAGGAGCACAACCCCTGGCACAACAGCTTCCTGGCACTTCCACGCAAACCCAAAACCACCGGGGGCTACAGCTGCAGCCCTTGCAAAGTGCATGTGAACAGACTACCCACCTTGCAACCAGTGCCTCATCTCCTGTGGCCTGTGCATCCATCAGCTGTGGTGGCCTGCGCTGCTGGTTCAGCACACCGCTGAACCAGTCACCCAGGGCCTGCTTGTGCAGACGGTACTCACGCAGCAAAGCCTGGTACCGGTCCAACACGGCCTGCGCGCAGCATTCAAAGATAGAGTCGCAGCGTAAGGGCTACGATTAGTCAGGGTATCCACAGCACCAACAGCAGCATGAGGGTGACACAGCAGCGTGCTAGCAGCGTTGGGCAGCACAGCAGTAGCTAGCTAGCATGAAGTGGCCCACAGGTGTCCAGACTATGGGTGGGTTCCAGAGGTGTTCAGAAGCTTACCTGTGCACCATTTGGTGTGCCATCAGCTGCAACGTGGCCAGATGCCACACGTGGGACCAGGACAGCAGCTCTGGGACGTGCGGGGTGCTGAGCACCACCACTGCACCTTTGCTGCTGCTGGGACCCGGCAACGCCCTGGGGCACAGTTGCCCATGCTCCTAGTTGCATGATACGTGTTTTTGGTTGATGTAGCAGAAGCTACTGGCTGACAGTGCCAATGCGGTCCAAAAGCGCCTCGACTTTCCAAGAAGCGATCCAGCACAGCAAGGGCGCAGAACAAACGTCTCAAGGTGATCCTATAACTGAGATTCGTCTGCTCAGCACTGGAGACTCAGCCGATGCCCACAAAATATCCAAGTCCGAGTTGTGGAACAGAATGCTTCTACTGCCGGCTGGTTTCGGGCTCTCAACCCATTATATCTTCAAGCGTAACGCATGCTGGTGGAGACCAGAAACCACAGGGTCCTCCTCGCCAGTGGCCTGCCAGCAAGTGTGACATCTGCAGTGACACACTGTCACAAGTCAACCAGCAGCACCAGACTTACTGTGGAGCAGCACTTTTCACTGCTAAGCTTCCTGCCACCATCATCAGTCCTTGTGTTGATTGGCAGTAGCACCCAGTCACCCAGCAGCAGTGGCAGCACCAGGTACAAGCAGTGTGCGCCCACCTGCTAGATCCTGGATCACTCCTGCTTCTGACTAGAAACACCACCGTCGTTAGCACCAGCACATACCCGTCACTGCCCCACTCACGGACACCAGATGCGCTCAGCTTCCTTCAGACGGTGTGTGCACCAGTCCAGCCTGGCAGGCAGCAGCGTGCACTGGCTCAATAACAAGCAACCACCATGCAGCACCAGGCCAACATCCCGATCGCCCGCAGCTGGAATACACTCCAGCAGCTGCAGCAAACCCATGCCGTCATATAGTCCCAGTTTACACCGAGGGTGGTTCTCCACTGCTCGCTGCTGCTGCAGTGGCAGCAACCGTAGCTGCAGCAGTAGCGCTGGCAGCGGTGCTGCTCTGCAGCACGTCCGGTGGCTTGGCAGATGCACTACCAGCAGCAGCAGCAGCAGCAGCAGCAGTCAGGCCTTTGCCGGCCCTTCTAGCAATGCAAGAAGAAGGCTGGGCAGCGCCGTCAGTGCGCAGGCCGGCAGGGTCCAGGCGGACCGCAGCAGCAGCAGCAGCAGCAGCAGCAGCAGTGTCAATGGCAGCAGTTTGCCACGTCCGCCCCCCAGTGGCTCAGAGGTCAGCAGTGGCAGCAACGCCTACATCAAGCACTGTGTGAAGCTGCGGGACAATCCACGCTATAGGCAGCAGCAGCGGAGACTGTTGGTGGCTGGCGCTACGCTGCTGTCAGAGCTGACAGGTGGGTGTCTTGGGGAGAGGGGAAGGGGAGAGGGGAGGGCAGGAGAGGAGGGAGAGGGAGGGGAGGGCAGGGGGAGGGTGGGGGAGGGAAGGGGAGATGGGAGAGGGGAGAGGGGGCACGAGCACTTTGGGTACATGGTCATGTTGTGGTTGGCTGGGGGGGCTGCCAGTCGATGCAGCCAGACAATGGTGCCTGCTGCAGGCTGCTGCGTCACGCGACGGTCGCACAGTTGCAATTAGCAACTGTTTGCGTCAAGTTGAGCAGGCAAGTACACCTAGTAGAATTGCTTGGGGGCAGTTGACAGGCACCAAAGGGGAATTCCGTTGGCACCGTCAGGCTTTATACAGTACCAACACAGCTGTTTCTTCAAGATCTAGGGTCGCCTCACACATTGTATATGTCCTGCTGCTGTCGCTTTCCTGTGCCGCTGGTATGTTTACACACCACAGCTGCAGCTGCAGCTGCTGGCGGCCTCCAGGCAGTGTCCCTGTTTTTGAAGCCCGGTGTCACTCCCCCACCAGGCCTGTCAGCTGAAAGTGTTATAACAGTTACTGACGCCGTTATGAAAAAGCTGACGGGCCTTGAGGAGGCAGCTGGGGTGACCATGGCTGCTGAACTGGCGATGCCGCCGCTGGTGGACCTATCAAACCACCAGCAGCAGCAGCAGCAGCAGCAGCAGCAGCAGCAGCAGCAGCAGCAGCAGCAGGGTGGACAGCAGCAGTTACAGCTGCAGCGGCTGCTAGTGCTGGAGTGTGTGCAGGACCCCGGCAATCTCGGCACCCTGCTGCGCTGTGCTGCGGCATTCGGTTGGGATGCGGTGTGGCTGCTGCCGGGCTGCTGCGACCCTTATAATGACAAGGCGCTGCGGGCCTCTCGGGGCGCAGCATACAAGGTGCCGCTTGCTGCTGGAAGCTTGGAGCAGCTGCTGCAAGTGGTAGACAGCAGAGGCATGGTGTTGCTGGCTGCCGAGCCAGACCCTGGCCCTGCTGCTGCAGCAACAGCTGGCACGCCCACCAGCAGTAGCAGCAGTGGCAGCAATGGCAGCAGTGGCAGCAGCGGGTTTGAGGGTGTGCCGGTGGCGCTAGTGTTGGGGTCTGAAGGCAGCGGCTTGTCGAGTGAGGTGCTGGCTGTTGCTCAGCCCCTGGCTGTGCCCATGGTGGGTGATATGGAGTCCTTGAATGTGGGCGTGGCTGGCAGCATTCTTATGTTCTGCCTGAGTGAAGGCTGGTCGAAGCTGACTGTGCGGCTGCAGCAGCTGCAGCTGCTGCCGTGACAGTTGTGTAATGCTGTGTCACGCCGTATGACGGCGTGTGCATGGCATGGCGGGTTGATGTGGTGTGTGTATGTTTGTGTGGTGTTTTCTGGCGCTGCAGCGTCTGTTGCTGCTGCTGTCAGTTGGTCAAGGACCTAAACCCTGGTTGGTGGTTTTGCTGCTGGCTGGGTGAAGTCTGCTGCACGCCCTTGACGTGGTCAAGTGGCGTGCAGTCCTGTTGTTGGTTTGATCAATTCTGTCTGTTATAGGCAAATGCTGGTTTTTGTGGTGCGGTGTGCCGGCGTTGCTGTGTAACCAACTGGTGGGACACCTTGCTACATCCACACTGCAGTTTTCTCAGGACTATAGACCATGGTGCTACGAGGCGCTGCGGCTCTCTCTGCACTGACTGTAGTGTCCATTCATAGGTTACAGGCTGGTCAGCAGGCATGCATGCAAAGCAAGCAGTTAGTGGCAGCCTGAGACACACACTTCAGACATTCTGTGCAGCCGCGGCTATGTGACGTGACAGCTGGGCTTCTGGCTTTGCAGTTGGTATATGCCTTATGAGTCTGGTTTGACATCTCAAAGGGCGGATGGGCGTGCCCTATCAGCAGTGTCCATTCTGGGACCGCTCTTGAAGCTGTTGGGTGGGCCATATCCTTTGGGAATGCAAGCGTCTGGTGTACATATACAGCAAACTTATTTGCTGGGCAAGATAGTGTCAGGGTGGCAAGTTTGCCGGGGTCCTGCACCATGCACTTGGAGTCCAGCACCAGACTCCCAGACACTGTGTTGTTTTGTCAACGGCATCATCGCATATGACATGCAAGCGATCAAGGCAGTGAAACAACAAGAGAGCCTGGTCACAAGCCGTGCAGTGCTGTGCCGCAGGCTGTCAAGAAAGGGGGCGCTGACTCCCCTAACTCCCTGTCCCAACCCTTGGGGCGGAGGGGTAAATGGTGGAAGTTAGTGATTCTGATTGCACAGCTGTGTTGTACGTGGTCTGAAGGGGCCAATGCAACATAGTGGAAATTTTAACTTCTGTTAACTCCCAACTTCCCTGGTGTAGGCGGGTTTCCCTTGAATTTTAACTCCCAACTTCCCCCCAAAAGACTCTCATCAGGGAGTTAGGGGGAGTTAGGGACCCAATCAAGGGAGTTAGCATTAGCCCAGGTTCACAGTGAACAGCTTGCTGCCAAGCCCACCAGTCACTGGCAGTGCCACATACAACCTTACATACAACCCACGGCGGAGCCTGGGGGACCCCTTGCCCTCACAGGTGCACCTCCTGTGTTCTGTGCAGCTAACTCCCCTAACTCCCCGGCTAACTCCCCTAACTCCCTGCGCATGCCTTGCCACTAACTGCCACTAACTCCCAACTTCCCTGGTTTAGGCGGGTACCCCTTGAAATTTAACTCCCAACTCCCACCGATATCTGCCCATTTTGGAAATCTTTGGAAGTTAGTGGGAGTTAGTATACCAATAGCCTTGCGAGATTGATTACACTTTAACTGTCAATTTATATTCACTAACTCCCACCATTTACCCCTCTGCCCCAAGGGTTGGGACAGGGAGTTAGGGGAGTCAGCGCCCCCTTTGTCAAGACAACACCATCAGCAGTTGGCATCATTCCAACGCGTTTCCTGAGCAAGCCAAACATATTGGTGAATAGTTGAGCCTCTTGTGAGCTGTGTTGCGGTCATTGGCCTGACGTCCCAGTACCTGTTGGGAAGCTCCACTATCGCCAGCATTGGCCATGCAACGCTGTTGAACAGGTCGGTGTGGTGATGTGCATGTGCTAGCAAGCCCCTCTGCCATTGACTGCAACTGTACTTGGAATTGTACTTGTGAAGCTTGCGAACCAAGGGGGGGGGGTCAAAGCCAGCCTGGCTGGTGCTACAGCCGGTTGCAGACCGGATATCACACTGTCGTACTGGCACCACAGCTGTCAATTGCACATGAAATGCATACTAGGAACTAAAAGGTGACTCGCAGCAACGATCCCTCTCTTCTCTGTCTTGCTGATCGGTGGCGGGGTGTGTCAGCCACGACTCGGGGTCTAAGGCCAACACCAAGACGTAGTGGCACGCTCTTTTTACAGCATCGCTAACGGATACCGCCAACTATTGTGCTGTCACAGGAGCCAATTGATCGTTGCACAGTGATTTCTGGCAGTGTCACCCGTCTCAGCAAAAGCTGCAACTCTAGCAGATGTCTCGGGGGCTTCTTATCGCGCTTCTGTGCGCCACAGCGCTGACAGTGGCTCAAGGCTTTGTCTGCAATGACCGTGTGAAGGTGATCTTGCACGCACGACAGTAAACTGCGCTTCACTGCTGCCTATTGGGCGCTCTTGGCACCTTAGTTGAGCATTGAACCGCATCAAGCGTAACTTGCTTCCTCCCTTGACGCCGCATGGTAGCCCTATGCATGTTGTCATTGCCTGCTGACCTGACTTAATGACTGGACTTTGCCTCCACTGGTGATTGCAAAATCTGCTGCTGCCTTTGCAGCCCGGACAAGTGCAAAACATCCGACTTGAAAGCACTGGCTTCTACAATGGCTACTCTTCTATGAGCTTTGCCTGGGACAGGCCCAACGACCAAACCAGTGGAGGCCAGAGCTGCATCAAGTCATATGATGTGGGGATCTACAGGGTGCGCATGCATCTCCCTCTTGAAACCTGCAATTGACGGTGTCAAAGCAATGGTATCCAATAACTGGCCACCAGCTGCATTGATGCAGCTGCAGGACACCCTTCCTACCTAGCCAGCCTTTTGGTGGGGCAGCTCATCAGTCATCATGACATCTAGCACATGTTGTGCTACCACTGCCATCGCGCATGGGTTCAGCGCCCAGGCACAGCCCTCCCACCACCCCTGCCGCAGCAGTTGCCGCACTCCCGTGCTGAAGCTGTCTTTTCCATGCATCGCAGATGGATGGCATGCGCATCCAGTCAGCGATTGTGGATGTCACCCTGGATGCCACCGGTGGCAAGTACCAGGCCAAGGGCCTGACTCCTGGCAACCAGTACAAGATCAGTGTGGAGGCTGTGTGAGTACTGGGCAATGCTTAGAGTTTTCAGGGAAGAGGCTTTAGGCCCTGCAGCCTTCGCAGCGGGTTAGATGTAGATTGTACTGTAGTAGATTGTACTGTAGCACAAGCAGTGAGGGTGGAGCGTGCAGGGAAGCTTCCAATAAGCTCTCTGATTTAATAGCCTGGAAGGCACAGCAGCAGGTGCACCCACCACGACGAGCACCGCCCTAACAAGCCATGTCTGCAACTGTTTGTGTGGCTGTTGCTGCCTCTCAGGGGTCCCTCCCAGGGCAATGGTGCACCTAGTGGCCAGCGTGGTCCCTTCACAGCCGCACCTGCCAACGTGTGTGATGACAACAAGAAGGTATGTGAGGCCTGCTGCTGGAGGTACAGCCCCAAGCACACCTCTGCTCTTGGCACACATGACTCATGAGATCGGCAGACTTTCAGAGGGTTGACCGTTGTACGTTGGCAACATTTTTGTTATGGCTGATAGGGGAACCCTCAACATGATTGCCACAAGCTCAGTATGTACACACGTCGCACCCAACTTGGATACAGCCTGTACCCCACCACTTCAGTGTGAAGTTGACTCACCGTGAGGGGGCCTGGTGTTGACCGCTCCTCTGAAGTGCTTGCTGCGCGATCCTTGTGCAAGGTATGCGCATCTGCGCACATGCCCCGACTGCCTGCATGCTCGGCTAGTACACTCTCCCAGCCTGTCCAACCCCCTGTTTGTGTTGTTCTGTGCTTGTACAGCCCGGCCAAGTGGCAACCAGCAACATCCGTCTCATGTCAACTGCCACCGACATGTCAACCTATGGCTCCAAGATCGTGTGGGAGTGGGACCGCCCTAATGACAAAGACAGCGGGCTGGTCAGCTGCATCAACCAGTACGATGTTGCAATCTACAATGTAAGTTACACAGTTACAGTTACAGTTTTTGGTGCTGCAGAGCCGTGCAACCGCAGGGGAGCCAGGGGCTCATGGGGCCGTTGATGCAGAGTTATCTGTTCTGGGGCGAGGTGTGAGCACAGGGGCTGGGGGAGGTGGGGTGGGGGGTATCGCTGTGAACTGAGTCATTCTTTGCTGTAGCGCTCACAGTGGGGCCTCCGAGTTGTGAATTCAAGCTGCCTGATAGCGCCAACAAGAGCCTGACTGCTCTAACGCAGTGCTGCAGATGGTGTTGAAGGCACTTTGCAGCAAGGCTTGCAGCTTGCAAACCCGTCAACAGTATTGCCTGGTTGAACCGGCAATCCCGGGCCACCCCTGTGACAACCTGTCCAGCTTGTTGGCTGCATCAAACAGTGTCAGCTTGTAGCCTGCAACATGAGCGTGCCGGAAACAGCATCATGCAGTAGTACTTGCACATAGGCTGCCTGTGGCGCTTGAAGCCGATCCCAGCAGCGCGTGCATTGCAGGAAACATCGTGCCACCACATGCGGCATTACCTGACAGAGACGCCGCCCCGTTGCAAGCACAGAGCACAGCCAGGTACTCACAGCTTCCCCCGCAAAATAATACTTGCAACATGTGCCTGTTCTGCGTGGCTGCTGCTGTGTGTGCAGAGTGAGGGCCGGCAGTTTGTGTCTGCTCTTGTGAACGTGGAGCTGCCACACACCAAGGCATCCTATGAGGCCAAGGGGCTGCAGCCTGGCAACAAGTACTACATCTCAGTCACCGGAAAGTGAGTGGATGCCTCGTCAAGCTTTGTGCTGAGGCGGTGTGCAGCCCTGCACGCCTGATGTTGGGATGTTTATGCTGCTGTCCTTGAATAGCACCGACGCACATGCTCCCTGGAAGGCCGATGCGAGTTTGCACCTTAGCCACCTCAGTGCGCAGCGGCTGTGCCATGTGTCCAGGGTCCAAGATGAGGAGCTAGCCATGCCCACACCAGTGCGGTCACACCCTACTAAGCCTCAGCAATGTGCTTCCGAAAGCAGAAATCAAAGGCAGGCCAGTGCGCTTGCTGCGGCCAAGCAGAGGGGCACCAGCACAGCCGCTGATGCTGTCTGTGACTGTTACAGTAATTGGCTCAGCAAAAATACTGAGCAACCCACAAGGGAGCCAGAGGCTCATGGGTGTGTAGACACAAAGAGTGCATCCAGCCAGTGTGACTGTGCGACTGCTGTGCTGTTCTGCAGGAGCCCCAAGCAGGGCACTGGTGCGCCAGGCAACAGGGCAGGCCCCTTCACTTCTGCCGGCCAGCCCGGCGGTGGCGGCGCTCAGCCTAAGACAGCAGACGAGAAGGGCAAGTAAACCGCCGTGTTGCTTTGATTTCTCATGGATCTCCTGTGGGTTTGATCCCCCAAGTCTGCCGCCGCAGTGTGGCAGCCAACGATTGAACGAAAGGCATGCGGAATGCCCGTCTGTGACTTGTGGCGTCATATTTGTGGTTTGAGCAGCCGGCTTTGCCATTTTGTGGGCGAGTAGTTTCTTCCTTTAGGAAGAGCCGCGGCATTTTGTCAGGGCGTGGGCCAGTGGCCAAGGAGTCATGAACCTCCTGGTCAATATTCTTGCCTAGCCACCTTGAGCTGAGCGTCTGTGGGTACAGCACAGCACAGCACAGCTCAGGGGCGGGCAGCACATATTTTCGGACAAACGGGCATGACATGGTTGCTGGGAGGCAACAGCGTGGGGGTTGTGCTGCTGTGCAGCAGCTGACAGCGGACAGCGGACGTGCTCAGGGTGTAGTGGAAGCACAGCCTTTCTGCCAAACAAGAACAGCTGTCTGGCAGCTGGAGTTGCTTGATCTGTGAATATTTTTTTGGCTGAGACTGCCCGTCTGCGGGCATGGGGTGCCATTGGGGCAATGCGCTCCTGCGACAGTGATCCTGCCGTGTCAAGGGGTTCCTTCGTATATGTTTTAGTACCCCTTGGCCGCGATTGCTGCTCAGGCAATGTAACCACGAGGTTCGCTTGATCCATTGTAGCAGCTCTTCAACACTGCGATATGTCACAGTTTCAGCAGGGTAGCTGGCGGGCCGTCGTTGGTCAACACACAGACACATGCAGGCGTCAGTGCGGCGCCAGCCTGGCATCAGTCTGCCATGCAGAAAAATGTGGCAACGTCAAAGGCACCCCTGCTGACAAGAGTGACAGTGACTGAAGATTGAAGCACGTGCTCAGTCAGCTGTAATGCATTCGCATGGTCCATTCCATCAGTCAAACCCACCATGACTGATTGTAACAAGATCGCACGTTGAAGCCAGAACGAGCAGTATGATTCCAGTTTGTATCGCTCAAGGTTGCAAGTTCGTATACTGTCATTTGTTGAGCCGTGTTGGTGCCGATACAAAGTACAGCTGCTCCAGATGCAAGCCTCATGTTCCAGCAGATGCCTAGACGCCCGATCCAGCACGCACAGCAGCACCTGGAGGTCAACTAGGTACCATAAATCAGCTAGGCATGTGCCAAGGGCGGCCAGCAGCAATGGCACACCCCCAGCTGCACCCCCAGCAGCGTATGAAGAAGTGCCAGGACCCCGCAATGCCTTTGTGCCTGGACAAGAGTCTGAGAGCAGGAGGCAGTTATTCAACCGGATATCACCTGTCTATGATGAGGTGCGTTTGGAGGGATTGGCATCTGTGGCATCCATGCTAGGCAGTCCCTGGGGTGGACTCATCCCTGGCCTCCCTAGAGGGTGCACCTTGATCACTTCATGGCAAGCAGCAGATGGACTTTGCAGACAAAGCAGCAGGGGTGCATGTACCCATGGCTAGGCAGGCACATATGCAAGTCGCTTGTGCAAGCAGTCAACACCAGTGACAGGCTGGTGCCAGGCTGGCTGCTCAGCAGACACCCTCTCTTGGCCAGCATGCACCTTCTCACTGGGTCCAGGGGGCAAAGACGTACATGGGACCTTGAAGCGGTACAGTATTTCTCCCTTTGGCTCCTGCTGCCCTCATGCATGCTTCACACGGCCACCAATGAACATAGTTTCAGATGGGCCAAAGTGACCTCATGGCATCCCTACCTGTCCTTCCTGCACCTGCGGTTCTGCTCCTGCAGTTGAACGACCGGCTCAGCCTAGGGCAGCACAGGCTGTGGAAGCGTATGGCTGTCAAGTGGACGCGCGTAAAGCCGGGGCAGCGGGCGCTGGATGTCTGCTGCGGCAGCGGCGACCTGGCAATAATTCTAGCAGACGCAGTGGGTCCCTCGGGGCGTGTCACGGGGCTGGACTTTGCAGCTGACATGCTGCAGGTGGGTGTGGGGTTTGGGGTTTAGGGTTTCTTTGTTATTTCTTCTTTCTGTCTTTTTTCTTTTATCAGTCCAAACCCTGGGGCCCTCAGGGCGTGTCACAAGGCTGGACTTTGCAGCTGACCTGCTGCAGGTGGGTGTGAGGAGTGTAGACAGAGAGCATGCATCCAATCGCAATACGAGCCAGTGGAGAGGGGTAGTCAAAGTACTGTCGAAAGCTGTAGCCGCGCACCTGGGCCCGCTGCTGCCATGCCTAACAAAAATGCAAAGAGTGTGCATGGATGGCTTTGGGCTGCCACAGCCTCGGCGTGTCAGCGATATGCGGTGTATTCGTTACAGTATCAGCGCAGTGGCAGTGTTGCATTAGAGTCCCCAACGCATGTTGTACAGTGAATGCGTGCCAGGACTGCTGGGAGGTGGGTGTGAGGAGTTACTAACCATAGTATGCATGGGTGGCTTGGGTCTGCAGCGTATCAGGGAAATGGCAGCGCCGCATCAGAGTCCCAATGTGGATAGGTTGGTCAGTGAATGTGTGACAACGTCATACCTGTGTTATGGGATGTGGCCATCACCACCTGCACACCTTGCAGCGGCCAGAGAACAATGGCCATGCAGCACACAACCCTTTTCTCATTGACGCGTACTCTTTGCTGCAGCACGTGCCTGAAGAAATCCCCTTCAAAGATCAGGTGGAGTGTGGGACCAGAGACTGCTTTGTGTCTCCCCTCCCTCACCCTGCCTCTGCACCTGCTCCTCTTCCTCCCGCACGTTGCATGTGAACGCTGTACACGGCGTGCTTGCAGGACGCGCGGCAGCGGGAATCAGCAGCGGCGGCGGAGCAGCCTGGCCTGCGGCGTGCAGCAGTTGACTGGGTGCAGGGAGATGCCCTGGAGCTGCCATTCCCTGATGCCTCATTTGACGCTGCAACGATGGGATACGGGCTGCGCAACGTGGCAGACATACCTCAGGTGCGGTTTGGTGTGTTGGCATGCACACCTATGCACTCACAAAGTTTTGACTGATTTTCTGGGTGGACTTGCTGATTACAGGCCTGGTGACCTTTTGACAGGGGCTATTTGCATGTTGGCACCTGTAGATGTGCCGCGCAAGAGGTCAGCCAGTGGCTCACTCGCACCAACACTTACAAGGAGTCCCAACAGAGTGGCGGTGCTCATCAGGGTGCACACGTGGCAGGCGTGTCTACCCAGCACTGTCATTCCTAAGTACACACCTGCCATGGCTCCTCTTACCACAACGTTGTGCACCGGTGTGTGGCTGCTGTCACTGCAATGAGTGGTGCACTTCGTAGCGCTTTTACATCGAAAAGAATGCACCCCTTGCCTTATCCCAAGAATTCTATTGCTTTTTCGCTGCTGTCTTGCGGTTACGCTGCAACTTCAGGCGCTGCGGGAGTTGAGGCGTGTGCTGGTCCCAGGGGGGCGTGTATCGGTGCTGGATTTTAACAACAGCGAGCAGCCACTTATTGACGGCCTGCAGGTGAGGGAGGGAGGGGGGCTAGAGGGGGAGGGGCCGCGGTGGCGACGGCCACCACAGCCTGTGCAATTGTGCACCTGCAGTTGGCTGTTGCCTTGTTTGTTTACGACATGGCAACCAGATGTGATGGCAAACAGCAATTCTGGCATGCCGGTGATGATCAGTGCCTTTCATCTCAGCTGCCTGTCATGTCAGCGGCTGCCTGCTGATCAGCCACGCGCAGTCATTGCCTTTTCAGCAGATCAGCCACAACCAGCTTGAAACAATGCAGGCGTCGCTGGCAGCAATTAAGGCCGGATTACTGCAATGATCCGCTGGCTGTATGACAGAGTCACTCCACATCCCAGCTGGCTGATCAGCCTCATGAGGACGCAGCAGGCTGGTGTGTGTGCCTTCGCCCGACAGCAAACGACGACTGTTGCTTTTGCTATCATGCGCATTGCAGGGGCTGTTGCTGGAGAACATCGTTGTGCCCGCTGCAGCAGCGTACGGTCTGGCGGACGAGTACAAGTACCTGCGACCGAGCATCAAGCGGTTCCCCACCGGCCGAGAACAGGAGCTGCTGGCAAAGGAAGCTGGTTTCAGCAAAGCGGCTCACTATGAGATCGGATTTGGTCTGATGGGCTGCCTAGTTGCGACACGTTGACTGGCTACAGTTGGCTGATGGCTGATGGCCGACCAGCAAGACAGTGAGGGCGGTGTTGGCCGCGGAGCTGGTGCTTGAGTGTTGTTATGTTGCGCAAGTTCATCCAATCGCGATCAAAACAGGATGCAACCGTAGACGTACTCATTTACACCCGGCTTGGTGCGGCCCGGCAGGCTGCAAATATACAATTTTGCCCTCAGCTGTGTGCTAAATCAGCAACATTTGGCCTGTCTGCTCCGGTATGAGCGTGATCGTACTCGTATAAGGCCATACGGCTGCCAGGAGTGGTCCCGTCCTTTATATCAACTGTGAAGTTTGACTACTGCATGGTCTGGGCTGGGGTAAGAACTTTGACATCGCCCATGAGGAAAAGAAGCTCTCACGCTGCATCATATGCTTCGTTCCCTGATCCTGCAAAGACACCAAGTATTTTTGTCACACCAGTTGCTGAGTAGCATCCTTTCTTCAGCTTTCTTGTTCAGACCAACGCGGTTCCTGTCCTTTGCTTTGCTTTGCTCAGCGTTCTTTTCATCAGATTGATCGCATTCAGTCCGTTGGAAGCCTTTGCGACGACCCAGCCCAAGGCACTGAAGGAAGCAGAAGCTGTCCAGACTTCGCCGTTCTCGTCCCCCGTGCTTTACGTGAGTGTCAGCATGTGTTGAGTTACGCTGGGCTGGTCATATGGGGCAGCCTTGCGGTACCTGGAACGCTTCCAGCTTGTCATCATAGCTACAGCTTCTCCGTCAGGTCAAGCAGAGGCCTGAGTTGCGCTTTTATGCTTCTGCCTGCTGCTGGAATGATGGATGCTCCATGCAGTCTGCATGGCACCTTCTGTCCCCACCGTCCACCGTCCTCGATCAGCTGTCGCACACTCCCCTACCACGTTCTCACCGCATTGGCCCCCCGCTTCCTCCCTTTCTGTCCCTTTTGTCCTGTCGTAGCGTACGCGTCTCTACAGCTTGCGATGGCACTCCCTCAGCAGGACACTCAGCTGTTCAACAGCCTGGTCATGGAGCTTGACATGGCCAGCATGCACACGCAGCTTGGCAGCATGGGGCTGCAGCAAGGCAGCAGGCGCAACAGCCTCGGCGCTTCCAGCACCACCAGCAACGACAGCTTCATGAGCGAGGAGGAGTTTGAGGGCTTCCTCATGGCTGTGCTGCAGGAGGAGTTGGCCGACCAAGCAGCCGCTGCTTTCTTGGGGGAGCAGCAGTAAGGAGCGACGGAAGGCATGATGTTCCCATGGTTCTCTTTCAGCTACAGGCATAACAGGAGCCCCTTCTGGCTGTACAGGGCCCACTTTCTGGGCCCAGCGTGTTTGTCCCCATGCAAGGGGTGCTGCTTGCCAGACAGCATTCCATTCTCTGGCGGCTGTGGCGCATTCAATAAAAGCATAAATGCGGTACTGGGTGGAGATGGTCGGCACGGTTGCGCGCCACCATGCTTTCGGCCTCTGGTACGTGACAGGCCTAGCCCTTTGACGGGCTGTAGCAGTGACTGAGCTGTCCCGCTGGTGTGCACGTCTCTGTTGTGCAGTCAGCCCCCCTTGTGGTTGATCACATGTGTGAGTGTTCCCCCCTAGCAGCAGCCTCGGTAGTCAGAACAAGCTGAGGCTCTTGCTGGTGGTGTTTGTCCCTGGCTGGTCAGCAGTTGTGGCTTTGTGGTATTGTATTGCCTAGAATCAATCCATCTTCCCTCTTGCGGGTTGCACCGCATGCTTCATTAGCAAAATTCGCCTTGGCCCTGTTTCAGTGGCCGCTGTCACACAACCCAGCGTTGTGGGAGCCGTTGGGTGGGCTTGTGGCACAGTGCCTGCTGTATGTTGTGTCAGGGCGGGTGAAATCCTGGAGGTCAAGCAGGATCAGCCATGCACTTGGATGGCTGCAGCAATGCTGTGCCAGGCTTGACCGGGCAGTCTGTGCTAGCCGCACCACAGGACAAGCCCTTGTTTCATAAGGTTGCATCGCCGTTTCTTCTCAATGACGTGGCTTTGCTTGAGGTAGAGGGGGACTTATCAGCCTCACACACATCAGGAGAAGGGCCTTTGAAGCTGGTTTTCCAGTCAGTCTGGCGTGTTATGACTGTTGTGCGGGTTTTCAGCACTAGCTTTGACTGGACAGGGCCTGCCTGTGCGCTATCTGGGCACGTTCCTGTGCTCTGCCTTGACCTGGTGAGAAATAATTTCCTCTTCATGCGCAAGTCAGCGCAGCGGGATCTGGGGCATGCTTGCCTGTCCTGCCTCTGCCTGTATGGTGTGTGCATCGAAGTCACAGCGTGGTTAGCCTTGTTGTGCAATCAGATGCTGCAGCCACAGCTGTGGCCTGCAGCCTGTTGGGGCAACTGAATGTTGTGCCAAGTAGTGTTGCATATCGTCCCAACTGCAGCTTAGTAAGCTGCCAGTGTTTCAACGCTGTGACCGTCTTGGTTTGGTGCCTGTGTCGATGGTAAGGGTGCACAAGGCTTGGATGCGTTCTTGGTATGGGTGGTGGGTTGTGTTGTGTGGCGCGGATTATAAATTCTCCCTCTTTGATAGGGCCTGTTCCCAGCAGGGCTCCTGCATGTGGTTGGTGTCTCTCCTGCAGCATTGCCACGGCTTGTGCTGACGGAGTTGCCAGCACAGGGGCATGTGCCGACTGTTGTCTGGAGCACTGAATGTGCAACGACCTCCAGTGGCTGCACTGGCTTGTTGGGCTACCAAGGCAAATGGCTTTGGCAGCTGCATTGCAGGGTTTTGTGGTCCCAATGCGGCTTTGACCGCAGCATTGCAAGGTTATGTGATCCTTGTGCGGCTATGATAGCTGCATGGCAAGGTTATGTGATCCTTGTGGGGCATTGGCAGCTGCATTTCAAAGGTTTTGTGCGGCTACCAGTGCGGCTACGTATCTGTGCCCGCCTCCGTCACGTCTGGTGTACACTGTACCTCCACGTAGCGTCATGTGAGCAGTCTGCTGCAGGGCTGATGTGCAGCTGTTGTCTCCTTGTGTCTCGGTTTGTTCATAGGGTGCTGCCTGATGGCAGCTGGTCATACTTGGGGCAACAATCAAGGCAAGGGTCCGGGCCAAAGGGCTCCAGGGCCGCTTGTGCTCATTGGTTGGGCAACATCCCGACTCATGGTGGTGGGAGTTGTGTTTTGCTGCTCTCCCAGTCCACCTGGCTGGCATTGGCATGGCATGTGTGGGTGGGAGGTTGGTCTGGCTTTCGTATAGCGCCTGGGCGGACGAGCAGCGCTAGAATCAAATAGCCGCAAGGCAGACGTGGCCGGGGATGGGGACTGTTGATGGCTCGACATAAAATGTCCCAGATGTGCGGTATGCAGATTCACAAGGCGGCAGCTGCAGGCACGCAATCAGCGCCGGCTGCACCTTTATCCAGCTGGGCTGCTGTATACTTCTCGTGGGTGTGTATGCACATCTTGTCATGTGTTGGCAGTCAAGTAACCTCTGCCAGGCGCTGCTGTGGCAGTACCGGTGGTTGTGATGGTCAACAAGGAAGCCATTTGGCTGAGGCCGCTGCATGGCTTTGCCACGTATAGTTGGGTTGACACAGAAAGCATGACTTGTTGTTGGCGTGTCTGGACTGAAAGACTGGTGGTGGTGGTGGGCTGTTTGGTGTTAGCTCTGCTCTGCACCCTACTGTGTTACCTGGTTGGTGTGTATTCCCCAGTATGCATGCTTGTGATGGGATGTCGGTGCGAGGGCAGCTGTGCCCTCAATCAAAGCATGAAGTGGCCTCTGATTCATGCCACAATGCATGTGTGGCACTTCCACCTTGAGGGATGTGTGCGGTGGTTTAGCAACAAAGCGGCTCAGTATGCCAGAGCCAGCAAGGCGATCGCCTTTTGCCAAGTGCAGTGCATGTGATGACACATGTTTTGTGTGTCTGTTCTCTTTTCAGACTGCCTCATTTTAGAACTGCATGGTCTGGGCTGCTTGACAGTTTGACGGGCATCAGAGCATCTCAATACCTGGCTGCGTGCAAGTTGGCGGCAGCTACAGCAGCAGGAGTCAGCACGCTGGCTCCAAGTCTGCTGGTGTCTATGTTTGACTGGTCTTCTGGTTGCACCTGTATGACCACGTTGGGCTCCAGCCTTGCTGAGCCTATGCCAAGGGCAGGCTCAGGAGTGCTTGCAACTCTGGCACGTTGCTTGCCAGTGTTGCTTTCATTGGCCAATGGGTGTTGTGCCCAACTTTGGGCCGCGCCTTCTTTTGATTGTCAGATCATGGTCGTTTGTGTTGGCTTGAGGGTGTGTGTGCGTCGTGACTGTTTGTTGCACAGCCAGTTGGTGGCACCAGGCCAGCAATGTCTGCAAGTCCGATTGTTGGCGTTGAGTGATTGTTGGCATGTTGTGGCCAGCCGTGCCCGAGTATTTGCTGAGGTTGTCTGGGGCAGCCGTGGCTGCACTACGTATGCATGGACAGATGCAAGGCTTTATGCAACTTGTGCTGAGAGTGCTGCTTGTTCATGCAAGTTTGCGGTGCTGCAGTTGAGTCTACACTGTGGCAGTGACCCTACTGTAATGCATGACTGCAATGGGCCATGCCTTCTATGGACAGAACGGTGCTACAAAACTCATGGCAGCTGTGCATTCTATGCAAGCGTTTACTAGCCATGCTGGCAGCAGTCCTGAGTGAGGTTTCGGTTGCAGCACACCACAAAAGCAGCGGAACTCAACAGAAACACGAGCCGCTTCAAGGCTTTGTTGACACATAAATTGATCATCTTACATCCAGTGGTGTCTGCAAGCTGTCAGCAATGGGTCTGTCTTGCGAGCACCCCGCCCAGCCGTGTCACCTGATCAAGCCAGTTAGCAGCAATCAGCCCACTGATGCACACTGAAACACTTCTCCATCAGCACTTGGTCTCATTGTGTCACCCCAATGGTGGTATGTAGTTTGGCATGCAGGCGTAGGTGCCTGTCACAGTGATGCTGGTGCTGCTGAGCATCAATGACACAGCAAACAGGTGGCTCTCAGAGTCTGACCAGGACAGTCCTGCACAGCCCTCACTCCTCAGCCTGTGGTGTAGAGGCCATGCTTGTCATGGTACCCATTCTACTTGAGCTGTGCTGAGTGGCTTGACCTGTCCCTAGGGAGGCCTCCCTGTATCAATCACTGCCATTGCTAGAACTACCAGCAGCAAGTCCCTGCCTCGGCCCCATCAGCCGAATCAGTCCGTCAACTGCATCAAAACTGCTTCTTTTGGCTCTCAAGCTCTTACTATTGTGAAATTCATCTTCACAGCTGACTTCGCACTGACATTCGACTTCACACTGAGAACCATGGCATGCTTTGCTCTGTAGGTTGGAGTCAGTATGTCGAATGGACTCCGTACGATTACCGCATTGATCAATTCATCGACCTTGCTTGCAAACCGCATCGCCTGTTTGCTATAGCGCTCGTAGCACCACGGTCTGCTGTTAGCACACCTGTCGCCGCAAGCTGATCTCTTGAGAATCTTCTGCATATAGAACTAGTGTTTGTGAGGGCGCAAACAACCTCGAAATGTGCCATCCCCTGGAAGGGACAACAGGTGTGTAGCCCGTACCGCGCCCATGATGCAACATGGTTGAAATTAAAGCTTCTTACTACTTCCGGGCCTCATTTGGGGTAGCGGGGGGCACACCGTGAAGTCCAACAAACCGTCCTGCATGCAATGATGGGCATTGTTCAAGCCATGTTCTGAAGCATCAAGCGTCCCGGCCCCGCTACTTTTTCTACACTTCTTCCAAATGCTGTGTACTACGACTTTGGGCAACCAAGCAAAAGCAACTCCGTCATCTTCCAATATACCCACACCCCCTTGACCCCCCTGCTGAAGTTGACACCCTACCGTCCCACCAGCAACTATGTGCCACCATGCTCTTTGCTGCAGGTGGCACCGTGGGTTCAAGCTTCCCCCAAGAGTACAGTAGCATGGGCATGGTCTTTGAGCAGCAGGCTCAGCCCCAGTCAGACCAGCCCCAGCTCCTGCAGCCCACCAGCCCCCAGGCCATCCCCAGCTGCCGGCACAACAGCGGTGCAGGGAGGCCCCCAAAGAGCCCACGCAGGCGCCTGCAGCAGCTTGCCTCGCACAAAGGGCACCAAGTTGCCTCCCTGCTGGTTATCGCCCAGGTCCTGCGGCTACTGTTGGCTGTGTCGTCCGACCCCAGTGGGGCCCTCGCACAGTCACACCTGAGACAGCAGTTGCTGAAAGAGCTCAGGGCAGCAGCAGCAGCCGCTCGCCTCAACGGCCATGCTGAGCTCACTGCCATTTCTCTCCTGCAGCACCTGCCGCCAGCACGGCTGCAGCAGCTGCGAGCAGCAGCAGCAGCGCGCAAGGACCCCCGCAGACCCAACAGCAACAACCACAACCACAGTGTGCCCCGCACTGGCAACCCCGACAGCCCCAGCACAAGCAGCGCCAGCAGTGACAGCAACACCAGTATGAACCACAGCAACCTGCGCATGGCGGAGCGGGAGGGGCCTGGCTGTGCTGGTGGCGTCCCACATGTCTGGCCGGTCCCGCAGCAGCAGACCTGGCAGCCGTGGGTATGCAGGCAGCTGCAGCAGCAGGTGCTGTGCGCACCTGCACAGCGCAACACACAGCTGGTTGCTGCGCCGGCTGTGCCGCCCCTTGGCCAGGCCGCAGGCCGCTCTGTTGTGTCATTGCTTCAGCCAGCAGCGGCTGTGGTTGATGTGGGGTGCCTGTTGGAGACGACGCTCGTGGCAGCTGCTGCAGAGGCGCAGCTGCTGTCCCTGAGCATCGAGCAGCCTGGGGCCAGCGGCTTAGAGGACGATGCCTGCAGCCCGGTGGACATTGAGGGGGTCATGCAGGAAGAGTTTGAGATGGCTAAGCTCAATGGTGTTGTGTGAGGGGCGGCACAATTTCAAAAAAATCCAAAAAAAATCTTGAGGTAGAGGTTTGGGTGGCGAACTTGGGGTGCTGCTGTTGTGGCTTGGGGACTACCAACTCAACGCTTTTGCTGGCGTCTAGTTGGCTGCGTGTATGTTGTTGATGGTGTGCAGTTGGGTTGAGCACTGGACAGGCACCTGCATGGCGGTGTGCAAAGTGCTTGAGTGCCCTTGAAGCTTGGGTGCTGTTGTTGTGCTGTGCAGTTATACATATGCGGACTGCCTTGCAGTGTCGCATGCTGCGGTATGCTGTGCTGAGCCGTGCAGGGCTAAACTTGGACTTGTCTGTGTGCTGTTGTGATGAGATGTTCGTCGACTGTTACTTACCTGCAGTCTGGACAACCCACATAAGCTTTTGCTGGTGGCCTGTGTGGGTGGGACGGGGCACTTGTATCTCCTCGAGCTTGATAAGAACGTTAATTTCCGGCTTTTTACTGCCGGGCCATTTCTTGCCTTCAGCCTTGCTTGTAGATGAAGTTCCTTCCTTGACATCTTGGCACATGGTGGCTGGCCAGTTGGCTGTGTGCAGGCCGCACTGTATGATTGACCCACACATCAGGTGATGTTGTGGCAGCACACTGAGTCCCTCTGGAATGGAAGTCCAGGATTGTGGACAATGCACTTGTGACAGGCTTATGTACTGCAAAGTTAGTAATACATGTGTCAACCTGCACAACAGTGAGGCACCACGACATGCTGCTGCGTTGCATGCCAGCTGCTTCACAGGTTGCACTGCAGCAGGCACTTGGCATGTCTCACTTGCTACCCTACTGCTGTACGGGGGACAAGCGGGCGATGCTGCTGCAGGGTCTGTTGGCACATTAGCAGCCTAGCCAGGGAGGATGGTTGGGGACAGCCCTGCCTTGCGCATACTGTGTGAGTGTCTCCATGAGGTGTCAGGGATACCACAGGGGGACTTCATTGGTTGTCTGTTTTGACTGCATGCAGTACTGACAGTATTGCTGTCCTGTTGTGTTGAGTTAGGGCACCTGCTTGCAGCCATGCTCTGGGTGCATGGATTAGTATCTGCAGAGGTGCATGTTGTTGCCAAGGTGGTCATGGTTTCATTCCTTAGCGGCGGTTGAGGTTTTGCATGTATTAGGAGGTAGCAGTGTGAGAGGTGTCTAGGAACCCGCGTCCGACAGCTTTCACTCTTGAGCATGGCGCTGTGAAGTATGACGGATCAAATCTCGTGCTTGGGCGCACGAAGGCGCGTGCTTTCATGACATTCTCAGGATGTGTGAGGTCGCATTCCCACTTGGAAGGGACATCTTGCAGTGTCTGCGCAAAGCCCTGGGCCTGCATTGTCACACTGTTGTCGGTGGCTCATCAACAGTCGTAGTGGCTGTGAGCTGAACCCTAGTGAACACAACCCCTGCCTGGGCTTGTGCCTGTAGAGCAGGTGGCAGGCTTGCACTTGTGCTGGCTCACTTTTGGTCTATGCTCTGGGTGCATGGATTAGTATCTGCAGAGGTGCATGTTGTTGCCAAGGTGGTCATGGTTTCATTCCTTAGCGGCGGTTGAGGTTTTGCATGTATTAGGAGGTAGCAGTGTGAGAGGTGTCTAGGAACCCGCGTCCGACAGCTTTCACTCTTGAGCATGGCGCTGTGAAGTATGACGGATCAAATCTCGTGCTTGGGCGCACGAAGGCGCGTGCTTTCATGACATTCTCAGGATGTGTGAGGTCGCATTCCCACTTGGAAGGGACATCTTGCAGTGTCTGCGCAAAGCCCTGGGCCTGCATTGTCACACTGTTGTCGGTGGCTCATCAACAGTCGTAGTGGCTGTGAGCTGAACCCTAGTGAACACAACCCCTGCCTGGGCTTGTGCCTGTAGAGCAGGTGGCAGGCTTGCACTTGTGCTGGCTCACTTTTGGTCTACCGCTGGTCTGAGCCTCCGCCTGGAGTCTGTATGCCTGCTTCGTGTGAACTGCATCCCACGCCAGAGTTGAAAAGGTGGTGAGGCCAACATGCATTGCCTCATTGCACCTGTTCAAGTTGAGGTCCGTGGTGCAGCAGAGCCCTTGTTCATGGTGGCTGCAACTGGAGGATTGCTGCAGGGCGAGCCTCAAAGAAGGGTGGCCTGTCTTGTGGGCATGCTCTGACGCAGAGGCCGTGTGTGGGTTCATTTCAGGCTGTGGGTACATTCCACTCTGCAGAGTGTCTTCTGCATATTTGGCTTGGTACTGTTCAGCTCCGGGCCTTTTACAGCTGCACACAATATTACATACAACTGTGGAAACGAGCGCATGGCCGCGCAGTGGGGTTTGTCTGATGTGTTGTGTAGCCAACGCAGCAGTGACTGCTGCTTGTGGGGTCCTGACCGCATGGCCTCAGGCTGAACAGGATTATGGGCGGCTGTCACACTTGAGGGTTTGTTTTCGTGCTTTTACCAGGGGGCCGGACTCCCACGCTCACTCGACACTTGAGGGTTGCTTTGCTTGCTGGCGAGGCGTCCAACAAGCACTTGATACAGGGTGGAGCTACTGCCAGTTGCCAGGGTTGCACCAGATGGGTGTGCCACTGCACACCGCTGAGGGTTCTCACTGCCCTGCGGGTGTGGTGAGGGTTGTGTTCATGTTCAGCGTTTTGGCGCCCGATTGCGGGCATTGGCACACTTTCCTGCCTTCCATACATACTTTGGTGCATGTCTGCTGAGATGTGCTCCACTACACCCCATTCATGTACGTGCCATGTACATGTGGCGATGCTACCCTTCTGTTGAGAGTTGTGGGTGCAATCATGTACATGTGCTAATGCTACCCTTTATGCCGAGAGTTGTGGGCGCAATGTTGTCAGTATGGTACTCTGCACATAGGTTCACTGATTGGTGTGTACGTGGACTGGCCTCTGCAGGCCATGGAAAGGGCACGTGTGTGACAGGAGCGGCGACTGCCGCTCCAAGCCGGTCAGCTGTGCAGCATGCTGCTGACGGCAGCAATATGCACACAAGCGGTTTCTGCCCTGTCAAGAGATCAGGGAATGCTCTGCTCTGCAAAAGCACCGTGTTTTCTCCTCAGGTAGACTCGACTGATCTTTTCGGGCATGCTGCCCCAGTGCCCTTTCACTTATGCTGGCCCAGCGGCTGGCTTCAGGCATAGTCGTGGTTCAGTTTGGTCTGAGCGAGCTTCTAATATGGTTGCATTTGATGTGAGCACATTGAGTTTTCACATCCCTCACCTGTGGACAACCACTGGCTGTGGACTTCGGGTCAAGCAGATCCAAGCCTGCACCTCCGTCCTACATACACGGCAGCTTGTTTTGATTCTTTCTGCTAGCTTTTCCCTGCACCTCTGACCCGCAGGAAATGGGAAAGGTATGGTGTGCGGCCAGCCTAGGATCTCACTGCAAGGTCCTGAATGCTTCAAGCAGTCACAGTGTGGCACCTCCTCTGTGGTCTTCAATTAGGATGCACAAGTAGGGTTGGCAGTGTACAGCTACTGCTGTATTAGGGAGGTGAGGGCTAAGGGTGTTCTGAGTGTTGCAGTCGTCGTCTGTGCCATTGTTGCAGCCAGCACGCAACACTGGTATGCTTACAACAGTACGCTCTGGTTGGTGGCAGGGCGCGATGCCTGCATGGTGGCATCATGCCAGTGGTGGCTGCGCATGGCCTCCTTGCTTGGCGCCAAAGTGACGGCGCGGTGCACACACTGCTTCTCTGCTGCCGCGCGCGGCGTCATCTGGGATTGCTCAAAGGTGGTCGGTGTGAGCTTTTGAGGGGCCGAGCGCCTACAAATTGTGTGGCTGACTGCACTCTGGCAGGACCTCACACATGTGTCACGCATTGGCAGTTTCAGGCAATTCAAATATCGGCATGCTGCACAGCTGCTGCATGCTGCGACTGGTGCAAGGGACCGCAGTGTAGTACAGTCACTGTGGTTGAGAGTGGTTAGACATGCTCCTCATTCGCAGGCGAGACAGCTGATGGTGTGGTGTGGTGTGGTGTAACAGTACAGGGCAGTAGCGTTGGACAGAGGTGATTCATAACTGCTGGGAGGATCCCAAGGGAACAGACCTTCATGAAACCACGTGCGAAGGGATTGATTCCTGACTTCACATTCCTTTGATAGCTCACTGCACAACATGGCTGTGCTCTTCACACGCATTAGCCCAAATATCATGAACATTGTGCCCGTGCAGCGCCTGACATGCGGTGCATCGTTCGGATGGTTTTCGGGTGCCATCAGTTGGGTGTTGGCAGCATCAACACGTCAATACTTGCATGTGCTGCTTGGACTCTGGGATGGTCCAGCTTCTAGCCTGCTCAGTCAGCTCACTGCTTGCAGAAAACTGGTCCAAGTCTGCACCTAGCTGAGGTCCAGCCTATTGAACAACACAATAGGTTTCCCGGTTGGCTCTCACATCTCTTTTACAATAAAGATTATTTTGGCTCTGTGAGGCAGCCTCAAATCTCCTCTGTCCATCTGGATCATGTCTCCAATCAGTCACCCGATGCTGTGATGTTCACTGTGAAGGTGAGTGCAATCGACCAGAGCATACGGCAAGCTCCTGCTGCCCACAGCAGCTTGCACACCGACCAATTTACACTTAGACAAGCAGGTCTGTCTTATACTGCTGTCCTATACTCTTTTCTGCCCTGTGTTGCTGGCGTCTCCCGTCCTGCTTGTAGAGTAAGCCCTCACAAGCTGCCTTAGTCAAAATTCCCTTATTTCAAGGTACGAGAAGTGTTGAATGAGCGCTTCATGCTGCAGCGCGGCGGGCGCAAAGTTCCTACTTGGGCTCAAAGTTCATGCTGTGCCAAAAACACTGTCCGGCTGTTTCAATAGCCCGGTCCGCCCTCGGCAGGGCCAGATACGGACATCAATAGTACATTTCAAGCTGTTGAGCAGCTGCAATGGCATGTCTAGCTGATTTGTTGTGGTCCTCCCACCCACCCACCTACCTACCCACCCACCCACCCCCTCACTGCAGGTTTTCTGGGTGACATTGAGTACATGCCTTGCAGCACAGCAGACTGGCGGCAGACGTACTGATTCCTGAGAGATGAGTCACAGCCCAGCTGAGCACCAGCATCAGCTGCAAGAGGGCCTACAGGAGCCAGGGCTGCGCCAACTGCTGGTTGCAGACCCTTCGGCAGTCCTGCAGGTACAGCAACAGCGGCAGCAGCAAGAAGCGCCACAGCAGCAAAGGCCACAGCAGCAGCACGCGCGGATGCAATCCCCATTCCTGGCAGCACAGCAGCTTGACAGCGGCGCCCTTGAGTCTTTTGCAGCTCACCTCTTGGAAGCATTGGGACGCAGCCAGCTCAGTCAAGGGGACAAGCAGCACAAGCAACGGCAGCGGGGAGGGCTGCAGGCATCCTGTGCGGCTGCAGCAGCAGGGGTGGATGCTGCCGATGCATGCGCGGCACACTACGATGCTGATGCTGATGACAGCGCAGCGGAATGGTGCAGCGGGTCCTGCACGCCGACATGCTCGGAGGCTGGGGACTTGGACCCAGACTCTGCGCATGCTGCGGTGCGTGCTCTGCTTGAAAGCTGCCTGGAGGAAGCAGCAGAGCGCGCGCGGTCTGAGACAGCGCAGAGCAGCGGGCTCTACATCCTGGGGGCCGACAGCAGCTTGTGCAGCTCTTCCAGCATTGACGGCCCGGGTGCTACAACTCTTACGTCATCTGGTGCTGTTGCGATCGACTGGTGAGTCGCCTGTTGCTGCATGTGTCATTAAGGCCATGTGTGTGGCGCATACATGGTGCACCGGCTCTGGGCACGGCACAAGTGTGCTGAGAGCAAAATTGTTGTGCCGCCTTGCGCAACTGCTCTCATATGCGTAAGGCACCCGCTTTCCTGCACAGCGCTGCAGGTGTCTGTGCTGTGCTTGAAGACAAGCCAGTAGCGCAAACATGCAGGGTGCCTTTCACCAGTGCCTGGGCCATGGCCCAAGTGCGTAACGCTGCTATCACCACCATCAACACCGTATACTTGTTGCAAGCCGGCTATTCCTTGATGCTGCATGATGCAGCCCAGCACAGTGCGACCACAGCATATGCCTCCATCACCCTCGTTAGTGCCACAAAATGTTGTTGTTGATGTTGATGCAGGGATGCCATGCTCAGGACAGAACTGCAAGAGGTTGACGCAGGGGCCACATGCGACTCTGAGTCTGCTGCTACTTCTGACGGGTCGCAGTCAGACGGCGAGGTGCAAAGCACAGCACAGCACAGCGTAGGCCCAAAGCAGGAAAGCTGACAGGTTCCTTTCAGTACGTGTGGGGTTGCTGACATTGGCCAGCTACGTCTGTTGCGCTGAGAGGATCTGAGACTTGCATCGGCACGCCTTGTGCTGCCTTGATGTTCGACAGTAGCTTACAGCTTACGAATGCAGCCGTTGTTTTACCTGTATGGGCTGTTACATACCAGTTTGTACGCCATGTGCTCCTGATGTGTTCTGGTGGGGTGAAACTGTGCTGGATGCACTCGAAACTGCCCAGTGCTTGCCCTACTGTTGTGTGGATTTGATACCCAGCTTCTGAACTCAGTGCATACCCTTAATGCCTTGATACCCTTTATGCCCTTCCACCCCTGCACCCCTTGTGCTGGACGATGGTGGAATAAGGCAAGGATCTCAGTCAGCAGTTGGCCAGTGCGACCTCATGCCTGAGGTTCAGGAGTGAGGCCGTTCCTGTGCAGGACATGTTGTGATTTACTTACTTACTTTGTAAGCTGTGACCAAGTGTTCAGCAATAGGTTCGAGTGTGCTGGGCTGTGTCTGGTGTTGTTTCTGCAGCAGCATGCCAGCCATGCACAGGCTGCTGATACATGGTAGCACATGTGGCAGGTCTCCACGAGGACAACGAGGTGTCAGAGAGATGCATGTGTCTGGTGCAGCTTCCTGTCTCTCACAGTTAGGCTCGCAAGCACGCCTGCACCAGTGCCGCTTTCCTGGGATGCATGCTTCTTGGATCGGGTGTGAGCTCGCCTGGCTATCCCCGTGTGATAGTCATGGGCCAGCCAGATTCTGTTGGATCAGGTGTGAGCTAGCCTGGCTATTCCCGTGTGATAGTCATGGGCCAGCCAGATTTGCAGCTGGCAGATCTAGTGGCAGGTCTTGCTGCCACTACAATTGTAGGCTAGGAAGTGCTCAGCACGCGCAACATACCCAAGGCGCGTCCTTCATGGTGTCCTCAGCAGAACGTACGCTTTTCATTTGTGTTGGCCTTGGGTTTGGCACAGGTTGTCCACAGCTTTGTTGCACTGTCTGCTATTAGAATCAGCAGTCAACACACAACTGGTGTGAGGGTTTTGGCTGGATTGTGTGAGTGTCGGTGTTGCTTTGCTGCCTCAAGTTTGTCAACACGTTGACGGCAGCAGCATTGGGGGAGGTTGTTGTGCACACGTCTTCTGCTGGGGCTCCCGTGCAGCCCAGCTCAGCTTTCACGCGCAACACCCTGCGCTGACATGCCTTTCACCTGGATAGTGCACAATGGTGTGTGGGTGCTTCTGGCGGGTTTGCTGTGCTTGTTGGCAGGCATGACAGGTGGCAGCATACTGTCAATGACATTGTGGCTCCAGGCTGCCAGCCACTGGGCCCATCGTATGGCTGTGGCTGTGGTGATTGCATGTGTCTGGGAGGCTTGCTAAGACTAGCTGCCATCTGTCTGTTGCATGCTCAGCAGGTGCCTCTTGATGATATGTATGTTGGTTTTGCTGCTTTACTCTTACTTATTTATGCTTGCTTGCACCCTTTCTTGAGTCGAGAGTGCCTTGATATCATCTGTGGAGCTACCGCCTGAAGGGGATGCTGAGCTACTTTAACCTTTGAAGACGCAAAGTGGGATTTGTGTGGGAGCGTTGTCGTAGGACTGTGACAGTTCTTGCCTGCCATAGGCTGTCAACACATACTCAATCTCCCCCGTTGCAGTGCTTGGTTTGGGTTGGCTACATGTTGTTGAGCTATGCAGTACGTTGTTGAGCTGTTGCCCACATATCATGCACAGCACCCTCCCTGCACTCTGCGCAGTCGTGCGGCAGGGGCCAACAGTACTACTAGTACTGCAGGTAGTACCTGCAGCTGCCGCCAGACTTGGCTGGCCAGCTGCTGCTTCAAGCGTGCATGTAGGTGTATGTGCTGCTGCACAGTTACGGCCATTCTCGGGCCTTTCTGCAGCATGCATTCAGCGTCCACTTGACGGAGCACCGTTGTATCCTGTGATGGCCTGGAAGCAAGGCAAGGACAGCTGAGCAGGTGTATGCTTGACTTGATGCCTCTGCCATGTTTCTCTGCCAGGATGCTTAGTTGAGCTGCGGTGCTGGTTTGTTCAGGCAGAGGTTATACCAATGCATGGTTTGCAGCGCCGTATGAGCTTTGCTGTCCTATGATATCCAGAGTTTTGTTTGTTGGTGTCACCCCTTGGCATTTCTCTTCCTCACACAGCAGGACAGTTTTGCCCTGGTGTATCCTTCCATGCAGCCCACTCCAAGCCTGAATACAAGTGCAACCAGGAAATGCTGTCAACGGCCTCAGATGTCGCATATGTTCTGGGGCTGTGGAGTTGACCTAAAGTCACCTGGTCTTATCTGGGTAATGTGAGTTGTGGTGTGATCCTGCATGGGCGGTGTTTGTCCTCTTTCTCTCAAACTGAAGCTCAATGTGAGTTGCCATTGCTTTGTGTTGGAACCATGTGCTGCCAGACATGTCTGAGTGTGGCTTGCGCTGCATGAGTCACCAGCTTACAAGTGCTATGATGTGGAGAGGCATGATTGTCTTGTAGCAGTAATCGCGTGTCGTGGCATTCTTGCTGCAGCCATGTCCTAGCAAAGGATTATGCACTCTAGTGTACATGTCCTATCACACTACTGCTGCGGCACCAACGTGCAGGACACAACAACGCTGCAGGATGTTCCTGGGTGATGCCAGTTCCGCTGTGCCAGCAACCACAAAGCTCAAGCAGTGCATGCCTCAGGACAGGACGAGTTACATTGTTTGTCTGCAAACCATAGGACCCAAACCAGCTCACTCGCTCACTTGGTGCCACCCCCTAGCAAGAAACAGTGCTGAAAAGAAAGTAGCTCACGGGATTTCCTGCAGATGCATGCAGCTGCCAATCGCAGACGTAGCCGCACGTACATACATGTACAGGCCAGCACATTGCTCTGGAGAGCATTCGACAACAGCCAAGGTCTTTTCATGCATGGCGTATTGGGAGACCCAGCAATAACAAAGGTTTAAATCACAGGATGCATGTCACAGCTGTTCTGCCAAGCAGGGCAGAGACCTCAACAGACCACAGCGCACACAGATGGCGGCAGACTGTGGTCCTGCCAGCACACATGTCACGCAGTGCTCGTGCAAGTTTGATCGGTGCCAGCGGTGGGTCCCCATGCGACCCGGCCTTGAGGCACACCCCAGCCACTTCCATGCAGAATGCCATGGCAAGCACCCTGTTGGGGCGCATATGCGCAGGATGCAACAGAGCAGCAGCAACACCTCTACGGCTACACAGCGTGCCATGCAGGCAGCTGTCGCTTCCCAAAAGGCAGCAGTTGTCAGACACCAACAATGGGCCTCAACTGCTGTGCTGATGTCCAAAACTACAGCAGGAAGACAGCAGCCATGACACCAGCTGCGAGCAGGCTGACGCTCTGGTGTGCTGACAGTGCGGAGCTCTTTGCGGTTGTGCTGGGAGTAGCAGCTGGCTTGGCGGTGGTGGGGCTGGTGGTTGATGGTGCAGGGGTGTTGGAGCCACCGGACTCCAGCGTGGGGCCTGTGGTCTGGGTGGGGCTGGTGGCCTCGCTGTCCAGGATGCCTCCAGCAGAGCCACCATAGGCACCGACCATGCCAACACCGTAGGTTCCGGACTGCATCACCATGGACTCCTCCGCTGTGAGGGCCCTGCCATTTTGCTCCAGTGCTTGGATGGCCATCTCCATGAGGTCGTTCTCGCCGTTCTCTGCACAGGCAGGGCATGAGCATGCAGCAGGACAGACAGCAGCAGATGGACAGGCAGACTCAGCACGCCGCTCCCACTCTCTTACATGCGTTATGAGATTGTATTGTCGTCTTGGAAGCATTTATGGGGTTGGAAACGCAGCAAAGCTGCCGCTGCGGAGGTGTGCTGGGCGCTGCTGTCGCAGTTGCTTTGGGCATCTTCCCACTGTCGGCTGCAGCACCGGCACATCTGAAGCAAGCTTCGATGCATTTATCTGCTTTATGAGACCATGCTCGCCTCCAGCTGCCCAGCACAGCAGCAACTGCCCCGGTCCGGCGGGAACGAGGCTGAATGAAAACGCAGGCCGTCTTGCACCAAGCACACGCACCGAGGGACCTTGAAGCGTTGAGTGCTGGAAGCACTGCCAGGCAGGCCAGCGCCAGGCAAAGGAAGAACTTCTGCTGCATCTTGCTGTGGTTGTGGGACAGACTGACTGAAAGATGACGCGAGTGTGCGGCTTGAGCAGCAAAACAAAGGACTTGGACACGCTGAGTGCTTTGATGGGCTCTGTGGACCTGGTTATGCCTTGTCCGGATGGGGAGAGGGCGCAGAAGTTGCAAAACCCCTTTCGGCTGTGACAAATATGTCAAGGTCGACAACTACTAGGTCAATTAGTTTTAAAATGATGATCAACAAGAAACGACGATTAAGCTGGCCATGTGCTCACTGGTGGCGCAACAGGAACATTGGACCCTTTGTTTTGTGCTTGCTTGGGCCCCCAGGACAACCATATGCACATACTGAACAAGAAGGGATCGGTTTTCACTGCTTTGTTTCTTGTGAAAGCAGTCCTGTGCATGTGGAAAACCAACACCACTCCCTCCCCCCTACCACACACCAGCACTCCCAACCCATCCTGCAGGACCAACACTCCAAACCCATCCTGCAGGTTATGGGCGCAGCATAGGCTGTCGAACAGCACAGAGAGTGGGTGTCACTGCAGTTAGTGCTGGGCTGCGTGGACTGGTGTTGGTTGATGTGGTCGCTGGTTGGATGGCAGGCACATTCATGGTTGTGCCAGGGTTGTGCCTGAAGATGCATGTCCATTCATCAGGTGCAGGGACCAGAAAAGGAGCAAGTTCAAACCGCGCCTGAGCACTGAGATTGAGATTGAGGGGCAGAAAAGCAACAGTCGAGCCGGACGTGGTAGCCTGCCCCCAGCCAACCATATCCCTGCACCTCGGTAGGGCTGTTGCCCAGCACAGAGAGCACATGTCACACCGATACCAGCTGATGCATGCTGCTGACCTTCATGTGTTACATTCCATTGTCAAAACAGCGGTGTATTGGTCGCACACACGACCATGCCGCATCCACCCACTCACAAAAGCATATGCACACAGCGTTTTCCAGCCAGCGGTACAACACCAGACGGCGCGATGATCTGTGGAAAATGTGACAGTTGCAACGACCCCAAACTGAGGCCAGCGCGGCAAGCAGCAGCCTGCGCGGCAGGCAGCAGCCTGCGCGACGAGCCTCAAGGGGACCCCTCATCAGAGCAGAATCCATGGCGATGCTTACGTGGGGCCAATCCAACCACCATACAAAGGGTGGCCCAAAGTGTTCAAGTACTGCGCAGTGGAGCAGGCATCTCGTGTTGCCAACACTCCTCGTGGAGGAGTGCACACAAGGCTGCCATGCAGCCGACAGCACAGAGCATGCTGAAAAAGGGCAGCAGTGCTCAAGGCCTGCATTGGGTGCGCGCACACCACAAAACATATCAGCGGGCACACTGGCATGCCCCATGACCTGTGCCACGCCCTTCATGCGCAGGTTCAACTTGCAACGACACCTCTGTACATAATTCCTGCACAAGATGATGACACATACAACTGCAGGCAACCAGGAATGCCCCTGCTACACAACCAGCGACCAAGTCGCCCACCCAAAAATGCCACCCAGTGCAGCTGCTGCTCAACTTCAGAACATTGTGTAAACTGTAGCTGCTGCAAACAGGAGGAACAGGCACCCGCTGATGTAGTTGACTGTCTTCTCGCTGATGTACTTGCCAGCCAATGCACCACCTGCCACTGCAAGCGCTGTGGCTGCGGCATGCCCTGCTGTGGCGCCAATAGCTACACCAATGGGGTTCTGCAAGCACAAATTCAAACCCAACAGCCAACATGCAGCAGGACAGCGTCAGCAGACAGTAGTCGCCCTTACAACATTGATTTTCCAGCAGCACGCAGCTGGCTCAGAGGCGCATCACGGATGAATGCAACATGGCCTGCGCGCAAACGCGTTGAGCCCTGGCGCATCAACCCTCCCCGTGCTGAGCACAGTGCCGCCTGCTGCTCACCCTGCAGCGCAGGAACTCCGAGCATGCTGCACACTACAGTGCGCCGCTCGCGCTCGCAGGCCGCGCGCACATGCGCACGCACACATCCTGCACGTTGCAAATTGATATGTAGACATCCTGCACCCTGCTGCACCAGCCCCACCCAACCATGAGGGCTGACGTGCGTTGCCCACCCCATGCCAGCACAACACACCTGTGCTGCTCCCAAGGCAATGGTTGCCAGCATGCTCCTGTCTCCCCACTCGGCCAGGAAGATGAGAGTGGCCACCTCAAAAACGCTGCCCAGAGTGCTGCCCTCCTTGATGCGACCACTACTGGTGGCCTCCGCTACCGCTACCTGCGCATCAGCCAACTCGTCTTCACTGCTGCTGGTGCTGCTGCCTTCCACTGCCTGAGCAGCCTGCAGGATACAGCATGGCACAGACACCAACGATTCTGCAGGTGAGGCTGGTGTCAAGCTCCCAAGCTGTGACAGTAGCATGCTCCATGTTGCGCCAAACCTGCTGCCTTTTGTACAGCCTGTTGTACATTGCGAAGCCCACGCTTCTCCATGGCCCAGAGCAGGGCATGCACATGTGCAGGGAGGGACAAGATGCTGAGAGGCGAGTGCAAGAGAGGGGCGCGCAGGGGTATGTGCTGCTGCCAGTGCGGCAGCTTTTCCTGTGCGACTGTCTGCTAGCAGGGCGCATCACACTTCACTGTGATGGCTTTGCGCTAGCAAGAAGGCGACACCGCAGTCTATACCTCGCCAGCTGGCGCCTGTACCCGGCACTGGTCACCCAACTGCAAGCCCAACACAACTGATCCTGCCAGCACAACAGCACCATAACTTCCGAAGCAACAGCAATCGCGACGGGCACCCGCCAGCGTGTCACGCAAACACTTGAGAAACACCCCATACCAAGATATTCCTCTGCTTACCCTGAGTGCTTTGATGCCAAAGAACACCAGCAGCGCCACTCCTGCAATCTCGCCCACCGGCAAGCTGCTCTGCAGGCTTTCAGGCACTCTGCTGAAGGCTGCGCCGATGCCGACACTGATCACCGTCATGACACCCAGAGCACCGACGCTCCCCACAAAGCTGATCCAGCGGCCAAGCTTCATGGCGAGCAGCGCTGCAATGAAGAAGGTTTTGTCACCTAGCTCTGACAAGAAGATGAGGCAGAAAGATGCCAGCAGGCCCGAACGACCCAGGGGCCCATCCATGAGGTAGGTCTGCAGGGCAGCTGCATGGCCCGACACGTACAGCGCGCTGGCTGCTGCTATTGCTGCGCCTATGCCCAGACCCCATAAGATCGGTCCACCGCCCCTGCAGGAATGGTCAGACACAGTGGGTGGGGCAGCGCCGCACAGCAGTTGAGTCATCGCTTGATGCCACGTCAGCATACAGCAGCGCAGCAGTTGCTGTGCAGCAGGCAGTGCAGTCAGCTGGCTGGAACGCTCCCTGGATGACTGATGGAGCTCCCACCAAACTCAGAATGCAAGATAGCTACAAAGGCCGGGTGGCTGGCAAAGTGGGTCCTGCAAGCAAATTCCAGGCTGCTGCCACTGCTGCTGCTGGCACCTTGGATGTCATTTTGAGCAGGGCGCAAGTGGTGGCACATGCTGGGGTAGGGTCTACCACGTGATCACGACATCCTTGTGCCCACCTGCGCCTGTGTTTGTGATGGTGGCCCTCTGGTTCAGGGACAGCTCCTGCTGATGCTGATGCTTGCAGGACTGGGCTGTGCAGGCGGGGAAGGGGGTGCTGACCCAGATCAGGCTTCCCACCTGCAAGTAGAGGTGCTTGAGGACGTGTTTGTAGTGCATGCAGGCTGCAAGATGCATGCTCACAACACCAGCCTGGCCTGACCTGTTTGTTGCAGGACAGGCTGCTGTCTCCGGCGCTGGAATGCGAGTGCTAGTGTAGGATGACTATGTGGTGTTTGTACATGCCCACTCAGCTGAGCGTGGCGCATTGGCTGCAGCTGCATTGTCGGAATCGGACAGAGCAGTAACCGGAGCACTCAGATCGGACACACAGAGGCGTTGATCGACAAGCAGAGGCTCTTCACTCTGATCCAAAGCACAATGCACACGATGTGCACCGCGCTGGACCTATGACTAAGTCTCTTAGTCAGCAACTGTCTGGACAGCCTGGAGGGGAGAGGAGGCACTACTGCATGGCCTGAACATGTTGAGGAGTCTGTATGTCGATGCTCAAAGTTATATATGGCACCATCACACTGTCCATCATGCCCAACAGACCGCTGCTGGCTCCAGCTGTTGTCGCCTGCTTTGTGTGCAGCCCTATCTCCTCAGCAGGATCAGATTACCAGGATACCAGACAGGAGAAGTTTTTATGATAGCAGTGGGGGTCTGACTTGGTGCATCCAGCAGCCATCTGAGCCAGTGTACCAGCAGGCGCGCAGCAGGACACCTGGCCCCCTCACCTTCATCCCTTCAGTTGCAGAGCCTGCTGCTGCTTCCAGCACAAGCCCGCTGCTTTCCGGCAGCAGAGACCTCAACAGTAGTCGTGACCCCGCCACAACCAGCAGCAGATTCAGCAACAGCAGCGAACGCACTGACGACGCCAGCACCGGCAGTCGCAACGACCATACAAGCAGTAGCAGTGGCCATGCAAGCAGCAGCGGCAGGACGCATGAACATGGACAGCAACGCAGCTTGCAGGAGGTGTTGCACAGTGCTGGCGTCAAAGCTCTGGGTG
The DNA here is from genome assembly GCA_007449985.2 of Desmodesmus armatus. Classification (NCBI taxonomy): domain Eukaryota; kingdom Viridiplantae; phylum Chlorophyta; class Chlorophyceae; order Sphaeropleales; family Scenedesmaceae; genus Desmodesmus; species Desmodesmus armatus. The sequence continues at coordinate 228,299 of VIIQ02000662.1, forward strand.
GAGGCCTCCCAGGCGCAGCGGCCATGGTGGTCCAGGTGTGCGAATGGCAGCTGGAGGTGCAGCAACCGGGCTTTGGGCGCAAAGCGGACACTTTCTGAAGCATACAGATGTTGCTGTGTCAGCATGTGGGGCCAGTGACTGATCATAGGCTCAGAGGTGCTTCCCACTGTCACCAGAGAGTCATGCTGCATTGCTGGATCCAGGTTGCAAAAGGCACAGGATGCATCAACTGCATTGCTGCCACTTGCTTGGACTGTCTTGAAAAAACTTGGGTGGGTCTATGAAGGCCCAACAGCTACCTTGCCGCCCTACCCAGTTCCCTGCAGGTTGGCCCTTCATGTGCTGTTTGCGGCTGTCTGCCTGTTTGATGTGCATGCCGGTCTGGTTGCCTGCCTGTCCTCCTGCCTGCTGGCCCACCTGCCAGTTTTTACGTTTGCCTGTGTACTTGCCTGCCTGCCAGCCTGTCTGATTATCTACTTGCCTGCGTACTGCCTGTGCTGCGTTCCTGCGTGGCCTCCTGCGCTCAGGTGCTGTCCCTGATGTGGCTGCGCACAACAGTCAACTATCAGTACCGCTATGGCACCAGCAGTTCTGTGGCGCTGCGCACACTCTATGCTGATGGGGGCATTGCGCGCTTCTACCAAGGGGTGGGCCCAGCACTGCTGCAGGTGCGTGGCTGGCCTGCGCGGAGGGGTGTATGAGTTGGTGCGGCAGCCACTTTGTGCTGTGCTGAAGGGCACATGCAGCTTTATGGGAGTGATGCATCAACACCATGCTGTGTATGCGTTGCCCTGCAGCTGCCGACTTGCATTGATTCACCCAACCTGTATGATCAGTGTAATCAACTCGCTGTGCTGACGTAGCTCTTGTGACCAATAGATTGATGCTGTCGTGCATCTGCATGCATAAACTAAGCCGTGAACGATCACTGCTTGGTGCAGGGCACATGCTCTGTGCTGTGTGGCACCCTTGTCACGCTTGTGCCTGCTGAAAGAGGAAGCCGCTTTGTACAGCAAAGTGCACGTGGCCTGCTGTCTGCGTTTTGCTGCGCTGCAGGGCCCCTTATGTCGCTTTGGTGACACCGCTGCCAACGCAGGCATGCTGAGCGTCTTAGCGGAGTATGAGGCCACGCGCAACCTGCCGCTGGGTGTGCAGACTGCCGCAGCGTCTGGTGCTGCTGCTTGCTGGCGTATGCTGCTGCTGCCGCTGGATGCTACCAAGACCATGATGCAGGTGTGTGGTGCGCGCGATGTATGTTGTCTGTGAAGCAGCTTGGGGTGCGCATGTACAGGGTGCATTGGGGCGGGAGCCGCAACACCGCAGTAACGGCAGTGCGCATGCTTGGTGCTGTCGGCCTTGGCCATCTGTGGGCCCTGAACACCAGCTTGATGCTGTTGTCGATTATGAGCATGGCCAGGGGCCTGGCCCAATCAGTAATGCACGCTGCTGAGCGCAGCAGACTCCCAACCATCAGAACTAAATAGCAGTCAGCGCCGAGATCTTTGCATCGCCTTGCTCATGCATGCTTCAGGCACCGTGGTCAGTGAGACCATGCACCTGGGCACTCGGTGCCGTGCTGCACGGGCCGCCTGCACACGCAATAGGCACCAACGACTGCTGCCGTCCGTACTCTGATGTGTAGTGCCGTGCTGTGCTGGTCTGGCGTGACAGGTTGAGGGCAAGCGGGGCTTTGCACACCTCGTTCAAAAAGTCAGGGTCGGGGGCCCAGGAGTGCTTTACCATGGCGCTGCAGCTTCTGTGACAGCAAGCTTCGTGGGACACTACCCTTGGTTCACTACGGTGAGGACAACCATTTAAAAACCAACATCAAAGCCTTGTTTGCAGCCCTGATGGATGCAACAATGTGCGATGCCTGTTACACAGGTGGAGCAGTGCAGCCTCCTGATGGTCTCATGGCTCACTGTGCTGAGGGCGGCATCATATGTTGTCACATGTCGCTGCGCGCACGTAGGGTCTGCGCCCTCTGGCCCCTTGAGCTGATTGCACTCTGGGTTTTGCAGTGAAAAGATCACTGTTTCCCCACATATGTGTGTCTGCAAACTTGCATGTCACACACTTGCTGCTGTGCCGCAGTACAACACCCTCAACAGCCTGATCCCCGTGCCGGAGAGCCTGCACAACCGCCTGCTGCGTTCAGCAGGCATCGGCTTCTGTGCAGGCGTTGTCAGCGATGCAGTCAGCAACAGGTGAGGCAGGCCGCGAATGGCTATCACGCTGCGGACTGCTGCCAGCATGTTAGCTGTCATCTGCTGCCAGCATGGTAGCTGTCATCTACCACACCAGGTCATACAGTGCTGGTGGGACGCGGCATGAGCGATAGCCTGCAACCCAGCAAAGGTTTGAGGACTGACGGTAATCTGCCTCGCGTATCAGGCCCTAGGCATGTGTTGCCTATGCGCAAGCAGTTGCTTCCGCAGCAGGTTGGCAAGTCAAGGTGCCACCTACTGCTGTTGGGGTGCCGTCACAACCTAGATAGGACTGCGCGTCAGGTTCAGACTGGGCAGAGGTTGCAATGTTTGCGCAACATAGAGTGTCCATACTGTCCCCTTGCATTGTTCCCTCGCTTCTTGCAGCGTGCGCGTAGTGAAGACGGGTCGACAGACAGCACGCCATGGCACAAGCTACAGGGAAGTGATCAAGGTGGGGCCTGGACTCCTCTGTCCATGACAAATGCATGCGACCTAGCAACACACTTCACATCCATGTGAAGGTTAGTGCTGCGCCAGTCATGGCCTGCTGTTGGCTATCCTGCACCTTGAGCTGGGCAGGCGTCTGCTCGTTGTCAATATGATCTATGGGATGCATTGTTGGAGTACTGTGTGGCGCATATGCCGACCCACTTGGCTTGCTGCCTGTTCCAACATGTTCAAGGGGCAGGCTGTTGCAACGCTGCACTTACCACTCCCATGCACAGTCTGAGCCTTGGGTCCTTACACAACTTTGCTGCGATCAGACGCCGCAAGGCTGCGAGCTCGGCTCAAGTGACCTCTCATGGCTGGGCCGCCCTCACCTGGGAAGTTCCAGCACAGCTGGGTGCCTGCTAAACCTGCTGCTGCCAACAACTCGCCCCCATTCCCTGTTCCTGTGCAGTCCATCGTTGCCAAGGATGGTGTCTCTGGCCTGTTCACGCGTGGCCTGACAACACGCATCGCCGCCAACGGCCTGCAGAACATCTGCTTCACAGTGCTGTGGAACCTGGTGAGCACTGCTGGTCAAACAATGGCCAGCCCACTGCTGCGTTGTTTTGGAGGACCACAGAGCAGGGGGGCACCTCATCCTCAAGCCGAGAGGAAGGGGGGTCACCCGACTTTTGTGAAGTTTTCCGAAATTTCAGGCACTGGTTTGTGATCACACAGTCCTGCTTGTCGGTTGCAGTTGGGTGCAGAGTGCAACCCAGCACTTGCGTTGTGCAAGGCATTGTGTGCCCGCATGGTTAAAAGCAAGCCTGATGCTTGGTGCAGCCTGCTGGAAAGCATCAACGCTCCTTCTGTTGATGGCTATGGAACAATTTCATGCTGTTGCTGCTGGCGTTGTTGGGTGCAGGGGCAGGAACGGATGAAGAAGAGCAAGCTGCTCGCATCGGGCTGATTGTCACAAATGGGATCACTGCTACAGTATCGCAGGGTGCAGCAGTGACAGAAGGGTGCAGGCAGCGTGCAACACAGCAGGTCTTTTGCAGGAAGCAGCGTGCTGTACTACAGTAGTATGCATCTCCTCAGCAATGCATTTTTGCTTTGCACTTTGTGCATCAGTGTACCATACGGCAGCAGCAGCCACCAGTCTACTGCATGGTCTGTAGTTGTTTGGTTATGCCGGGAGCAACACGGGTGTCGTCGTTCGCCGTGCCGCTGAATGTGGGAAGTGCCCAGGTGTGGTTCACCAGGTGGTTCCAGCGCATCGCTGTCAGCTGCCTGCCATCTTGGGCAGGCTCCTGATGGCATGGCATGATTGGGCACCCTCTCACATGTGTGCACGGGAGGCTTGCTGCCTCAGCAGATGGTGGGGTGTGTTGTGCCCGAGGCTGGCGCTGTTGAGCGTCTGATTGAGCTTGTAGCACTGCACTGCTGCAGCTTGCAAGAGTGGGGCAGGAGTGGTAGGAATGTTTTGTACCATACCGTATGATGCTGCACCTGTGGATGGTACCCCTGTATGCTCATCAGGGGGTTTGCATGCAGCACTGCACTGAAAAAGGTTGATGTGTGGGATGCAGGCATCACTGTTGAGCCTGGTGTTTCTAGCTGGTCTGTTTGAGCGGCATAACCTGCGGCATCTACATGCACCAAGTGGAGGTGGCCTCCTGCCTTGATGGAGTGGAGAGTAGCCCCAAGCAGTGAAATCATCCTCCTGCACACCAGTGAAGGCTGAGGTACGGGGCCCCAAGTTGCCAGCATTGTTTGAAATATTGAAGGGGTGAAGAAGGGGGGTGGGGCCTTCAACAGTCTGCCAGGCTTGCTGCATTCATGATTGGGGCTGCTGTGGTGGCGCAAGATGGCCCAGCCACGCTGTGGGATGGGAATCATCTGAAGCAATTGAGTCTTTTACCACTAAGAAACCATCACACGTCCCGTCAAATCATCTCACGTGGATTACGAAAGATATCTATTTGAAATGTGGCGCGCAAGTTCGTTGAGGTCTTATCATCGTACATCGCCGTCTGGTCCTTAGCAAGACCTAGTCGCTGTTGGCTGAATGCGTTACTTGTATCCCTGACCTCTATTTGATTGCTGTATCAGCGCGACCACTGCAAAACGTTGGCATATAGAGTGGAGCGTGCCGTGCTGTAGCTGAGAGAGCGCATTGGCCTATAGACAGAAAGAAGGTTTGAAGTGCGAGTTGTCAGAACCGAGGAGAGGGCGAGCAGCAGCTGAGCTCTCAGTTGTCTGCTAATCCGTGCAAGACAGTGCAGTGAACGGCGCAACTAGCTCGGTGAAGGGCGTGGAAGGATACATAATGTGCAGGTGAGCGCTGTTGAGGCCTGCCGGTGGCTGAAGGCACCTTTCGGCCATGTGGGAGTTTCAGTCCTGCGGTTGTGTTTGCAGCTGTCTGCAGCCACCCTCACGCGTTGTGCCATTACATGCGCTTCGCAGGCTCACAGTCACCAAGCACCTGGAGGCGGGGTCTCTCTACGGTGAACGAGAGGGCCTGCAACGGCATCATCTGTGCAAGGCCTTTTCGAGGCAAAACAGCGACGACAGCCTCACTGAGGACGAGTACGACGTCTTCGATGATGTGTTTTGCTCGCCATTGGCCCTGCCAACTCCTGAGCTCGCACTGCCAAACAGCCTCAACAGCCCTGAGGGGTCAGTTGCCCCAGGACAGTCTCTGGTGCTGCCCTGCAGCCCCGGGAGGCTTCCACAGGCCAGCATCCCAGCCTCACCTGGCCAGCACGGCCCAGTGCATCGCTGTCTGTTCAGCAACGACGCACAGAAGGCCTTCAGCGCACTCCCACGCCTGCTTGTGCCTGCAGCACCCTTCTCCAGCACCTGCTGGAGCGGTCCCATGCAGCTGCCCACCCCACCAGCAGGTGCAGAGCCCGCTCTGCTGAGGGCCAAGCCCAAGCAGCTGCGCAAGCCCCAGCTCAATGCAGAGACTGAGCAGCAAAGCAAGGAGGAGTGGCTGGCCGCAATGGAGCTCAAGATCCCTGGCAGCAGGGCAGGCAGGGGCACCAACAGCAGCAGCAGCTCCCCCACCACAGCAGCTGCAGGAGATAGCCCTGCTTCTGAGGAGCCTCAGGTGGTCGGTGACCTGCCGCTGCCTGCTTTCACGCTCCTGGGCCTGCTGCCTTGAGCAGCAGCCCATCCTGCAGGCATGCATATGTGAGTGTTGGCATCTGACGCTGCTTCTGCTGCTTGTTGTGCTGGCATGCATGTCGCTGTGAAGGAGTGCACTGACACTGGGATTGTGGTGTGTGCGCGCGTGCACCTGCAGCATGCGCTGGTTTTGTCCTGTTCTGTCTGTGGTGCGGTGTGTAGGGCCGATGGTGCCTGCTTGTTGTACTTTCCACAGCCTGGTGGTGCAGGCGCATCGCTGCAGCCTATCGCTAGTGATCTTGCAAGGTTGCTGCATTGTTACTGGCCTGGACGTCCTTGTTCGCTGTTGTTGTTGGGTTGTTGCCAGGGAGGGGGGTCTGAGGCCAAGGGAGGACCAGCCATTTGCGCCATGTTGCTTTGCAGGAGAGCGTGCCTTGTTGCAGCCCAGCAGCTGTTTCTTTGGCTGCTCTAGCGTGCTCCAGCTGTGAATGCGGCTGCAATCGTTGCTTAGCTGTTATGTGCTTTGGCAGTCGTGCTGTGTAGGAGTGGTTGTAGGGTTTAGGCGCGCTGCGTTTGCGCTATGCGCTTGCTGGAGGTTGTAGGGTTGGCACAATGGCCTTTTGCTAGCATTGGCACTGTGGCTTAGCTGTAGTGTATGGCGGTCTTGTTACATGTGCGCGGCGGGATGTTGCGGCGAGGCCTTGGCCAGCCACTGGCAGCTGCCAGACGCGGGCAGCGCGCCTGCATGGGTGCTGGTTATCGCTCGTCTAGAAGTGCTGCATCGACTGCATGCCTTGCGCTCACAGCCTGGGGGCAGCACCTGGCTTTGGCACAGGGGTTTGCTCCAGCAAGCTTCCAATGCGCCACATCAGTGCACGCAGCCAGTGACAACTGCTGTCACGCGCGAACTGAGAGTATCAGGGGTGTATGATGCTGACGCTGCGTCATGCTGTGCCCTCAGTGCACCAGCAAGAGCAGTTGTACTGTGCTGTCCCCTCACTGAGTGTCTTAGGCAGTGATGTCTATGCAAGAGTGTCATCTTCTTTCAGACCTCTGCTGGGCACTTGAAGCAGCCACCAGCTGCCCTGCGTGGGATCTGCACTGCGTTGCACACATGCTGCATGTGCTTGTCGTGCTCTGTGCCTGTTCTGAAAGGCATAGGTCTTTGTGCAGCCTTGTGTGCAGCCCGCAGTGCAGTCACTGGCGCTCTGCTGTTCTCTTAAGTCCCTGCAGTATGTTGCTGCACAGTGCCCAGCAATGCCATGCACCCTTTACCCCACTAGGTGTGCACATCCTCTTCTTGCTTTCGGCACCACACGGGGTGAATGGGTTCGGTTTGTGTTGGGCAGCCCATGCTTTGTGTGTGGCTCATAAGCGTGTCCCTCTCTCTTTTGTGGGGTCCGGCTCCTGCGCAGGGCTGCTGTCTTCTCTTGGTTTTTTCCAGATGAGCAATGTGCTCTTTGGGAGAACTGTTGCGGCCAGTCCTGGTCAGCTCTTGCCTACAGTTGACTGTCCTGGAGAAGGCGGCAGTTGGCCAGGTGTGCCTGTCAGGCTGCAAGGGGTGGCATCGGTTCTTCGTTGTCTCTTTTCTGCCCAACCTTGGGCAAAGATGTGCAGCCACTCCAGCTCTTCGTTGACGGTCTGTTCTGCACCATCCGGCATTTGTGCATTGTGCAACCGTACTGTCAGGCTTATCTGCCTAAGAGCCTGTGCTGCGCCAGCCCTGCATTTGTTGCCTTGTTCAACAGCAGTGTGCTGCCGTGTGGTGGTGGTGCTGTCGTGCAGCAGGTTGGGAGGATGTGCTGCATACTTGTTGTTTGGTTGTGGGTCACACTACTGTACGGTTGCTTCAGGCTGTGCAAGTGCGGCCGCCATGAGAGTTTTATTCCTGTGCTGTGGCAGTGGCGGTAGTGCTGACAGCCTGCAATGCTTGCGGGTTGTTGTGGGAGCACAGCCGGCCTGCAGTTGTCTCTTTTCCCCCCAGGATGTGATGTCAAGCCTCAGTGTACACACCGTAATTGTTTGTTCAACCCCAGCTGGGGAGGCGCACGCGCACAGCACGGGTTGATGTATGGTTGTTTGTTGGCAGCAGAATCAATCGCCTTGTGTGCGAGTGGACTGACATGCGTTTGTGCAGGGTGGGTGATAAGTGATTCTTTGGAACCGGCGCTGTTGCCGACAGGCAACCACCAGCTGTAAGCGGTGCTGGTGCTGGCTGACATGCTGCAGAGGCATGTTACGCTGGGCGTCACTGTGTGATCCAGTCATTGTGTGATCCAGACTGAACATACGTACGGACTGACTCCTTACTACTTGTATCGTGTGTTTGTGTTTGGCCAGTCTATTTGATAGGGGAGGTGGAAGGCATGTCATGTTGCAGTCAGTGTTTGGATGTACCAACAGCCAATGCGTTGATATGCGACTTGCTGTTGCCGCCTGCTTACATCACCGCTGTCCTCAGCACAAGTGTGTGGAGGGACATGCCTCCGCGGGATAGGTACTGCTGCATGATGGTGTTGCACGGTTGGGGTTGTTGCGATTGTTCGGGTGGCCTTCTGCTCTCTCTTTGTTACCCTCTGGCTCTGCTGCCGTGATACAAGGGTGGGCTGAGCAGTTGCCAGGTGCACAGGGTGATGCAGTGGGATGCTGGCGTTGCTGTGATGGGGGTGGGTGAGAAGCTTGAGATTGGTGCTGACGTGCAGCAGCAGTGCGCTTTGGACCCATTGGGCCCTGCATGCTGCACAACCCACGCCAGGTGCACAGGCTGATGCAGTGGGATGCTGGCGTTGCTGTGGTGGGGTGGGTGAGGAAGCTTGAGATTGGTGCTGACATGTAGCAGCAGTGCGCTGTGGACCAATTGGGCCCTGCATGCTGCACAACCCACGCCAGGTGCACAGGCTGATGCAGTGGGATGCTGGCGTTGCTGGGATGGCATCGGAAAGCACGGTGAGACTGCTCTCAAAATCCAGCAGTGCACTGAGGGCCCTCCAGGCCCTGCATGCTGCAGAGCAAGTGCTGCAGAGCCGAGCACCTTGTGCAAAATTTGGGTGGCAGCACTGATGAGCGGGGTTGAGTTGCTATTGGTGAGGGGGCATGCCACCAGCCACCTTCAGTCACAGTGCCCAGGCAGTCGTGCTTCCACTTGTACATACGTGTGCTCCCGTGCAGAAGCATGGAGTGAGGCCCGTCACATTTCATAGGGCTGATGGTTGTACTGGAGGTTCTTTCTTTGGTGGGTTGGTGAGCACAGCACAGCGTGCTGTTGCACACCATGCGTGTGTCTTGACGCATGCGTTGCAACCAGCCTTTGCATCCGGTTCGATCGGCACTCTGACAGCCAAGAATTTGTGTGTGTTTGAATGTGAATGTGTGCTGAAGCTCAGGCTGCATGTGGGTTGCAGCAGGCCATCGCCCCCTCTGGGTGTGTGGTTGTGGTTGCCGTATCACTGAGTTCACACCATGCGTCCTTGACTGCATGTGGGAGGTTGTTTACTGTTTACTGTTTGCGCTCTACGTCAGGCTGCATGGGTCCTGCCCCTGCATGCGTGGTTGCAGCACCTCTGTGGCTGGCCACCTTTCAGTACTACTGGGCAGCACTGTAGTCGTTTGTCAAAGGGGCCGGCAGGAGCGGTTTATGTTGATAGAGTATGATGCACGCGTGACTGACTGTGAGCCAGCCTTACATGGCCTGTGCTGCGTGTGTTGTATGTATTTGTGTGTCAGGTGTCCATTATTGACGGACACTGCACATAAGTTGGCTGCGACCTGGGGAGGTTACAGCCGCTGCACACTGCATGGGAGGCAGGGACAGCACCAGTCTGTCTGCAGGGCCAGGCTTCTACTGTTGTATCTGAGACTGCTCTTTTCGTTGCGTTTCACTTGTAGTTGCGCTGTTGCACGCTTGGTGTTGGCGCCTAGTTGCTTTGGGCTGGGACGCCTTCCTCTGTCCTGTATGCGCGGTTGCTTGCACACAGCAGCGCGCATTTTACATGTCTTGTCTTAAGACTGATTGCCCCGAGCGTTTTTACTACTCTTTGATCGTCGTCATTGTAGTCCGTTTTCCGATTGGGTGGCAGTGAGGCAGGCACTGGCGCTTTGAGAGGGTGTGCGTGTCTTGTTGTGATGTCATCTCACAACTTTCACAGCAGCTATCGCTCGCAGTCATTTTGTGCTGTAGCGCACATGCAGGGCGCAAGTGTGCTGCGAGTGGAGTGTTATTGCGGCTTGCAGGAAGTGCCCGGCACTGTGCAGTGCATTGGCTGCATTGTGCGCCAACTTTACCGGGCTGCTGGCGCTCCATGCACAACCGGGAGTGTGCATGCATGTGTCAGTTGCGAGAGCGAAAGCGGTCTGATTTGCATCGCTGAACCAATCTCGTGCTGCTTCTGTCAAGCCCGATGCGCAGCACAGCACAGCATAGCACACCCCTACCTCAGCAGTCCTGGCCTGTCACTGTGGCCACTTGACCTGTGTGGCTCCAGGGGACGCAGCAAAGCACACATGTACCTGTGCGTTTACTGGGTGAGGTGTACTGCTGTTGTGTAGCACTACTGTTGTAGGACTTCTGGAGCTTTTCAGGGTTGAGTTGCTCCTTTGCAGTGGGGTATTCCCAAGGCCCAGTTGCCCCTCCTGCCCAGCACACACATCGGCTGCACATGCTTGCTGAGTGGTTACCACCCTGTTGCACCTTGCGCACTCTGCTGTGCTTGTTGAGACGTGTTGCTACTACAGCGCTGCTACATACTACCACTATGGTGTGGGGCACAAGGCGTAAGTGACCCCATTTGTAGTTGCAGGACAAGTGTGTGTACCCCCACAGACATGCTCATGCTTTGGGGTGCCTTCCTTATTGGCTTGCAGGTGTTGAGCACAGCAAGTGACGCGCAAGGGTGTGTAGGCACAGGGAGTGCATGTGTGTGTATGTGTGTGTACTACAGCAGCAGTCTCTTTCTTACAGGGGTGGCCACTACTACCAGCAGGGTTGCAGCAGACACAGCAGTCTGTGCCTTGCTTAGATCAGGAATATATGCTGGCTTTGCTTGGCTAGACAGTACGTCTTGTGCTGGCTCCGCCGCTTCATGTGTCGCCCTCAGGCATCTGCCAAGGGAGCAGGTGCAGGTCAAGTGCAGTTGTCAGCAGTTGGGGCGCCTAGTATCATGTAGTGCCCGTCACTGTTGCTCCAGCACAGGTCGCTGCTATGTTGCTTGTGTGGGGTGTGCCTTTGATCAGTTTGGTGTCGTGGAATGTGGCTGTTTGCACAAGTGCTGCTGCCTGCCTGGGGTTGTTACCAGCGTGCTTGTTTGTGCGTTTCCTTGTTTGCTTGCTGAGGTCCTTTAGCAATGCTAATGTTGTGTTGCATATAATCAAAGTTGCCGGCGTGTTCTGCAGGGTTGCACAGTATGCTAGAACACAACCACACAGGCTGCAAGTGCACACCCGCATGCGACTGCTGCTGGCAATGCAGGGGGCCTGCAGTGCCCTAGTGTGGCAGCCAGTGTGCTTCAGTTTGTATCTTCGCAGTCTGGGGCAGTAAGGATGGTCTGCTTAGGCTGGTTGTGTTGGATCCCCTTGTTGAGCTCTTTGTGGCCGCAGACATGGGACAGACGGCGCTGTTCAGCTGTCTGCAATGCTGGCTCGTGCGTGTTGCTAGACTACTGTGGTTATCGTTTGTGAGTTGAGGCACACGCCTCGGAGTATCTGCTTGTCACTCCACACCCTTCAGTCTCCTTGTTGCATGTGCCCAGTGCCTTCTCCCGCCCTATGATCAAAAGCCAAGGTAGTGCTTCATCAGTGCCGTGCAGCTTGTGTGGAGGTGCTGCAGTCAGGCCGAAAAGAAACACCCACAGGGTGTGCTGCTGCTCTGTAGGACTTGACATGAGGCTGTTGAGCAATGTGTAGCTCAGCCAAGGTAGTTTTGTGTTGTCCTGATGTGAAAGATAAGGGGTCTGCAGGCCAGTTACAACCTGTGCAGCTGGTTGGCTCTCGTGGCAAAGGTTGAAGCTTCGTATGAGGTTGTTGGGTTTGGTGGCTGTTCAGGTGTGTTGGCGATGCAGGCATGCAAGAAGGAATGCAGGTGCTGCACCGCAGGCAAGTCTTCCTGGGCTTGCCTCTGCCAAAGAAATGCTTTGCAAGGGGTTTGTGTGGAACGTTGCAAACCGTGTGTACACTGTGCCATTGTATGTGTGTGTTTGCGTGATAACAAGATTGCGTTGCTCCACAGTGATCACCGTACCGCTCCTTACGCCCTGTGTATCGCACTCAGCCGTCATGCGTCAGTTGTGCAGTCCTGCGATTTGTACCCGGCATCCATGCGTTGAGCCACCAGCCTACTGTTGATGGCAGCTTGGTAGTGTTTGATTATTTGCACTGTACTTGTGGGGAGGTGTGGGTGTGTGTGCTGACTGAGCATGCAGTGTGCTGGCAGTCGTGCTGGGCTTGCATGCTGCAGGTTGTCGTGGTGGGGGGAATGGACCTTGGTGGCAGTGGTGTTGGCAGCGGCATAGCACCCTTTGACCTTGTGCAGTGTTGGGAATCCGTACTCCTTTGGTAGTTGTCGAATTTGTCATATCTGTAGATGTTGTTTGGTTGTGAAAGGCGTTGTCAGACCCCCACAGTGTATGCCCCGCGGGTATGTGCAGGAGGATCGTCTGTAGTGAAGCCACAGTGGCAGGCATGGGTGGGTGGGTGCATCATGTTGTGTTTTCGTGTGTGGGGTTGCCTGCCAGGCAACTGCCGCGGCGGTTGCGCTGCTCCAGGGCGCAGTGTTTTTGGTATGCACCTCACGAGCAACGCATGCCTTTGATATGTATAAGGGGTTGCATCGTTAGTTGGCTGTCGTGTGGTGGTGGTTTGCGGGTTCCTTGGCCCTGTGCTCTCTTGGGGGTGGATGTGGTTTTTGGGTCTTCTGTTGTCTGAGTCCTGGGTCTCGTGCCCACAGTGCTGGTTGCAGCAGTTTGTTGGTGGGCAGTTTCATGGGGCGTGTGCTGGCATAGGGCGCACATGTGTGCCTTTGGGGGCCAGGGCAGTCAATCGCTGTTGTGTTGTTTGCTTGCCTAGAGGCACGCTTGTCATGGTAGTGCACAAGCGCTTGCCACTGTGTCATACAGACGTGTTGTTTTTGTTTGTACTGGTGCAGTGGAGTTGGTTTGGCTGCAGACAACTATACCTGTCCCTAACAGCTGAGGAAAGGTTGTGTGTTGATTCAACACGTCCGCGGTGTACATACGTGTGTGTGTCGACAGATGGAGTACTTGGGTACATGCCAGCTCACTAAGACGGCCCTAGTGTGTATGGGGGCTGCTTTGGGTTGGTGTGTTGTACATGCTGACACGACAAGGTGCATCATCACCAACCACCCTTGCAGTGTTCAGCCCTTAGGGGACGCTTTGGACAGACAAAACACTGGTACGGCCCCCCTTTCCTCAAGCCTGATGTTGCTTGTGGGGGCACCTTGCGTGCGCCTGACTGCCCATGTGCGAGTTTGATGACTTGAGCACAGCGGTTTGGCAGTGCCCGCCGCTCCTCATGTGTCTTTGTGTACGTTTCTGTTGTGTTAGTTTCTTCTGCAGTGAGGTGCCTTGCCACTGCAAAGCGTTTGCGCATGTGACAGGATGTGACCCCATTTTGTGCCATTTCGTGCCACCCAGGCATTGACAGTCAGGCTTTCCTCTTGCACCCCGGTGAGGAGCTTGATTTCCATTGTGCTGTGTCAGGACAGCTGAGATTCCTGTGAGGTCACGGCCACAACAGCATTGTCACAGGATAGTGAGCGTATCTGTGCCACAGCTCTGTTTCTTGCAGCACTTCTGCTGTCATGGCATCCAGGCTTTCGGTAGGCATGTGCGGCAGCCACACCTGCCCTGCGCTGTTGTTTGTCGAGGGCTGCTCCGCACTAGCTGCAGCTGCTGCCTCAGCATATGCTGCATGCTTCTGTTGCAACGGCGGGCAGGGTAATTGCCGGCGCAAACACCCGCTGCGCCTTTGGGCAGGGTGCTTCCTTACATGTGGCTTTCCCGTGAAGTGGTGAGACACTTGGGATGATCGTGTTGTCATGTGGCATTGGTGCTGTCGCGCCTGTTGGAGGGATGGTGGTGTGCAGCACCCCGCCCAGGTGGTGCTTGTGCACAGCTGACCGCAGATCTGCTGTAGAGCACGGCAATTACCTCCTGTCCTTGAGAGTTGTCAGCAGCGCGCTGCAGCATGCGCGCGGTTGCCTACCTTTCGTTCGCACCTCTGCAGTGAGTGCATGTGATGTGTGAGGGTGTGGCTTGCCTGGCTGGGTTTCCCCATGCTTACTAGTTGCACTGAGGTATCACTGTGCTTTGAGTGCTGGACACGGCTATGCGCATGCACTTGCCGTGTCACACCAGCAACACTTGGGGAGTGAGAGCATCTGTGAGCACTGCTGCTCTGAGCCTGCTACATGTAGGTGATGTTTGGCCGGTTGCTCTGTTGATGGTGCATGGGACGGATGAGACGGCATCAAGGCACATCTTGCCAATGATGTGCTGATGTGACAGGTGTTAGTGTTGTCAGCTGGTCCACCTTTAGCAGTTGGGCACATGGGTGTTGAGACATGCTGGAACAGCACGGCTGCCGCTGGCATGCGGCATGCTGTCGCCCACATGCCTACATGTACTATCCATGTCTGGGACACACCAGCCCAACTACCTAGCTTCGGCCCGGTTTCACCATTGTGCATGCTAGCCTGTTTTGTGGTTGACAGCCAAGTTGTTGCTCAGTGGTGTGGGCACCTTTGGATTGCCTGTGCTGGGCTGTTGTGCGTTGCCTGCTGCATACGCTCGGGCTGCCTGTTGCTTGCATGTGCTCCGCCACCTTCCGCTTGCAACAAGCACTGCTGAAAGCCGCATATGCATGTGTTGGCAGGGCGTGTGCAGGCTTCACAACAGCACCAGCCTACGCTGCACCTGTGCTGAAACAGTCTTGGTTCCTTCTGTGGGCGCCAGTGGCTGTTGTTGTCTGGCTCGGTTTGTCAGCCACAACACTTGGATTGCTGTTTTGATTGTCAGCCCAGTCTGGGTTTGTATCCTGCTGGGTTCACGGTCATGTTCAGCTCTTGTGCCTGCACTCCACCTCGGCCCAGGTGTGCAGGGGACCCTGGTCTAATCCACGTGAGGTATGTTTCAGGGGCACAAGGTGGTCTGGATTGAAGGTGCATCACTGCATGCAGCAGAGCGTACGCGTACACCAGTCAGTGCCTCTGTCCTGGCTGCGTGCTGAGCAGCCAAAGTTGAGTATGTACCAACCCTACACTCACGTGTAAGAGTGGGCGAGATGCTGTTTGGAGTGAGTTTTGTTTGTTGGTACGTCTCTGTTGGGAGGTGTGTGCTTTGTAATGTTGCTGCTGAGAGCCTATGGTGCTGTTGGACCGCGAGCACCAGCAACGGCTAGGTTCATGTGTGTGCACTGCATGGTTGCAGTTGGAAAAATGTCCCGGTTGGTTGCTGTGAGGTTGTTGTTCAGGTTTGAGGATGCCGTGCTACGGTTTTGACCTCTGGAAGTCCTGCCAGTTGGCATCCAAGCCCATGCTGATGGTGACATTGGTGGTGATATTGTGGCGTGGGACTGTATGATTATGTGTGCGTGTCAAGCAAGTTGGAGCCTAACAATGCATGCATCCAAAGGTACAATACATTATTGGTCGTGTATGGTGGGCGAGTATGGGCAGTTGCGCCATTCCGAATGGACGGTTCAGCTGGATCCTAGGAAGCCAGTGGAGGGGAGCATTGGTCCTTGTTGTCAGACAGGCTGGCAGGTGAGGGGAGTCTTGCGAGGCATGGTGACAAGAGGTTGAAATACCTGACTGAGTTACTGCGGTTACTCAGTGTGGTCTTGTGTTGTCAGAGGCAGGTGTTGAAAGGGAAGACATTGCCGATGGATGATGGTCGAGGAATGCATGCGCAAGAAGTGGGGCGAAGACATATTGTGCAAGTGAAGGTGACTTGTAACACGTCATGACGCCTCTGGGACTGTTGGGCGGTCAAAGCGAGTGAGCTTCACTGTCCAGCAAAAAGAGCTTCGATGCAAACACTGCTATATGCATGTGCTGTCCAACGGTGGTGCCTGCAACCTTGCATCTGTCTCATCCCACTGGCACCTACTGTCTTACAAGGAGAAGAGCGATGCCTTGCTGTTGAATAGCGATAGTCCTGTTGAAGGCATGAACCTTAAGGCGCTGTGGATGGCATGCACGATAGGCGCGCAGCTGGAAACTGGCCCAAACAACCCCCGCCTGCAGGCCGAAGCATGCCTGTCAGAGACCTCTGTACCATGCGGAGCAGCTGCTGGCTTTGCCATTATAGCTGCTGGCAGGGGGGGGGGGCAGAAAATAAAGTTGGGGACACCATCCCTTGATCCTCAGAAGTGACTAACGAATATCTCGGGCTTAAGGGCTTTGACCGGCTCTGGTCCTCCAGTCACTGGGGTATGTAGGCAACGCCTCGCCAAGGGCGCTCAGTCCCACGACATACACCGAATCCCCCTTTCCCTCACATAGTCCTGAGTACAGCTACTGGTCTTGGTTACAGCCAGAAGCACTACTCACTAGACACGGCGAAGCCCTGCCCCATTGCAACACATGCACAGCTGCGGCCATGATCTGCTTGCACACGCCATGATGACATGCCCAGGCCAAAAGTGCAATCACACCATACCAGCTGCAGCACAGCTCTGCTCGATGCACGCACGCTCGAAGCCCTCAGCACAGTGCTGAATGCTTGCCAGTGAAAACCGGCTGCGATGACCTGTAGTTGCCTCGTGCTGATCAGCTGATGACTCATGAGTTCAGGAGTTTGTGCCAAGTGCTCTGCACGCACAGCCGCCACTTACAAGCGGCATGACCTGGGGTTAAGCAGCCAAGATACAGATGCTGTATGCCAAGCTACAGATGTTGTATGCCACGATACAGATGCTGTCTGCCAAGTGCTGCTTGTATCAGCAGCCGCCTGCCAGCCACGCCCAGCAAAAGCACACTCATGACACCACACCATGTCGCTAGCACCCCGCTCTCTCGACGCGTCCCAAGGCACACGACAATCCGACACCAAAAGAGACATCCTACATGACAGGTCTCTGCGGCCTTTTGGCCTCGCTCACACAGTAGCAAGTGCTCTGGGTTCCCAGAGCACTGCTGCCGCAATGCTGCCAGCCTGGGCCGGCCTTGCAGCTGCCACTGCTGCCAGCTGAGTTGCCACTGCAACCGCCACTGCTGCCAGTTAAGCCGCCACTGCTGCCGCACTGCTGCCAGCTAAGCCGCCACTGCTGTCAACCTGGCCGCCACTGCTGCTGACCTACGCCGCCACCGCAGCCTCCGCCTTTGTCTTGATTTCATCAACCACCTGCAGCGTCTGCTGTGCAATGGACAGCTCCTCATCAGTGGGAATGACCAGCACCTTGGTCTTGCTGTCAGCAGCACTGATGTCCCCCTGCTCTCCGCCCACTGTCGCCTTGTTGCGGCCAGTGTCCACCGAGATGCCCATGCCCTGTGCAGTTGTGAGCAGAAGGTGGTGGCAGCAGGAGGGCAAGTGCCGCACCGTGAGAGCAGGAGTGTGAGCATGTTTTTGCGCATTGCTGGGGGAGCTGGCGCTCGAGGGCTTCGTTGATTGACAGGGGCTTGCCACATGCAGCTGCTTCCTCTTGCATCTGCAGGTACTGCTGACTGGTGCAGCATCACTGGGCGAACGCTTGCGCTTAACAGACATGTGTTCAGAAGCAACCGCAACAGCGTTGGATGCACCCTACACACATTCTCAAATACGGCAGCGAAAGTTCACCTTGAAGTCGTCACAGATCATGCCGCGGATGATGCTGCTGTTCTCCCCAATGCCTGCGCTGAAGATAAGTGCGTCCACACGGCCACTTAGCGCCGCACTGTAGGCGCCGATGTACTTGCGCACGCGGTAGACAAACATGTCCAGCGCCAGCCGGGCACGTGCATCACCCGCCTCCTGCACGACATAAGAGATGCAGTGCAAGCGAGGGGCTTACAGCTGACCATAGCACCAATCACATTTACCCAACGCTGACACGTCGCTGCGTTCAAGTTGAGGCAGCTGCACAACGGTGCAGAAAAAAGAAGAAAAAAACGTGCAAAGCTGGGTGCCTCGTGTCAACACGCATATGCAATTATAAGGGGGGGGTGTTGAAACATATCTGGCATATAGGGCACTTTTCATAGGTCCCCACCCCGTGTCTGTGTCACCAAGGAAGGCCAGGTTGGGAGAGGGCCAGGATCTCAGCCTCAAGCAACACACAAAAGTGACATGCAAACTGACAGATCATCCTAGCGCACCTTTTGCTCGATGATTGTTCGCAGGTCGTTGTGTCCACTCACACCCAGCAGCCCACTTTTCTTATTGAGCACTGCAACATGTGAACATTCAGGCAAACATTTGTGGGTGAGAGCCCATCAAGACAGAACAGAAGTGCGGTGACTAAAACGGTAACTCCATGCCTGTCATGTGCTTGAACTGCCTCATGCAGGCTGCTACACAGCAGTGCACACAACCGACCACTGTGTTTGTGTGCAGAAGCTCTTCTGAGCACTTCCCTACCAAGCGTGCAGGCATAGGAATAACCCAGGTTTTTGGGTGCCCATGGGTAAAGCATCCTGCGTAACAAGCAGCCATTGCTAGTGTCCATTTCCATACCTGTGTCCATTTCCTTTGCAGACATGCCGAGTGTGTTCATCATGTGCAGGGGCACCGCAGGGTCCATGTCACCAGAGCGGGTACCCATCACCAGCCTGTAGGCACAGCAACAACCCCCAGCACAGCACAGCACGGCACAGCACAACAACAGCACAGGACACCGCACGGCAGGACAGGGCAGAGCAAGACGCTTGATACCCAGTTGCATCAGTGCTGGCCACGAAAGCCATTGTACATGCGGGGTGTGCAGGGGCACGTCAGTGACAGAGCAACTGCCTCTGGAGCTGAAGCAATAGTTGACACCACCACGGCGTGCTGCTCAGCTCGTACACCAAAATTGGTCAGCAAGAAAAGCCGGCAGGCAGCGCACAGGCGTGCAAGGTGTGCATTCAGAGCATACTCCTATCATTCATCACTGGCAGGTTGTGTGAGGCTCACGCATTATAACTCAAGACAGTGGAAAATCGATCCCTTCATAAGCCCTTGGCTCGCTGGCTGGCTGGCTAGTGCCGAGGTTGGGACTCTGCCCCCCAATCATTGTTCTGTACGGTACTGTACTGTACTGTGCTGTACAGTACTGTACTGTACTGTACTGTACTGTACTGCACTGTACTGTACTGCACTGCACTGTACTATTGTTGCCTCCCTGCAGCAGCTCCTCACCCTTCCAGTGGTGTGAGTCCCATAGTGGTGTCCACGCTGAGCCCGTTCTTCACCGCTGCGATGCTGCTGCCGTTGCCCAGGTGGCAGGTGATGGCATTGAGCTGCTGGGCGGGCTTGCCCAACATCTTGGCAGCAGTCTCAACCAAATACTTGTGGCTGCAGCATATACACAGCACAGTACAGTAATCGGGGGACAGAGAAATATGCAGCAAGAATCAAACACAGTGACAGCGCAGGAGTTTGGACACTGGTGTGTGTGACACACACGGAGTGGAAGCGCAGGTGTATGAACACCTCATTTTGAGTGCTGCGTTGAGTGCTCAGGGAGGGCCACGGCATCTGCAGTAGTCTCCAGCAGGTACGTGTGACTGCAGCAAGCACTGTGAGCGAGAGCGCAGGAGCAAACACACTAGTATCATGTGTGTGAGCGCTCCAGCATGACAGCACAGTCGCGGCAATCGCAATTAGGTACTTGTGGCTGCAGCATCAAGCAGCGATGCAGCACATGTGCGGATGCACGTGTGCGCGAACGGCGCCGTGCATGAGCGGTCAGGGAAGGAGGGCACAGCAGGCGTATGAGGTGCATGTGCAACATCGGAGTGGCGGAACTAGCTGGCCGCCCCAGCACTACCACATCTAGTTTGAAAGGGCTACGCTTGCGTCCGCCTCAAACACAGCAGCATTCAACATGGCAGGTCTGACGCACGTCGACCAGCTCCCAGGACAGAGTCACGACCTCGGCACTAGCCAGCGAGCCAAGGGCTCATGAGGGTGCCCACAGGTATCATGCGGGTGCATGCAGACCTCCCTCGCACCTTGTCCCATGGAAGCCGTAGCGCCTGATGGCGTGCTTTGTGTACCACTCGTAAGGCAGTCCGTACATGAAGGCGGTGTCAGGCATAGTCTGGTGAAAGGCGGTGTCAAACACACCAACCTGGGCCATACACAGCAGCAGCAGCAGCAGCAGCAGCAGCGGCAGCAGTGCAGTACATCCCAGTAAAGTGAGGACCGTACAGGTATTTGGGCTTGGCCTGGTGGCAGGCTGTGTCATTCACACCAATGTGTGCACCATAGCCAAGCAGTGACAGACACTACGGGACAGTGTCAACATTGGGGGACAGCATCTCAAGGGGAGCAGCAGCAGCAGCAGCTCCTGAACAAACCTGCGGTTCAATCCTGGCGCAACGAACCTGACCCCTGAACCCTGAACTTTCAACCAACAAAAACCCTGAACCCTGACCCACCTGTGGCACTCCTCCAAAGACCTTCATGGCTGCCTCTATCCCCTGCAGGCCTGGGGGGTTGTGCAGGGGGGCCAGCGCAGACGCCTGCCTGATCTTGGCTATGGTGCTGTCCGTCAGCTGCACTGCACTGTGGATGTCAAGGCCATGCACTACCCTGCGCAAAAAACAGCAGCGCGCAGCCGCGACAGCAGCAGCAGCAGTGGCCAATAGCAAGTTCAGAGGCGTCACAGCAGCAGCTGCAACTTCAGCACAGTCCGCCCTCACGCTCGACCTGCGTGCCACACTTTGCGCGGCCTTCTGCAGCAAGAGTGGGTCCGCCTTCTTTTTTTGCATTCTTTTTTTGGTGAATTTCCTGCCTAGTGCTTGCTTGGGGCGCTCGAGCGACTTGCTGACCACAGGTCCTTGGGAATACCACTACAGTAGTTTGGTTTTGAAACCACATAGCAGCATGTTTGGGGTGGTCGTCAGCAGCCCGTTTCAGCGCTGCTGCTTTTATGCCCTTTGTATGCCTGCGTTGTGGCCGTAACTGGCACAGGCTTTCTAGTGTCCTAGGTCACTGGTCGCCTGGTGGTGTCTTGCTTGTCTTGCACCAAGGTCGATTTGCTGCTTGCAGCTTGCTGCTTGCACAATGAACCTGGCCGGAAACACGTGTAATGATGATTCCTGCCCCTGCAATCCCCACGACTCTTCTGCTGCCGCATGCTGTGCCCTCACACTTGCAAGCCTTGCAGTCCGCAAAGCATTCCTTGTAGTGCTCCTGTGCCCGCCTGTGCCCCACTGCCACAACCTCCCGGAGGTAGTATGGAGTTCATACTGTACTTATAGTGTTTGTGCCTGTGCCCACCTGTGCCCCACCGCCACGACCTCCTTCATAATACTGCTGGACACATTCTTACTCAGGAAGTCCATCACTGTCTCCATTGCTGCCACATGGTCCTTGATGGGGACCTGCAGGACAGCCGGCATGAACATGAACATGAACGCCATGAATGCAATTAACGTCAGGCTTGAACATACGTCAACTATGACAGGTCAACTTGCCTGAGTGCACGCGCGCACATGACATCCATTCTGCTTTCATGGAGACAGCAGCTCTGAGCTGTGAGTAAGGCACCCAGGAGGGCATGACTGGCATGCGGGGCGCGCGGCAAATGCACCTACATACAGCTGCGGCTGCTGTCACCGCCTGACATGTGGCTAGAAGGTACATCTGCCGGTCCATGTAGATGCACATGTGACTGGTGCAATCAGACTGTGACCCTGTCTTGCACAGACAATGCATGGCTAGTCTCCTGCATGGTGTGTGCGGCAGGCGCTGCTGCCACTTGCCTGGTCTTTGAACTTGGTCGTGCCGTTTGCTGCTGCTGTCTTTGCAACCAACTCGCTCTTGGCTGTATCGCCTATGCGGTCAATCATGCCTGCAGCGTCAATCAATACATGACTCAGAACAAGACTCACGCAGTGCCCATGGTGTTGCAGTGTCAGTTAGACTACTGACTCAGACAGAATCCGGTGGAGTTCACGCACGGATGCAACTGAAACGCAGTATCCATCCTCCTCACCTCCCACGGTGGAGGCCAGTGCTGGCGCAAGATCAAACAGCTTGAACTTCAGTGAGCTGCTGCCAGCATTCAACACCAACACCCTACCCAGGCCCTGCAACGCCATGTTGCTGCCCTAGAAGGAGAGACGGCAACGTGTGGGCAGCTATACGCCTTTGTTCGCGGTCCTATGTCCTGAAAGCTTTCAGAAGCCCCCTGATCTGCTTCCCACCACTGAGCTGCTGCACGAGTCACGAGGGGCAACCTGGCAGTCGTGACACAGTACAAGACGTTCTGCTATAGGACACGACACTTAGAGTTGGCACAGTAAGGGCTGCTTGCGGGTGTACAGCGTTGATCAGAATTCACGACACGGAAGGTGGCCACAACATACGGCCTCGCGCTTGGTTTCGAGCAATTAGTACACAGTAAGTAAGATTACAAGCGAACAAAAGCAACGGTTCTGATGCTCCAGCACGGGGTTCCTTCCCGCCAGGTTACGTAACCTCAACATGCGGGTGATAGCCTCCTGTTGCTTTGTAGGTATATGAACCTTGCCCTACCTACTCCACCTGATTCATTGACCATCCGGTTCCTGCCCACCCATCACCACGCACCTCACCCCCCTGTTCGACCCCCCCCCCCCCTCCCCACCCCCACCCTCCACCTGACACATGGCCCCTCTGGCATGAACAGAGACTGGCAGCATGGTGAACGGCATCTGCCGCATAGATTCTCATGCTGTGTTGGCAGAGTGGTGCAGCAGATCAGAGTTGGCATCTGTGCTGGGGCAGGTGCTGGGGCAGGCATGCAAGCATGATGTCCCCTTCTGGCATCCCCCTGCACTGAACTGCCCCCACAGCACCGGCGCCCATTCACCACCTCTTCCCTCTTGAGGGTTACAAGCGCACAAAACAGCACAGAAGCAGGCTCATATGGCTCACAAAGCAACGTGAACAAGTGTGAAGTACAACCTGGCTGCCAGGTCCAAAGCAGCGAAACCCGCACCAAGAAAGGTGCCCGGCAGTCTGAGACTGGAACCCACCACAAAATGCTGCCCAAACAACAGGACAACCCAGGCAAGCTGTCACATTCATTGTGCTGACAGTTGCAGCAAACCAAACAGCTTTCCTACAGGCCTCCATTGGCTTCAATCATGCAGTTCCTGCTGCTGCTGGTGTGGCAGGTGACACTCTGCTGGCAGCAGCAGCAGCCACAGCAGCAACCCTGCTGAATGCCTGCTGCCCAGCAGCAACATCGGTGGGGTCCCTTGCCCATGCTTGCAGGGCGGACGCTTGCAAGGCCCTTCCAAAGCTGAATGTCAACGCCCACGGCTGGCAGCTGCACCCAACAGTACCGGTGCCAACACCAGCACGTTCATGTGGCTTGCAAGCGGCATTCATGGCCGCCAAGTGCTGTGCAGCTTGCACTTCGCCTTGCCCTCCCGACAGGAAAGCTATGCCAGGCAATGCCGGCGGTACGGTCCGCCGCAGGACACGCAACGTAGCAGCAGCAAATTCCTCAGCAGTACTGCTGGCACTGCTAGTAATGCTGCTGGTACTGCCAGGCAGTACCATTGCTGGCTTGAGCACAACCCCTTCAAGCAGAACCCCTTGTTCCAACAAGGCATGAACCACAGCTGACAAAACCCTCAAACTGACAGCCTCGGAAATCTCAATACCATGTGCCCCTTCCATAACCATGACCTCTGGCTCCACAATCGGCACCAAGCCCGCTGCCTGTGCTACTGCGGCATACTGCGCTAGCTGCTGTGCATTGATGGCAACTGCTTCTGGTGTGGGCCACCCTCGCGACTCATCTATCCGCAGCACAGCGCGCCACTTTGAGAAGGTTGCGCCGTCAGCAGCATACTGCTGGCATCGCTGCGCAAGGCCCTCTAAGCCCTTGGTTTCGGTTTCAAACAACGGCCCTGGGTCGTCAGGGTTAAGAGGGGCTGTCCCTAGGTCAACCTTGACGCCAACTGCTACCCCTCTGGTGATCAGGGCCTCAACCAAGCGAGGGCCAGTGGTGTGCCTCGTACTGCTGTCACTGTCACTGTTGCTGGCATGAATTTGCGCGGTGTCCAAGGGCTGGTAGAAAGTTTCTTCTGTCAATATCACACCGCTGATGAACTTGTCGAGGTCTGGGGTGGTAAGCAGGGCATGGCGCCATGCCGCGCGGTTGCTGAGACTGTTTGTGATCCCCACCTCCTTGAACCTGCAGCAGTGACCATGGGGAAGCGCAGACAGTCGACGCAGTCAAAGGCAGTAAAACATGGCAGCTGACGAGGTTTTTGCTGATGTTGGCTTTATGCTTTGGCCTCTGTAAGGGACAGACAGCAATTGCTGCGCTTGATCGCAGTCTACTGATGCTGCTGGTAGGGGTCCCACATCAGGCTCCAAACGGGTGAGCGCTGGCATGCACCTGACGGATACATACTCGCCTTCTGCCCATGGTTGCACTTGACTCGTCGGCAGCTAGGATGCCTTTGCCTGGGGCAATCAACTGCTGTGCAGTATGAGCTAGGCGTTGATGCTGCTGCTGAGGTGTGGCATCAGTGACTTGGCACTGCTTCGTGGTGGCACTGCTGGGCTGGGCTACCGTATGCGTTGGAAAGGCCGTACTCGAGCTTGTGAGCAGCAGGAGGGAGATGACAAGACTGCATCGATGCATCGCATGTTGACAGACCAGATCACTTTTTTTGTTGTTCATAGCAGCAACATACATATCCAGTGGATGATGCGTCCTTTCACATCCCTTTGACTGTTGTATCCACAAGTTTTCGTTTCAGGAGAGTGGCTCGACATGTCATGGAATGGCATGCATGAGCATGAACAGCGGCACCAACCGGTCTGGCACATGTTGGCATGCACCCATTCGCTAACAGTGCCCTGGAAATACCCAGACAAATTATGTTGCTGCCTAAACAGCTGTTTGGGTTGTTGCAACGCTCTGGCACTAGCTGCTAGATGCA
Source organism: Desmodesmus armatus (assembly GCA_007449985.2). Taxonomy (NCBI): domain Eukaryota; kingdom Viridiplantae; phylum Chlorophyta; class Chlorophyceae; order Sphaeropleales; family Scenedesmaceae; genus Desmodesmus; species Desmodesmus armatus. The sequence goes on from VIIQ02000662.1 coordinate 253,160, forward strand.
ATCATGCGTCTGTACTGTACACACTGCTCGATTGTACACCGGCCAGGTGGCTTGATGGACTATTACTGGCAGGTTGGCTGTGCTGCTTTCTTTGCTGCTGTGCTGAAACGCACAAACACTGCCGCGAACATGCTGCCCTCATTCAATTGCAGACTGCATCCCAAGTAAATCATCGGTCACAATCTGCACCTAAAGCACACAGTTACATGCTGCACATAAGGTTGCGCTGCAACCCACAGCCAATATGGCGCTGACACGTCCTGTGCAGGTATGCAGGCAGCATCCAGAACTATACTTATGCACAAGCTTGCAGAAAACACAAACAAGGTACACAAAGCAGCAGGAAGATCTGTTGCACAGACATGCTGGGCTCCTCGGCCCACAAGCAACAACCATACAGCCTCCCCCCTTCATACACAGCACACCTTTGTGCTGTGGGGCCATGCATACCAGCTGGTAGGATTGCCCCAGCCATTCCAGCATCACTAGCAGTTGCTACTAGCTTCGCATCAAACTTGCAGCAGCTTTGATTGTCAGCGGTACAAACCATACCTAACGCTGGCCAAGCCACCTGCTCCATGCCCCCTGGCTCTATAATGCTCCATGCATCTGCAACCCTACGCCATGCACAACCCAGCTGCTGCATGCACAGCATGGCACAGCATAGCAAGGCGTGGGCGACCTGCACACCAAGTGCTTGCCATTTGCTGTGGCACCAACAGCCACACTGCCCTTGCCACTAGCACACCACCCTCCACTGAACAACACCCCGGCGTGCTTCTGGACAACCAACACCCACATAAAACAACTACAACAACGGCATGCCCTGACATATATGAAGACGGTGAACAACGTTTAATCAAGCTGGAGTCCACGTCACGTTGCTGATATTGCTGCCAGCGCTAGACCAGCGCAGGAGCCTACCCAAAGGCTGTCTGACAGCCACCGCGGCCCTGGGCTACACATACAACAGCTGCGCTGCTGTGCACAGGCAGCCAGCAGAGCCTTAGCAGGGCCATCCAAGCTTCACACCCTCAACATGCCAGTCACCTGACTCACCCCCAGCTCCCACAGCAACAGCCCACATTCTGTGTACTTCAACTACAGGTAGCACCAGCAGCTGTAGAGTCGGCACGCTGGGGAAGGGTAGGGTGTTGGAACAGCGCCTTAGGAGGAAGCGTAGCCCTTGCTGCTTGTGAGCTTGATGTTGTAGGTGTTGGGAGTCACGGTGGGGTATTTGTCGGCAGGCAGGGAGGATGGGAGGCCCGCAGCGACTAGCTCTTCGGGAGAATATGAGGTGAATCGCACCACGTAGTCCATGTAACCTGTGTGGTACTCGATAGTACGGTCCATGCTGGTGACTGTCACCACGCCAGAGATCATGTCAGCGAGGCCGTCAAAGGTTTTGGTGCCGTTGTTGTTGCGGCGGCGCCTGGAACGCCTTTCAGGGGCTGGGAACCCTCCCTCAAAAACGTCGTCAGGCAAGCAGGATAGCTCCTCAAAGGCAAGTTGCAGGTCGTCCTCCTGTGTTGACTTAACCTGAAGGAGACGGGGCACAAGGAGACAGAAGAACAGCGAGAAAGTAAGGTGCTGTGCAAGGAGAAGGGCGGGGAGGGGAGGGTGGTAAGAGTAAGAGTGAGCTTACGGCTGCACATGCCGTCACATGGGGAGTCTCTACCATTGACTATTCTATTATGTTGATTCATAATGTGCTGCATCTGTTGATGTAGCTACGTACGTAGCTACATGCTGGGCAGCGGCTTGGAGGCTGCTGCAACTGACTACGAGGTCTCCTTCAGCTGTAGCTGTGAGTAGAGAAGAAGTCACTGGGCTTGAAATTTGCTACAGCATGGCTGTGAATGCGCAGGAGGCCCGCCGGGCTGTGCGACGGCGTGACAGCTCCACATGCATGCACAAGCATAGAGGAGAAGGTGCCTCCTCTGACACTAATGCCCCACCCTGCTGTCACAAGCTTGAAGCAAACCAACTGAACTGCTGCGCAACTGGTGCACAACTTGACAGCATAAAAATCAGTTCAAAAATAGAGCGTTCTTTTTATTTGAAACAAATTCAAAATGACATGAGCTGCTGTTGTGCCCCTCGACAGCGGCTGGACGTCAGATGTGATGCAGCTCCGTGCAGCAGAGTGTCCTGGGTAACAGCTACCTGCCATCTACGAGCACCACTCTAAAAGCATCACTGTAACAGAGGTGTGAACCCATTCTCACCCATGCTTCGTAGAGGCCTCCCTTGAAAGACAAGACCATCTGATCACACAGCAGGTCGGTTCCACAGTACTCCGATGCAGATGTGAGGTAGCAGGTGGCCCAGGCAGTGCCCAGCTTCTCCACAGATCCACCGACTGAAGGTTGCCCTTCGGGTTGGAAGAGGTTGACGTTCCAGTCGCATGTGCCAACCTTGAGGGTGGGGGTGTCAACACCTGCGAGGGTGCGGCAAGTGCACACAACAGCGCTCACGTCAGAGCGTGGTGGTGGCCTACCGGTGTGCTGTGTGCTGCGCAAAGCATGCTGCGTGGTGCGCTTGTGTCACAAAGTATGCAGGTAGTACTTAAGTACAGGTACCTCATGCCCTCTCAACTGTGTCTTTTCAGAGCCCCTGGGTGGGTGATGATCACCGCAGCCGTCCTGTAAGGTACAGTCCTTGGCTACATTCAATACTTTTTGGCTATACTAAGGGCCTAATGAACAGTGGATCTCACATGCAAGTGTAATTGACTGAATAGCTGCGCTTTGCATTATCACAGCCGACCGCAAACCGGGGCCCAGCACAGTCAGTGAGGCTGCAGGCACTACATCCCCTACAGTACCAAGCCACCTCAGGGCGGGGAGAGGTTGCCAATCAACACCTGAAGCAACACACGCCCAACATACCCAGCACTCCTGTGTCAAATCTCATCCACTCCCTCCCTGACTTCCTTTCACTTCCAACTCGTCTCCACTTTCCCAGGCTGTTCAATATTTCTGTCGTGCTGGTGCGCAAGGCAAGTCAGAAGTGCCCTGATGATGCTGGTTTGTGCTGTTTGTGACCGCACCTGTGCCAAAGCCGCCGGTAGAATCCTCTCCATAGCCATAGGAGTCGCGGTCACCACAGCATGTCAGGTCAGACCTGGTCCAGCACGTTGGACAGAACAGCAGTACAGAACAGCAGAGGTTAAAAAGGCAGGCGCAGCTGCCTGGGGGCTGCAGTGGTGCACCAACAAGGATGCAAAAGCTGTTGTTGCACCAGCTCAGCACAAGAGCAGTACCGTATCAGCATCCTGCTGAAGTCAGAGGAGCAGCTTAGTTCTGTCAATCCCATCAAAGAAGGGCTGCACCCTCGTCTGGTCTGCTGAGTGGAAACAGCACACACCACCTCATCAGGAACCACCAACCAAATACCGCTGCACTGGGCCTCTACAACAGCAGCCCACGAAGCTACTCACTGCCAGAAGCTTCCATGTGTGCAATCACCACACGCAGTGGTACCGTTGCAGGAGCCATCGGGTGAGTGGTCAATCCTGCTGCAACCGATGTAGCGGCAGTTATACTGCAGCTTCTCCTGCAGGCAGATGTGCTTCACGTGCGCCTCCTGATGGCCGCCCATAGTCTTCGCACAAGTGGATGGACCAGCTTTCAGCGCATGAAACCAATCAGCGAACATGGGAGCAGCTGCATCCACCCCAGCCATCGCTGGCACCAGGGCCCCAAGCAAACACAGCGCTACTGCAACCGATGAGGCCCTCATTGTGATACGTTCTTTGAGTAACTGCTGATAGGATAATGGACGGCTGGCCTGGGGTGCTCAAGGAGAGAAGCGACTTCAACCGCTAATTTGAACGTCAACAACCCTGGACTCCTCACACTGACCGCGCAGCTCAATAGCCAAAATTTAGAATGCCCCCGCCCCGGCTGTTGGGGTTTTCCCAGTCACAAGCACGGGTGACTCGGGTGCAAGGTCTTCATATGCATGTATGCAAGCCCTGACTTCAGGCGTTCTGTGCATTGTAGTGTGTTCTGTGCACTACTCGTGCCTGTAAGCACTCACACGTTTGGGGTTTTTTTAAGTGGGCAGGTGCAGCAATACTGCCCATGACCACCTCAGCTGATGCACTCTCCATCCATGGGTGGCCTAGGCCTGCCAACCCAAACTTTGAAGACCTGCAAGGCGGCATAGCAATTGCTGGTTGCAACCAGCATGGCTTAAATACGCTGTGACCTGCAAAACCTTGAAGTGCTTTACCCGTCACCTATGTGAACAATCAAGTGTCCTTCAGACCTCTACTCATCAAGGTGATCACATGTTGGTCAGAGGCAGGTGATCACATGTTGGTCAGAGGCAGACAGGTGGTGGACTGTCCCTGTATCAACACCCTGGGAGTGGCATTCCAACAACACCCTGGGAAAGGGATTCCAACCCAACCGAAGGCCAGATTACAACAAACACGCCCACAGCAAGGGCAACAGCAGGCGCAAGCAGACTGCAGCGCCCAGCACAGGGTGAAGCCTGCGCCCAACACCTTGAAAACCTCAAGATGAGCTCCACTCTGTTGGGAGACTTGGACACTCTTCTTGAAACCGCAGTCACTCCTTTTGAAGCCTCAATCACTCTTCTTGAAGTCGCTGTCGTAGTTGAGCGTCGATTCCAGCTTCTTTGCATCCATCATCTTGCGCACAGCCTACAACAGCAGCACAGCACACAGCACATGTCAAAGCACAGCACACAGCACATGTCAAAGCACAGCACACAGCACATGTCAGAGCCCAGCACGGCACGGTGCACCATGGTGCCTGCAGCAGGGATCCCTTTGTGCACGGCCAGTGTCAAAGCATAGCGCAGCACGACATGCCATAGCACAACTACAGCATGTAAGGCACGGCACGGCACATTGAGGCACCACATGCCCACACTTGGGGAACCGGATGTGACACCACTCGCTGCCAATTCAGTGCAAACCTCCAACGGGTTCACTGAAACATAGTTCCCTACTAACCGCCCCCCCCCTTTCCGGTTTGCATCCAATCACGGTTTGAAGACACAGTCACCCAAGGCATTGGTATGCGATGCCAAGCCCCCTCCCCTGCCTCACATGCCACGACCCGGCCCACCCCAACAGCCCACACACCAAGCAACTGACCCTCCCTCCCACCCTGCCCTCACAGACACACCCATATAACCATGTGATCAAAGCAAGCAGATGGGAAAGGGCACCCATGTTCTGTCCAGTTCTGCAATTGTTGACCACCTCTCACCTCACCCGCCCTTCCCAACGACTCTGTCCAAGACACCCATGGTCTGTGAAGCATACCACCCACACCACAGGCACCACCATTCCCAGCGTACTGAGCATCCCTGCCCCCCTGCGCCCTCAAATTCAAACTGTATCACAACCAGCAAGCAAAGGCACCACCCACCTTCATAAAGTCTTCATGCACCGTGTAGTCCCGCTCATCCCTGATGGCAAACATGCCAGCCTCTGCATGCAACACGCGCACACACACCCATGCAATCAGCAACACACCAACGCACACGTGCAAGCAGCAATTGGATACATGCATGCCCCATGGCAAGGCACACAACATGGCGTGCATTTGTTGAGGAACAGCAGCTTTCACGGCCTGACACAACGCCTCTCTGCCTCTCTGCTCCTTCCCCAGCTGCCAGGCCGGAGATCGCCCTAGTCACTCTTGTCAGGCCCCCTGTCACACCAGCACCTCACACCAGCAGCACCCCCCCCCCCGGCATCTGAACACTCCCTAGCAATATGTGCTGGTCCCTGACTGCAAGCATGCTGCCTGTCAAATTTTGTGCTGACTGCAAGCAACGCCCTTCTTCGGGTACATAGGATACACAAGAGGCACTGGAACCCTGCTGACTACACCCCCACACATATACACACGATGCTGATGCACTCCCAGGTGGATTGCTCATCCCAGGGCGATTCTATTGCAGAACACCGCAAAACCCATCACTCTCGCAGACAGGCTTCCATGTGTTCCTACGATCCCTGGCTGCACAGTGAGCATACACACTTTTGAGACAGGAAACAAGCTCAGTACAGCGCTCATGTAGCATGGCGCTAGTACGGTACGACAGCCCGCTGCTCCAACCCATCCCAGGAGGTGCCCAGTGCCCGGACCAAACAGCATGACCAATTAATCAATCCCTGATCGCGCCCCGCTGCCCCACCTGTGCATATGTTGCGCAGGTCTGCCCCGTTGAAGCCCTCTGCCAGCTTGACCACCGCCTCGTAGTCGATGTCGCCGCTCTTGGCCAGCTTGGACGCGTGGATCTTCAGGATCTCCATGCGCGCCTGAGTTGGGCGCGCAGGGGTCGGGGGGGGGGGGGAGAAAGGGGTGTGGTTCACGGGGTGTGTTGACATAGAAGCAGTGCTAGTGATGTACAAGTTTGCCAAACAAGTCGATATCACTTTGGATGGTGAGGGGCGGATGCACGGCGGTGACGATGTCGCCGCTCTTGGCCAACTTGGGCGCATGGATCTTCAATCTCCATGCGCGCCTGAGTTGGGGGTGGGGTGGGGCGTAAGAGCAGGGGGGGGGGGCGACAAGGACGGTGGCGGTGCTTGTGTGGTGTGTGGACATAGCAGCACTGCTCCAAGCAGTGCACACATCCCAAACCCTGTCATGTGCGCAGCGGACGGCGGTGCACAAGGTGGGCAGTCCCCCCCCCCCCCTAAATCCTGCCCCAAGCCTTGTGGACTCCATCCTACCACTTCACACACACCCCTCCTGCTGCATCACCTGCTCGTTTGGCAGCGGGATCTCGATCTTCCTGTCCAGGCGTCCAGGGCGCATGAGGGCGGGGTCCAGCACGTCAGGCCTGTTGGTGGCCATGATCATCTTCACCTGTGAACACAAAGAGGGGGCGGGGGGGAGACGGGGGTGAAAGCTGTGGTGAAGGAGGAGCAAGGGGGTGGCAGGACACCACAACACAGTAGTGGGGCCGGAAGGGGGAAGGGGAGGAGGGAGACGATGTGTGGAGCCCAAAAAGAGCCAAAACACATGGTGATGCCGTTGACATGAGGGTGGGGTCCAGCACGTCAGGCCTGTTGGTGGCCATGATCATCTTCACCTGTGAACACAAGGGGGAGGGGCGCAAGCGGTGGGCGCAACGGGGGGGGGGGGGGGGGGGGCGCAACGGGGGGGGGGGGAGGTGAGACAGTGATGAGGAAGGGGGGGGAGCAACACCACAACACGGTGGTGGGGCCGCAAGGAATTAGGGGAGGAGGAACTGCGGCGCGCAAACTCACGAAACACAGTGGTGACTCCATCAACATGACGGCGTGTTCTAGCAACTATGATGCTGTCCCCCCCCCCCTGGGGCCTCCCTGACCCCATCCCCTCGATTGAGACCACCTGCTAGCCAGCACCACGCACCTTGCCTCCTTCGTCGAAGCCGCCCAGTTGGCTGAGCAGCTCTAGGAGCATGCGCTAAAGCTCACCAGCCCACACTTCCCCCATCTGGATGCGCATGCGATGCCCATGCTGCAATCAAGCCATGATGACGACCCCCTCCCGCACTGCGCCCTCCCAACCCCCATCATGGCGGCTACCCACTGGCCTGCAAACAGCAGCCACGCACCTTGCCTCCTTCATCGAAGCCGTCCAGTTGACTGAGCAGCTCCATGAGTGTGCGCTGGATCCCCCCCCCCCCCCCGCCCTATGCAGCCTGCTGGTCACATCCCACTAAACCACCGCACAGCAAGCATGCTGGCTCCCCTGAGATGCCTGCCCGCCAACTCACGTCTGCCTCAGCATTTTATTGTTGTGGTTCCATGGCCACTAGCACCCTGTTCCCAGCCCCTCAAGCAGGCAGAGCACCCCCCCCCCACTCCCTCCCCCCCCCCCCCCCCAACACACAACCAGCGTCAATGTTTGACTACCCTTGTCGAATGACTGCTAGTCAGCATGCATGTGCACACATGCAGTCTCTCTGTCGACACACACAGTCTAGTAGGACAGTCTTAATGAGCTTGCATGTATCCAAGTACTCCCTCTGTCGACACACAGCCCCCCCCCAAAAAACACAGCCCCCCCCCCCCCCCCCCCCCCCCACCCCCCACCCTCTCACCGCACCCAAAGGTTGCCGCTGCTCAGACAGCACCCACCTTGCCCCCTTCATCGAATCCATCCAGTTGGCTGAGCAGCTCCATGAGTGTGCGCTGGATCTCGCGGTCAGCGCTGGTGCCCTCGCTGAATCGGCGCCCACCAATGGCATCAATCTCATCCATGAAGATCACACACGGCTGCAGCAGCAGCAGCAGCCGGAAGAGGACAAGCAACAGCAGCAGCAGCAGCAAGAGGACAAGCGACAGCAGCAGCAGCAGCAGCAGGGACACAAGCAACAGCAGCAACACCAAAATGGGGTTGCTGAACATGGCTCTCTGGCGTGGGCTGCACACTGCTGTGTCAACAGCCATAATGTGTGCGAGGCAGCGCGCGCACGCGTGCCTGCAAAGCACGCGTAGAGGAAGCACAACATGCCAAGCTGTGATGCACCCCTCACGTGCAGCAAAGCAGCTGTCTGTGACGTAGCGCAACCCTTGATGCGAGATTCTTTGTGCGCCCCACCTGGTGGTGGCACGCTGATCACATTGTTGTGAAGGCCCCGACAGACCCCTTGTAGTTGCCAAAACAACCAGGAGCATCCAATCCTACTCTAGGTGCTGTTGTCCCCCCTCCTCCATGCCCTTCCCTGTCCTTGCGCACCCCCCTGATGCTTGCAAACACAGGCCAGCAACCTGTCTGAACACCCTAGTAGATGCTTTGCAGTCACCAGATCAATCACAAGCTTCTGGTTTCACCCTAGCTGTGAACCTCGCACACCCACCTGGTGCTCGCGTGCATAGCCAAACATCTCCCTGATGACCCGCGCCGACTCCCCAATGTACTTGTCCACAATGGCCGACGACACCACCTGCAAACAGCAACGAAACCAGGCGGCAAAGCGGTGCCCAGCACACACAAGGTCAAATTAGCAAAAGGGGAGCCTGCAGAGCCAACCACATGTGCGGACGACACCACCTGCAAACACCAACAAAGACGGGGCACAAAGTGGCGCCAAGCGCACAGAAGGTCAGGTCTGCAACTTTATTGGGAGGGGGACAGAGGCAACAAGCTGCGCTGCGGGCTGGTGCTGAGACAGCCGCACAGCACCCAAGATGAAGCTGCACCAATATGATTGGGCTGCACAAGAAGAGAACGGTGTGTTCCCGAAGTGTTGTGCAGTGCCGGTCCACTGGCGGATTGGTGGCCGTCACGCAGTCCTGTGTATGCACGCCTGTCACCCCCACCCCTCTTACTGCCAATTGGCACACCTACTCAACTTTGGATGGTTGATGCATTGGCTGGATGCACTCGCTATGTCTACACGCGCACCTTGAGGAAGTTAGCGTCGATATTGCAGGCGATGGCCTTGGCCAGCAGCGTCTTGCCGGTGCCAGGTGGCCCATACAGCAGCACTCCCTTGGGCGGCTTGATGCCCACGCGCGTGAACAGCTCAGGGTTCATCAGCGGCAGCTCTATGCTCTCACGCAGCTCCCTGGTGTCAAAGCGGCGGGGGGGGGGGGGCAGAGAGGAGTTGGATTGTGTACGGCCAGTGATTCATTCATGCAGCTCCCTGGACAAGGCGGCGGGGGGGGGGGGGGGGGGGAGGGAGGACCAGAGAAGTGGATTGTGTGAGGGCATGTCTGATTGACTGAGGCCTCCAAAGGATCAGTACTCCATGTTGCCAGGCCTGTTTGCACCAGACAAGCACCAACTTGGATGGCCACTGAGCTGTGGAGACAGCACGTGATGACTGTAACCCATCCCCACCCTGTCCTTGACTGAGTGGGGGTGACCATAAGGCTATCACCCAGACAACTGCTGACAGCCCCCTCTAACCTGATCTGCTCGCTGAGCCCTCCGATGGATGAGTAATCCACCTTGCCTGGGTCCTCCGACAGCATGTTGAACACCACAGGGTCCACCTGCACACAACAGCAGCAGCAGCAGCAGGCAGCCAGCACGACATGGGCAAAGCAGGGGTGAGAGTACTTGCATTGAGTCTTTCGTGTGATGCTGCTGCTGAACAGCTGAATGACCATACACAATCGCCCCTGCTGCTGCTGCTGCGCACACCCACACAGCGTTACAGACAGTGCGGCATCCTGCCAACGCCCTTGAAGGAGGCCTCCGCGCAGCTTTCCAGAACATGCGCCCTGGGCCTACGTGACTCAAAACCCTTCAGGAAACCCTGAAGCAAAGGTCTGGTGCTTGGACACACCTCGATTGCAAAGTAAGACAAAGTAAATCAACACTATGTAGCACAAACAGCCTGAGCTGTGAAGCTACCCCACCACCAAGCAACGCTGTGCATGGTGATGTATAAGGATGCTTGCCATGACCCCCCCCCTCCTCATGGCCCAGCCTGTGCGCGCGCACCTCTCGCGGCAGTGCGCGCATGATTGTGAGCGTGGTCATGTCCAGAGCCACCCGCGTGCCGCTAATGAGCTTGGCCTTGTCCACCTTGGTGCGGCAGCCAACCACGTAGCGCGGACCACTGCTGGCCTTGACAATGACTGCACAGGCAAGGCAGGCAGGCAGGCAGGCAAACCGCCAAAAATACAAAAGAGTGAGCGGGTGAAGGCGCATGGGGTGGAATAGCATGTGGGTTGATGAGGTGGAGAGGGAAAGAGGCGCAACCATGCAGCGAGGCGCACTGTTGGCCTAAGCATTGACTGCACAGGCAGGCAGTCAGTTGCGCAGGGAGGGTGTGCATGGGTGCAATCGCCAATCGAGGGAACGTTGCACTGCTAGTGCCAATGAACGGCAACATGAGGTGTTTGGGACGTGAAACAGCACCAACACAGCCTCGACAGCTGCCTGAACCATCGGCGACTGCCCTGAAGCTTGTGTGTGCAGCTGATAAGACATCGGCTGGATGTGCGGGTGCATGGATGCCTGCTGGCATGACCCACTGCTGCCTGCCTGCCTGCCCGTCTGTCTGTCTGACTGACTGCCTGTCTGTCTGCCTGTCTGCGTGCCCGTCTGTCTGCTCGCCCCTTGCATGCCTGTATGCCTGCAGCCCAGTAAAATGACTCACATCGCTCCTCATCCAGCTGCCTCAGCACCTCTCCGATGATCTGGCCCACACTCTGCACAACACAAGGGGTAGCAGGGCCAGCGACAGGGCCAGATGTGAGATATGGAAATGATCAACAGCGAAGAAGTGATGCTGAACTGACGTGCAGCACCAAGCAGCCGCATGACTGCTGTGTGCTGGACATGCATGACACCGCCGTGACACCCTATTGGTTGCAAAGTCCACGCGCAACTTCCAACCAGCATGATGGACGTTGCATGCAAGTGCATGCTGTTCTGCTATGAGGTGTGTCAGCAGAGGCTCGCTTGCTGCTGCTTGATGCCTGATCCTGCACTGCGTCAGTGCTGTGGTATGGCCAACCTTCACAGCCAGGGTGCAGTTTTGTCACTTCGTCTGCAGCATGCTGTCTGCAACAAGCTGTCTGCACCTTGTGCTGGACACACAACACGCGCGTGGCGTGTACTGTAAGGATTACATGCTGCTGTTGGGCATGCTATGCAGGCCGTGTCAAGGCCCTGACACAACCAACGCCACTCCCACCTGCAACGCCTTGAGGTCGTCTTCCGTCTTATCATAGTCCTTCTTCAGCTCCTTGACTGTTTCTCTTAGAGCACGGACCTTTGTGTCTATCTCCTTGTGCTTTTGCAGCTTGCTCCTATACTCTGACAGCGCCTGCTCCTTCTTCTCTGCTTCTGTCGCCATGCTGTGTGTGCTTTTAGGGACCTGCTGCAGCTGCCCCCCGAGTCACAGCCTGCAGCTGCAGCGGCCCAGGACGTGATTTATAGAAGCCGGTGCTCTTTTGGAAGCTTGCCCGACACACTCAGCTCCAACCCACACAAGACAGGCGAGATCAGCTGTTCTGAATGAAACTGATGAGATGGCAGTGCAGCCGTGAGGACGTGTGGTGGCTAGACCTTGCTGCGGTGTTTGTTAAACGTCTACAGCGACCTTCGTGCCTGGGCACTGCTCTGAACTCTCGTCATGTGGGGTACTAGATCGTTGAGTCGAGTTTTAGGTGAACAGCCCTTTCCCTTGCCTGGAATGTAATTGAGAGTGGATAAACTGAGAACATGGGATGAAAGTAAATGTTTGTGCATATCCGGAGCGCACACATAGTGTTCCTCTGATGTACAGAGCACATGATCAAGGTCACGTTTCAAAGGGCCTGGCCACTCGGTCATGCCACAAACAAAGCCAGAACATACAGCATGATGAATACAAGCGAAACACAAGCATAACACTGGTGGACCCAGCCCTTTGCGTCGCCCTCAACAACCAGCACCTGCTCCCTCTGGTCAGCAATGCGCGTTTTGCAGCTGCAGTGCTGTGCAGAGCAGCAAGGCCCCACTCTCCTAGTTTCAGAACAAAAGAACATAGCCATCATCACTCGTAAAACCTTCAGCCAAACCCACAAACTGGAACACTAGCTGCATGTGCAGGACCAGACCGGCGTTGCTCACAGGCCCGGCCTGCTGAAGCTGCACCTGCTGCGTGACAAGGGTGCAAGCAGCAACCACGCTACACGAGAGCCGAAAAAGCACTGGGGGCCTGGCAGCTGGGCAATCATGACGCTGACAGCTGCGGCTAGCAGACCCAGCGCTTGACGGCTTGGCAGCACGCGGCAACTGTGAGCCTTGCGCACAGGATCACTCCACAGAGGCACGCACAAGCATGCTGAACACGGCAGCAGCTGATGCTGACACAGTTCTGACCAGGCGCATGTGCCCAAGACAGAAAAAGAATGCTGCTGCGGTGCTGGGCTCAATCCTTCTTCTGGCTGGACAGGTAGAAGTTGACAAACACTGCTGCCAGAATCAGCAGCAGTGGTAGCAACATGCTGAAGGTCGAAGAGCCGCTGCTCTTGCTAGCTGCTGCTGCTGATGCGCTCCTGCCTGAGGGGGCAGAGTCACCTCCCTGCAAAGGGCATCAAGACAAGCACGTGCTCAAAGAGAAGTGATCACCATTAAAACATCGACATGGATATGGATAAACCAAAGTACTAAAATACATACTGCAGCAGAAGCAGAGGAGTCCAGAGCCACACGCCCACCGAGGCGCCCACAGTGGACGACGTGACCCTCTGCCAGGCTGTCAAGGTCAGGTCAATCAGGCTGGTGTGTCCTTGCTCCTGAGGCTGACAAAGCACCCAGAGCCATTCCATACAGCTCACACGCAGCAATGAACACATGCAGTTGATTGCTCACCGCAAAAGTGCCAAGCAAGTACTTCTCCAGCATGTCCCGCGCACTCTTGCTGTGCCCGATCTCCTCAAAGTCTTGGGTAGCGTCCTTGCCTGCAGAAGAAGGAAGGTTGGTAACAGAACACAGCATCAAGCAGTGCATACAGCCAAGCAGACCACTTCCGCAAGCCAATGAGATGCGTTGAGGGTAACGTATATGTTCGTAAGCTGCACGGACGGCTCCCGCAACACACGCATCGTCATTATGTGCCATAAATAAGCGATCTTTACGTCCCCACAGTCTCCCTGCCAGGTCCGAAGGCTGGAAGCAGCACCACAGGAGGTTACTGCTTCTGCCAGGGCCAAGGCCATCATTGGGGTCACAGGGCATGATACAAAAACACAGGACCAGACAATGCGTCTGCGTGCCAACTGCCTACACTGCACAGTGTACACACCCACACACCCACGCAGTGCCAGCTGGCTCGGGCCAAGTGGTACTGCTGCAGCCCCCGTTCACCAGTCACCCTTGCAGCAGCTGCAACCATTTTAACAGACGTACCTGCACTGTTCACAATGATGTCATAGCCTCCTGGGTGCTCCTGCACATCACAACAGCATACACCATGGGCATTCACTGGTGGCCTTGCAGGCCCATGCAGTTTCCTTCCCGCACCATACTGCGTCCTCACAAGCGCAGCACCACCATTGCTTGCTTTATGTGCTGTAACCACTCACCTCCAGGAAATCTGTGACATCATAGACCTTGCCATGAACAACCAGCCAGCAGGACTGCGTCAAGGCACACCAACCACAGTCAGTCGCTGCCTGAAGCATTATGAGGGGTGCTGCTGACTGCCCAGCAGCAACCACCAACCTTGTCATCTGTATGCTTCTTGCACTCATCCAGAGTGAAGGTCTTTGCATCTGCCATAGTGTCAAGCTGAAGCTGAAGGGCAGTGAGCGATGGTGCTGCAAAAAGGCTGACAGCAGACAGAAGAGACAGTGACGCTGAGGCTGTGGCGTTGGTCGCACTGGGATGTGATGTCAACGTATCTCAGGAAGCAAATTCGTCCAAGCTGACAAACGACGTAAACGAGGTTCAGCAACTGAACTGCCAAACTGGCTCGGCGGGCACGTGCTCGCCAGATAGACTGGGATGCTCGCTGTCAGGACGTTGGGGGCCACTTGTATGCCAAAGCCCCGGGTAGCGCTCTGCCTCTGCCAGGCAGTCCTTCATCTCTAACTGCCATTCCACTGAATAGGCCAGTCCTTGGGCCACTGCTGTAGACGTGTACCCGGTGTCACCCAGCTGACTGTATCAAGCTTCCAGGCTCTGCAGCAGCCTTGCCCAGCACCTTGGACAAGCAGCCCCAGCAGACAGCACATTCACCATGGCTGACGAAAACAATGCAGCCAGCTCTGGGCTCTTTGCGGTGTTTCTTCTCAGCATCTACTCGCTGTTCCTGATCCCTTACACCATCTACCGCCTATGCTCAGCTGGTGATGAAGTCACAACACAGCCTGTAGTCAAGGTGGGTGACTGCTGCTGTTGGTTTGAACAGCTCGGCACATCTTGGGAGTCAGAGCTAGCCGCTGACACACCGCTCTCTGCACTTTCCCTGCTGCGCTTTCCCTGCTGCAGAGCAAGAAGCAGCCAGGTTTTGCAGACAGACTGAAGGGGCTGTGCACAAAACGTAAGCAAGTGCAGCTGCATGTGTGTTCAGCCTCTGGTGCACAGAATACGCATCCAATGGGGCGGCGCATGTGCACGTCAGCAGTCAACATGGCGTTAAGCAGCCGCAGCCGATCAAGCCATATCTCTAGTTCTTGGCAAACCCATGCAACTTGGCGAGGTGGTGGTTGCTCCCAGTTGTTCAGTCACAAGCACTGCACACTGGGGGCACCATGGCGGCACTCCTGCACACTTGCAGCTTGCACTGCATTGCATAACATCGGATTGAGTTTACTGCCTCGAGGTTGTATCACCTGGCGCCAAACTTTTTGCAGCTTGCTGCTGGTGTGCTCAGTTCTGTGCTCTCGCCCTACCTGCAGCAGTTCGTTGTGTGTCGAGCACACCGGCCAACCCCACTGCCAGACATGCTGTTGCATCCGCACTTGCACCACAGCTAACAGCCCCCGCTACCTCCTCACTCATTTTTGTTTCCCATGGCTCCTCACAACCCCACCCCCACCGCTTCCTGTCCTGCAGAGAACATCATTCTGCTGAGCTTGTGGGTGTTCTGGTGTGGCATGGTGTACTACAGCCAGTCCAGCATTGCAGACATGAAGCCCTTCGATCCATTTGAGATCTTGGGCGTGCCTCGGGATGCCACAGACCGTGACATTGCAAAGGCGTACCGCAAACTGTCCCTCATCTATCACCCTGATAAGGTGCGGTCAATGGGGGGTGGGTAGGTGCAGGGATGGATGGGTGGGCGAGTGAGTGAGTGAGTGAGTGAGTGATCTTAGTGGATGGGAGGGGTGATGTACAGGTGGGTGGGTTGTTGGGGTGAGTGGGGATGTCGGCATCTGAGGGGGAGTGGCGCTGTGGTTGATGCTGCTCACAATCGGTGTTCAGACTTCGTCACCTCAATGTGGGACTTGCAACATATTGGTCTGCTCTCTGGTTCTTGAGTTGACATGCGGCTGTGCTGCTGTGACATCAAGTGCCCCATGCGCAAGACAGATGCAGAGCAGGTGGTGGGCAGGGGGGGAGAACTGCAAGCTTCACAGGCGGCTAGCGCTGTCATCGTTGCCAGAACAGAGCGCTCCACTACCTCAACTCTCCCTCCTTATGAGTTTCCATGGATTCCTGCCGACTGTGGTTGTCCTGCGGCCTGCTGTGGCTGCGGCTGCCATCCTGACCGCTATGGTCATGATGGTCCTCAATTTGGGACCTCACTCCGGAGGTTTCTAGATTGAGGACCAACTTCGCCACAGCGGTCAGGATGGCAGCCGCAGCCACAGCAGGGCGCGGGACAGTCTCAGCCGCTGCTGTATGTCGCCGTGAATTACGGGTGGTCTTGGGGAGTGCCAGGCACTGTTTACGGATCCCAGTAAAAGGTCATCTGTCAGTTTTGGGGGGTCACCGGATCTCAGCAACCAGGGGCGCGCGAGCCCTGTAACTCCGTGTGTGCTTTCAAGACACAAAATCCAAAGTACATTTTGCGTTTAGCCCATATGCAAGCCTGACCTGAAAATGCGTTTTTACATGCACGCATGTGCATGCTCTGCCCATGGAGAAACATCATCGAAAACTCTAATATGTATCATGCATATCACTTCAATGACCGGAGGGCCTCCCAGCACAAGATGCAGTGCGTCCAGGAGGTCAAAAAACGAAATAAACTCTGCTAAATTCACACCATGCCGTGATCGGTCTGATATCAACGTAACACGTTTCTGTACTATGCTTGCATATTTTATCGCGTGCTCAAGTGGTGCAGGCGAGCAGATGATGCTCTTGTCCTGCCCAATAACAAATGACCATTCCAAGCTCGAAACACAGACACATGCAAGGAACAAGTCATAAAAAGTACGTTTGAATCACAAATCGACCAGATCGTGTCTCAAAACGGCCCTTACACCAAGCTGCGCGCCATCGGACAGGCAACATGCAAAGTACATCGCTAGGGACAGCCACTTAGCCCTGATTTTCTTAGCTTTGGTGTCTGTCTCAATCGGAGTTGTCACGAGGAGCAGGCGTGCTGCTGATGTTGAGGCACCAGCTGACAGCCCAACAAGATGCAGCACCTGCTGCACCTCAATCGGCTCCTCCGGGGCAGCTTAACGTCATCACCAATCACATCACACTCAAACTACAGCGTCCAGTGCTGTCCTGCAAAATCACTAGACAGCAAGGCAGGCTTGCCGGGGTGGGGGGGGGACTACACTCTTCTTCCCAGCACTGGGTGGGAGGGTGCAGGAAGCACAACAGCTTTCAAGCGCAGCAACTGCACACACTAACATAATTCTACAGCAGGATGCGAAACAACCACTGAGTGAAATAAAAAGAACAGGAGGGGACCACTGGGATCCGTTGCCGTCCCTGGTTGCTTGTCTAGTGGGAAAGCGGGTGGGAGTGCAGGCGCTATGTCTCTTTTGTGCACCACGTGCTGTAGTCACCATACGGGGACTGCAATGACAGCACCGCACAGCAGCAACGCTCGGCATCCACTGACGGCAGCAGCTGAACAACCCTGCCTGCATGGTTGCCCCTCCTCGCCGCCTGCAGAACCCCCATGCCTCCTCCTCTGGTCTTTTGCTGGTGGGACGGACGTCCCACTATCAACACGTTCCTTGCCTAGTTCACCTTCCGACCCCGTATCAGTTCGTTTGGGCGGCGTTCACTAACACCAGGAACTGCTGCTTCCTGCCTGCATCCCCTGCTTGCTTGATTTCCCCTCACTACCCGCAGAACCCCGACCCCAAGGCCCACGCCTACTTTGCCAGCTACATCTCCAAGGCTTACGCAGCCCTCACAGACGAAGTCAGCAGGCAGAACTACGAGAAGTATGGTCACCCAGATGGACACCAGGTGGGTCTTATGTACTGCTGTGTCCCCACGTGGCAACCGTATCTGTCGTCAACTGGCAGTGCTGCTGCTGGTGTGCACCCCTGCCCTCTTACACGCATGCGCGCGCTCACCTGAGACCTGACCATGCGTGTGCAGCTATCTGTGTACAGCTTTACACTGAACATATAGTCCAACCTCCCTCCCCCCTCCTGCGCGTGCCTTCAGGGCATGATCCTGGCTGCTCACGTTTGGGAGGCACTTTGGGCACGTTCAACTGTACTCACCGTTGCCGTTGGTGTGTCTTTCCTACACCCCCCCCCCCACACACACACACACAGTGTTTTTCCGTGCTAGCGTCATTGTTTGACTATCCTTGTCGGATGACTGCTAGCCAGCATGCATGTGCACGCATGCAGTCTCTCTGTCGACACACACCACCCCCCGTCTGCCCACCCACAGGGCATGAACCTGGGTGTGGCCCTGCCCGAGTGGATGTTCACCAAGGACAGCAAGGCGGCTCCCCTGATGCTGCTGGTGCTGGTGGGAGGCGGCATCCTGCTGCCCATGGCCCTCATGAGCTGGTACATGCTCAGCAGCAGCAAGTTCACGGGGCCAAACCAGATCATGAACGACACGCTGGGCATCTTCTGGCACCCCAAGTATGGAGTGAAGGAGAGCCAGGTGGGTGGGGGGGCTTGGTATTGGGGGGGAGTGCACCCCTGTGAAGGGGTGTTTGCGCGAGTGAGGAGAGATGCGGCGGGCAGTAGGGAAGTGCAGCTGGTGAGGGAGGTGGTGTGGGGGTGTTTGGGGGGGGGCTTGCCTGCCTGCTTGCAGCTCCTGGTGCACGTCCTAGACACGCTGCTGCTGGCGTTTGTTGTGCTGTGCTGGCTTGGCTGCAGTCCCTGGTGGGTTGTGTCTTCTTTGGGGGGGGGGGGCATCCTGTGATGGGGGGTGTTTGCGGGCAGAGTGAGGAGAAATGCGGCGGCAATAGGGAATTGCAGCGGGTGAGGGTGGTAGTGAAGAGGGTGTCCTGGGCTGGGGGGTGCAGTTGCGTGTGTGTATCGCGCACAAGTTGGAACGTGGCTGCGTATAGCCAGCCGCTACAGGGGACTGCAAGCACCCTGTCCACTCTACGCTCCCTCTTGTGCTGGGATGGTGTGGGCTGTGCTTGCCTGCCTGCCTGGAGTTCCTGGGCATTCCCATCACCCTGCTGCAATGACATTCTTGTTGTGCTGTGCTGGCTTTGCTGCTACCCTGGGCATCGTCAACTCAGTCGCTGCTGCTGACGTCTCCTGTCATGTTGTGCTGTGATATGCTGGCCTGCCTGCTGTCCCTGGTGCCATTCCTGACACGCTGCTGTTGGTTTTGAATCACACTGTGCTGTGGTGGCCTGGCTGCAGTCCCGAATGGGCATCGTCAACCCGCAGCTGCTGCTGATGTCTCTTGCTGTGCCATGCTGTGCTATGCTGGTCTGCCTGCAGTCCCTGGTGCGTATCCCTGACACGCTGCTGATGTCCATGGAGTTTCTTACAATTTACACACCCTCGGAGCACAACCAACCCCTGGACGACCTGCGCAAGCTGGTGACACCATGCTACCCTGACATCCTCTCACGCAGCAACAAGACCTTCTGGCAGAGGAAGGTAGGCAATGGAGAGGTTAAGGATTTAGGGTTTAGGAGAGGTTTCGGTTGGGTGGGATCATCAACCCAAACAGCTCTGGAGTCCTTCACTGTCTGGCTATACCTGGGCACCGCAAGAAGAGTAATCTATTTGTGTGATAGAAGCAAACACCATGTGCTGTAGCCTTGAACATGAAGTGCAGAATAGGTCATGCTTGCGCGGTAGCCTGTTGGGTGTGGCTGGCTGGAGGGGCGGCTGGGTCTTGTGATTACTACACCAGCCGTCCCCTCCAGTATTGGTGCGCCTGATCCTGAACCTGAACACCATTGTCATGGGCATGTGTGCCTTGCCACCCCCGTGAGCCCCCTGGCCAGCTGGCTAGTGCCAAGGTTTTGGGAATCTGTCCCCCAATTACTGTACTGTACTGCTGAAGACATTAGTTGCAGTCAACATGTGCATACAGTATCATGATGATGGTGTGATGTTGACAGAAAGTTTTCAAAAACTGTACGCCGCAGGCGAGTATACTGAAGGTGCACATGCTGATGCTGGCCCACCTGGAGCGCCTCGGTGATGAGGTGCCCATGGCCCTGCAGGCCGACCTCAAGTGAGTGTGGGTTGTGTGAGGGGATTGGGGTTCTAAAATGGGGTTCTAAAGGGGGACCAAGCCCTAAACCCTTTGATTTGCATCTACACGCCTGATTTAGAGGGTTGATGCAAGGCTGGGGTTGAAAAGGGCAGGTTGTGGTGTTGCGATACATGGGGGTTTAACATGTGGGAGAGTGGGTGGGTGGGTGGGGCGGGGCCGCACTGGTGTGTGTGCTCTGCCGCAATGCGCAGGTACTTCCGCAACAGGAGCCATGTGTTTGTGCTGTCGCTCACTGCCAAATATGTGTGTGTGCTCTGCCCCGCTGTGCAGGTTCTTCCGCACCAAGGCCCCTCAGCTGTTGGAGGAGATGGTCAAGATCGCAACCATCCCACGCTACCAGGGGAACCCCGTCGGCTGGATGGTGAGTAGAAGACAGGACAGGGCATGGGTGGCAGGGCGCAGGGGGCGGGTGGCGGTGGACAAGGGCGCGTGGACGCGCATATTGGCATGGGTGTGTGGCGCGCGGGGGAGGGGGGGCAGGGGGCGTGACAGGGTGTGTGCTACATCTGAGCCTGGGTGGCAATGTGTGGCGTGCCCAGCTCACCCCAGGGAGTGGGTAGGGGCCCAGAAGGTGTGACACATCTGCCAACAGCACAGGATACTTCAGCGAAAACCGTGGGGACCAACACCCCTGGTTGGTGTGGACTACTTTGCCGCACCGTGCGGCAAGGCTGACTGTATTTATCTTCTTCCAATATGGTCCCTGTTGGCCCGTGTAGAGCAGACGTGCTGTGTTGGGTGACTTAGCCATCTCACAGTGGCTGTATCGCAGCCAACCGCCTATCCTGGCGCCTGGCAACTTATCTGTCCTTGCTGCTGTGGCTTGCTTGTGTCACTTGCAGACCCCAAGCCTGGCATGCGTTGAGATGATGCAGTGCATTGCACAGGCCATCCCGGTCTCAGGTAAGGCATGGCGCAGTGGGGCTCCATGTTCAACATGTATGTTGTGTGCTCCAGCATTGGATCGCTCTTGCCCTGTAATTACTGAATCTGTGGCAACTACTTAATCTGTGGTCAGCTGCAGCGGAGGATGCTCTTGCCGCTTACGCGTGCTGCTCTCCGGCAGGCTGTGTGGCGATGCCGCCCTGCTGTGCAGCAAACTGTGTCAAACTGGGCTCTGCGTCACTATGTCTCTGTGTCGTGGCCTCAACATTGCATGTGTCTGTATGTACGTTTGTGCGCAGTGCGCAAGGGTACCGGCAAGGCCAGCGACCCCATGCCTGCCCTCATGGCCCTGCCAGGCATGGACAGCGATGTCGTCAAGAAGCTGCGCAAGCGCAAGATCACCTGCGTCGCAGGTGAGCTTTCTCGTGCCTGCGGCGCCCTTATGCAGCATGCGGCGCGTCACGGCATCACCAGGTCGCGCTGCCGCACTTTGCTTCCACCCCACCTCTTATTCACCCTGTGGCCTGACTTGCACCGATGTGTACGATGTTTGACGTCCTTGAGCAGCACCTGACCTGAGCCTAGTTTGCAAAAACTTATGCCCGCATCAAATAAGCTAGGTCCGGCATCGCTGCTAAGCTTTGTCACCTGACTTGATCCTAGTGTATGTGGTCCTCAAGTGAGAACATGGATGCTCAAGTTGTCAGTTGAGATCCACAGCCCGCGGCGCGCGCCTTCTGCTACGCAATTGCTGCACTGGTGCAGTACGCAGGATGCAGCATGTCACCAACATAAGAGCACTGCTCGCAAACTCTGGTGTCACCTGCACTTACCTCACCCCACTGCCCCTCCACCCGCAGACCTGCAAGCCCTGTCTGCGTCTGAGCGCCGCACTGAGCTGCAGCTGGCTGGCCTTGATGAGCTCCAGATTGAGTCGGTGGGGCTGTACCTGTCAGCCCAGCCCCGCCTCAACATCGCCGTGAGGGTGGAGGCGGACGAGGGGGACAGCGACATCCAGCAGGGTGACATTGGGCACTGCAGGGTGAGTGCGTGGGTCTGGCTGGCGGCGGTTGCTGCTGCTGGTGCGCCAGCTTGCATGCGCACGCAAGATTTTGCACAATGGCTGCTGTGGCGGGGGACTGAATTCATCGTCCTGCACAGGTTGTGTCCTGCTTCCTCAGAGAGTCGCAGCATCATCCAGAGTCACTCAGAGCAACCGCAAGCAAATACCCCGCTTGCTTGCTGGTCACCGCTGCCTCCTGCTTCGGTCTGCGTGTGTGCAGGTGCGTGTGATGCTGTCCCGCCGCAGCCACCGCCAGGAGGGATTTGCGCTGCGCGGCTCTGCGGTGCGCGCCTACACCCCCCACAACCCCGTGCCGCGTGACGAGTCGTGGTACTTCTTCCTGGTGGAGCAGAACAGCAACGCAGTGTGGACGTGGACAAAGGTGGGCGCAGCGCTGCGATGGGCATGCATGGCGTGGTGCCATGCTTGAGGGGGCATGGGGCAGAGTGATAGGTTTGGCATAGTTGGGGCTGGGTTGGCGGTGGCTTGCTTGTTCGGCGGGACGGGGGCACACTCACATCTTTGGTGCCGCGTGACAAGTCGTGGTACTTCTTTCTGGTGGGGCAGAACAGCAACGCAGTCTGGACGTGGACAAAGGTTGGCGCAGCGCCGCAACGTGCGATCGAACGCAGTGACTCAGTTTATAAACCACAGGCACTCGTTCTATTCCCCCTTCATTGCGCCCCTGTCTATCGTGCGTCATGTTTTTCTGTCCCACCCCCTCTCAAGTGGGTGTTTCAAACCGGTCTCTCACTCTCTTTGACCTTCCACACCTTGTCCCTCACTCCTTGTCTCTCACTCGCTGTGCCCCCAGGCCAACCTGATGGAGGCTGAGCGCCAGGGTCTGGAGCACCCAGAGGTCTTTGCAGACAGCACAGCATCAGCAGCAGCAGCCAATGGCACCACCAAGGCCCTGGCACTCACAGCAGCAGCGGCAGCAGCCGACGGCAGCAGCAGCAGGGACAAGGACCCTGCTGGCCAGGAGGTTGACTTGGCCTTCCCTGCTATCATGAAGGATGGGGTGTATAACCTGCAGCTGGTGGTGATGAGCGATTGCTGGGTGGGCGCGGACGAGACGATGCCGGTGAGTTGGTGGGGCGCCGAGGAAGTTTCGGGTTTGTTTTGGTTTGGGGGTTGAATGAATGATCAGATGGGGTGTATCACCTGCAGCTGGTGGTGATGAGCAATTGCTGGGTGGGCGCGGACGAGACGATGCCGGTGAGTTGGCGGGGTGCAGAAGGAGTCCTGGGTATGATGTGGTTTGAGGCCCGGTGGGCAGATGGGGTGTACAAGCTGCAGCTGGTGATGATTGGGGACTCCTGGGTGGCGCGGACGAGGCCATGTTGGTGCGTCCGTGTCGAGTTGGGGGTTGACAGCAGAGGTCGAGGGGCAGCAGGGACATCCGTTCGGCTTGGGGGCCTAGGACACCCATTGTTTGATAACATGTCGTCAGGCATGCCGGCAAAACAACATGCGGCTGGCAGTCATGAGCTTGAGCAGGGTGCGTGCAACAACCCCCCCCCCCCTCCAAAAGCAGCACAAACTGCTGCAGATTCCTACTGTGAAATGAGACCCTGCATCTGATGGCAGCACAGGATGAGGGTTTTGGGGCGTCAGGGACAGCGACTGGGGTGCTAGGGACACTTTTATAGGGACCTAGGCATAGGGGTCAACTGCCATTTGTGCTTAGGCGCATGGTGTTGAGGTTGAACTATAGGCAGTGGGAAAGATCTTGGCAGAGGTTGATGCGCTGGTGGTGTGAGCTTGCGCCTTGTAGCCATAGCCACACACGCAGCTATGAAACACATGCGCGTTGGCTGGCACTGCCTGTACTCATGTTGCTGCTGCTGCCGTCGCCCCTGCAGGTGAAGGTGCGCATCAACCCTGCCAGCGCTAACCGTGCGATCAACACCAGCAGGAAGCAGGACGCCAGCGACAGCGAGTCAGGTGAGCAACACGCCTGCAAATGGAAGGACAGCACGTTGCTTGATGCCGTTGTATGTATGGATATGTATGCAGTTTTGGGGTTATGTCACTGACAGTGTCAGTCTTTGGGGTTTCAGCAGGCTGTCGGGTTCAGTATGCAGGCGCAGAGGTCAGCAGCAGCACAGCCTGGGCGCATTGCAGTCAAGCCCAACACCCAACTTCATGCATGCCTCTCTTGGCCAATGCCCCTTCATTACATTGCTGCTGCTCCCCCTGCTGCGCCTGCCCCATTAGACTCTGAGGACGGCAGCGGCTCTGGCAGCGGCAGCGGGTCAGGCAGCGACGATGAAGACGACTATGACAGCGAGGAGACTGGGGAGGAGGAGGACAGCGAGTGAGGCGCACGCTCGCCGAGGCAAAAGCCGCACCAGCAGGGGTGGCAGCAGCAGCGTGGTGCTGGGTCGCGTGCTGTTTGCATGTGACGCAGCGCTGCTGCAACAGCAGCAGGGGTGGCCACAGGACCTACAGCAGCAGGGTTGGCAGCAGCAGCGTGGCGCTGGGTTGCGTGCTGTCTGTGCATGATGCAGCGCTGCGGCAACAGCAGCAGGGGTGGCAGCAGTGTGGCGGTGGATTGCGTGCGGTGCTGTTGGTCGGGTATGCACTGCGTGCTGTGCTGTGGTGTGCAACCTTCCAGCAGCAGGTGTGCTGTGAGCGACGGTACATTGCGCGCGTACTGCCTTGCTTTGATGGCGGTTGGTGGTAGCGCACGGCGTTCTGAGCGTGGAAAGCACTGTTTGTTGAGTAGTGAGCCTGGCACTGCGCATGCAAGGGGAATGTGTGGTGGGGGATGGTTGATTGTGTGGGACGTCTGGGGAGGAGGCTCTTGCTTCAAGCAAAGGCAAGATGCCCTGGGGTAGTATGGTTGATTGCTGTGAACAGCACACTGCAGCAAGTGTGGACAGACTGTGCAGCGCCGATAAGGAAGCAACGGTGCTTCTGCTTTGTCGCTTGAGGCTTCATGAACAGGCCAGTTGTTGGTTTTGCGCTGTAAAATGCATGTGGGATGTGGTGTGTTTGGGTGGACTGAGTGTGTGTGGGTGTGTTCTGGCTGCCTTCTGCTTTGCAAGCGGCATATCGTGAGTTGCTACATGATGTCAGCAACTCCATGCTTACATGGGAAGGCAGCATTTGAACAGTGTGTCGGACAACACGGTACCAGCATGGTGCAATTAATGCATGGTGGAATTCAGCACACAAGACTTGGCCTGCTACCCAACCAGGGTCACGATAACTTGAGGATGGCTGCAGTAGAGCAAACAGTTGGTACACGGCATCAGACCTGTGGTGGTGATTTTACGCGCTGCATCCCATTCCAGCAGTGTACACATGAGCTACAGCACCACTGATGACTGTCCCACATGATGCACCTCCCATCACTTGCTCTAGCTACTGGCCAACAGCAGTGCTGGGCCCCCCAACAGCCTGCAGGCTAGCAGCTGCTGCACCTCCCAACAACCTGCGCACCCACCACTACCGGTAGTGGCAGCAGCATTGCAAGCAGCCGCTGCCGCCAATAAGGCGTTTTGCCAACCTTTGCTGCCAAAGCTTCCTTGTGAAGCTAGCAAAACTCGTCAAAGGTCGACAGCATGACCTTTGACCCCCCATGTGGATCGTGAACCAGAATGCAACCAACACCACACAGACGCAAGCTGCAAGACATTGCAGGGTTTGACAAGCTTCAAAAGCATACTTTTTGTATCAATGGGCACTCGCTTGGTTACGTAAGGCACACAGAGGCCAGAACCACAAAAGCCGCACTACGTCGGAGGCAGGACAAACCTTTACATCCAGGACTGGGCCCAGAAAACGTCACCAGAGCAAACGTTGGCACTTTGTCTCTGATTATGGAGTATATCTCCCGCAAAGCTGCCAACAGCAGACTGGCGCGCACGTTCATCCAGCGACTGTAGAGGCGACTATCAGTCTGCAGGATGCACTCAAGCATCAAGGGGCTGGGCTTCCTGGCCTCCTACGTTGTCGTCAAGAGCCTTGGGGCCATCAAACGTGCTGTCAACAGCAGCAGGGGATACCAGCAGCAGCAGCAGCAGCAGCATCCAGGACGCCCGGTGAGTGGCAGAATTAATTAAACGATACGATAGGGTACTCATACGTGTATGACAGCCTCAGAAACGGCTCTGGCTCTTGATTTGCACCAGCCCGCCGTGTTGTAGTGCATCGAGGGTTCCTGTGGTTGTCTCGCAGTCACCATGCGCAGCTCTCATCGCTGCAAAAGCGTTGTAAGACTATAAAATACCCATTTCTGTAGCTCACGTGCCTTCGCGCTGCTGTCCTCTGCTGCCCTGCTGCAGGAGGGTGTCCCAGCAGCTGACAAGCTTAAGCACACAAGCCAGAACGCCCTGTCGCATGGCCAGCACATCACCGCTGCCAATACGGCTTTCAGTTCACGTTCTGAGCTCTACACCACCAACACCGCTGTCATCGAAGTGGTAAGCTGCAGCAGCAGTGCAGCATACAACTGTTAAGATGCATCATTGTCTCAGCCAGTTCATGCACATCAGCAAGGCAAGATCCCAGCCAGCCGATGCGACATAACAATGCCTGCTACAGTGACACAGAGGTGTAGTGCTGGGCATGCAGATTCCAGTTCAGCAGTAAGGTCGCTGCAAAGTACACGGTTCAGCACACAGCTGTTGTGCCATGCTACAGCACCTTCCGCCCCTGCCCTGTGTGGAAGGCAAGCATCCCACAGCAAGTGAAAGCTACCAGAAGCTGCCCAGTGTCATAAGCAGGCTAGTAACACAGCTTTGCATCGTACAGCTCAGCTTGATTCCAGCGTCCAGTTTCTTTTCGACTGCTGGGGCAGCACTCAGTCACTAGTACAGTGCTACCCATCACCGCGATGCCTTCCCTTGCCATGCGTATGCGGCATATGCAGCCAGCTGAGCACACCAGCTGCATGTTTCGTGATGCCAGCCTGTGCTGCTAGCAGTCCGCACCCTGCTTGTTGTGTGCCCCACCTACCCTTGCTGCAGTCCTCAGGCTGACCCACTGCTTGTGCCGCTTCTGCTGCTGTCTGGCCTACACTTGCTGTGCTTGTCAACCTCCTACTCTTACATCCCTGGCTACATCACCTACCCTTGTCGACCCCCTACCCACCTGCCCCATCCCCAATTCCTGCCCCCGTCTACCCCCTACCTGCCATCCCGCCTACCCTTCCTATCCCTGTCACCCGTCTACCCAACCATCCCGCCTGCAATCCCCGTCCCTGTCCACCCCTCTACCCAACCATCCCGCCTACAATGCTCATCCCTGTCAACCCCTCTACCCACCGATCCCGCCTACGCTTCCCATCCCTGTCACCCCTCCACCCGCCCATCCCACCTACATTCCCTATCCCTGTCAACCCCCTTCCCACCTTCCACAACTACGACCCCTTCCTATGCATCACCTGTCAACCCCTGACACCACCTGAACGCACTGTTGATGTCACCAGCCTGATTCAGCGACTGAGCCTGATCAGGTGAGGAGGCTGTCAGCACACTGTGTCTCTAAACCCCAGTGCAGCAGTAGTACACAACTCACTCTGTGACAGCGGTGTTGGTGTGGTCAGCTACGCGTCCATGCTCAAAAGCGGCGCTCACATCCCTGGGGTCTGCGTTGGTATTGAAAGCTGAACACTGTAAAACTGAAACAGGCTGCCTACTAGGCCTACTAGGCCCCAGAGTTGTGTGCACGTGCAGCTAGCTTGCAAAAACAGTGGCACCGTGATTCGAACTGGTTTTGAGCCCCTGGGGTGTTCACACAACAGCGCAGGGCATCATGAGTATCATGTCAATAACATGCCAGTGCGGAGCCAGCAGTGTTGTCAGTTCAGCGCTCTGTGAGTAAGCATGCTTGCAGGACTTGCTGCTGGCTGAGTGGTCAGTCAGGTGCAGCTGTATGTGTTGGTCAGCTGTGGCAACACAGCAGCAGAGCAGTGTGATGTTGAGTCTTCCGCGTCTCCCCCCCCCCCCCCCTCTGTGCTCATGTAGGTCCCCAGCCGCCTCCAGACCCTTGACACCCTCCTGACCAACTACGATCATAGCTGGCATGGCCTCAGCCTGCATCCACTGGACTTCAAGGCATACACCACCCAGGAAGCTGCTGCTGCGGTGTACCCTACTGCTGAACAGGTGAACCCTGATGCTGCGTTCACAGAGCCTGTTGCAGCAGCAGCGGTAGCAGCAGCAGCAGCAGCAGCAGCAGAGCTGCCTGAGCAGAACATTGCAGAGCAAAGTCCAGAGGCGCGCAGCGCAGAGCCTGTCTCTGAGCAGGTCAGCGCAGAGCACACAGCAGAGCAGCATGCGGCGGTTGCTGCACCAGCAGAGGTGGTTGAGCAGCTGGCTGCTGAGCCCACAGCACAGCTGGACGATGCTGAGACAGCAGCAGCAGCAGCAGCAGCAGCAGCGGGGTTGCCAGAGCTGCTTGCCGAGGCTGCCGCCCCTGCTGTGCAGCCAGCACCAGAGCAGCCAGCTGCCAGCATTGCTGCCCCACCTGCCAGTGAGGCTGCTGCAGCCACCCAGCCAGAGCAGACAGCAGCAGCAGCAGCAGCAGCAGTGGAGTGTGTGTCTGTGTCGCCAGCAGCAGCAGCAGCAGCAGAGCCTGAGCTGGACGTTCCCACAGCCGCAGGAGTCCCTGCCTCAACGGCAACCCCAGAGCCAGCAGCTGCCATCCCCACTGCAGCTGCTGCTGCAGAGTGCAGCTCCTCAGCCCAGGCCCCAGTCCCTGCTGAGCTGCAGCAGGCAGCTGCAGTGGTGTTTCAGGACTTCAAGTTGGTGCTGGACTTCACCGGCTTGGAGTCACAGACTGCTGCAGTGTACGAGATGCCTGGCAACCCTCAGCGCACCTTGGAAGAGCGCATTGCTGCAGCCTGCCAAGAGCAAACCAACATACACGCCAGCATCTGCATTGTGGGCAACGGCACCTCCTCGGGAATCTTTCAGCGGCACCTTGCGTCACAGGCAGCCGAGTACAGCCGCTTTGCACCTTCCGATGCCACCCGCCAGTTGATCGGCATTGATATTTGCCGCGATGATAGCAGCGAGATGCCAGTCAGCAGCAGCGAGCGCGCCCGCAGCAGCCGCTCTCGGCGCTCAAACCGCGGTCGCCGCAGCACTGGCAACTGCGCAAGCAGCATCAGCACGGTCCGGGCGGCAGCAGCGATAAGCAGCAGCTTTGCCGTGGTGACTGATGCCAGCGGCAAGCTCGGCAGCAAGGCAAGCATGAGCGGCAGCAGCAGCAGGCCGGTAAATCCCCAGGGGAGCTATAAAACAGCAGCAGCAACTTGCAGCAGGCACCCAGCATCAAAACTGTCAAGGCCCAGAGCACTGTGCGTGCCGCACCTGCAGCAACAGACTCTGCAGCAGCGGCAGCAGAGCGTGTGCAGGGAGAGGTCACCACACCATCTTGGAAGGCGCAGGCAGCAGCAGCACCCCTGGCCTCAGAGACTGTGCTGGACGCTCCCACAGCTGTGACAGCAGCCCCAGCGTCAGCAGCAGCAGCAGAGCTTGAGCTGCCAGCCGCCACAGTAGCACCACTCCCTGCTGCAACCCCTGCGGCAGAGTGCTGCGCTGAGGCAACCCCTCAGGCAGCAGCAACTTCAGTAGCAGAGAATGTGCAGGAAGCTTCCACAGCAGCATCAGCATCATCAGCAGAGCATGAGCTGCCAGCCGCCACAGCAGCACCACTCCCTGCTGCAACAGCATCTGCTGCAAGCCCTGCTGCTGCGGCTGCGGCGGCGGAGTGCTGCGCCTCAGCTGTGGTCCCTAACCTCGCACCACTGCAGCAGGTTGAGGTGTGCCAGGACCAGCAGCCTAAGGCTGTGGTGATCAAGTCACAGGCCCCAGTTCAGACTGGAAAGCCTCAGGCTGAAAGCTCCAACCCTACCCTGTACAACCTCCTTGCCAGGCAAAAGGCGCTCGGTGGCTCGCTGCTCAACTTCAGCGTAAGCCTGCGAGGCGGCAACGTTGCTGCCACTGCTGCTGCTGCAGCTGAGTTCTGCGCCTTAGCTCAGAACCCTTCCCCAGCTGGGCTGCAGCAGGTTGAGCAGTGCAGCACTCCACAGCGCGCTACCTCAACTGAGACTTGTGTCCCTACAGTGCTGCAGCAGGCTTGGGGTTCAAGGCTCTCCAGTGAGCAGCAAGATGTCCTAGTGAAGCCAACAGCCACCGCGATCACGGCAGCTTGGGACAGTATGCCCTGTGCTGATTACAACGCAGACCTCGTCCGCCGGTCTAACCAGGCCACCAAAACAGCAGTGAGCTTACTGCTTAGTAAGCTGGCTTACCCTTGCAGCAGCAGCAGCAGCAGCAGCCTGCAGCAGGCACACAGCGTCACTCCTGACATGTCCAAGAGGTCGAGCTCTCTGACCGCTGCACTGCCTACAGCAACAGAGCTACAGGCTGCTGTGCCAGCAGCAACACCAGCAGCAGCACCAGCAGCAGCAGCAATAGAGCCACAGGTGGCCGTGCCAGCAGCAGAGCCTGTCCAGACAGTTGTCACAGCAGCAGCAACTGATGCTGCTGCAGCTGAGGCCGGCACCTCTGAGACTCACCCTGCTGTGGAGGTGCCAGTGTCCCTTGCTGAGGCTGTCAATGCGCCAGCCGTCCCTGCGTCTGCAGCAGCAACAGCAGAGCCAGAGCATGTGCTGCACGCTCCGACAGCGGCACCCGCTGTTGATGCTGCAATAGCGTCGCCAGCAGCAGCAACAGCAGCAGCAGCAGCAGCAGCAGCAGCAGCAGCAGAGCCAGAGCCAGAGCGTGTGCAGCACGCTGCAACAGCGGCACCAGTTGCTGCTGAACTCCAAGCAGACTCTGTTAACGAGGGCCTCCACCTCCTCCTCACAGAGCTTGAAGCAGAGGGTGCCTCTGACTCAGAGATCTCAGAGATCTTGGAGATCCCCCCTGCTGCTGTGGTGCCATCTGCGGTCCAGGCACCCTTCACACCAGAGGGCCCTTGCCAAGGCTCAGTGCTCAGTGATAGTACAGTCAGTGTTGACCGCTGTGATAGTGTCGGCAGTAGCATGGCCACACCCGGCAACAGCAGCAGCAGCAGCCCCAGTCGCTCAAGCAGTGGTGTTATCAGCGTCAGCAGCGGTAGCCGCAGCCGGTCTGTGTCAGGGGGTGGAGACAGCTCCTTCTCCGTGGCAGTTGACAGCAGCCAGTTGGACAGCGAGTCCAGCTTTGAGAGCAACCGCTGTGACAGCAATCCTTGTGCGGAGCATGTGAGCAGCGGCAGTGCTGCTAGTAGCCGCTGCATCTCTTTTGCTGGTGCCAACGGCACAGAGGCACCTGTTGGTAGTGGCATAGTGCCCAGCAGCGGCACAGATGACAACAGCAGCGGCAGTGCTGCTAGCAGCCGCCGCAGCTCTTCTGCTGGCGCCAGCGGCACAGAGGTGGTACCTGTTTGTTTGGAACACCCTGCAGGCAGCAGCAGTATCGGCACTGATGCAGCGCCTGGCAGCAGCACCGCTGACGACAGCAGCAGCAGCAGGAGCACAGGGTCTGTTGGTGCAGCAGGTAGCGGCAGCGATGCACACCAGCAGCAGCAGCAGCAGCAGCAGCAGCAGGCAGCTCTCAACTCCTGGACAACAACATTTTGGGGAAGTATGCTAACGACAGCAGCGGCATGTGGAACACCACATGCGCCCCTCCTGTAGAGACACGCGCGGCCTGCTGGGAGGGCGTCGGGGAAGTCGACAGCGCGGCGAACCCTGCTGCAGCAGCAGCCGGCAAGCGCTGGGGTGCTTGCAACTGCCTTGTGGTCCTGACTAACCCAGCAAGCTGGGTGCTTGAGCAGGAGCAGGAGCTGGAACAGTCCTCAGAGGTGTTACTGAAGAATCAGCAGCACAAGTGCGCGCTCTTCTCCAAGCGCCGCCCTGCAGCCATCGAGAAAGTGTTCGAGGACCACGTGCAGCAGTGGGGCACGTGGTTGGAGGAAGTGCCACTTCTTCCATCCTTCCACCGCGGTGGTGTGGGCTCTGCCCCAAGGGGTATGTGGCGCCCAGAGGCCATTGAAGCAAGGGCTGCAGCAAGGGCTGCGGCAGCAAAAGCGGCAGGGATAGAGCCACAGGGTGAGGCTGTTGCAGCGGCAGTGCCGGCAAAAGCTGCTGCAGGCTGTGCCGGCAAAAGAAGGCGCTCCAAGGGCTCAAGGGCAGCACCAGCCAAGAACCGCCACCGCAGTTGAGACCCTGTGCTTCTTGCAAAGAGTGCCCTCTGGGCGGTCATGATCACAGCCTTACAGCTGCAGCCGACAGTGCCGCTGACTGGGCCATGTTTGCAGGGGGTGCTGAACAGAGGAAGGGTTGGACTGCTACAGCCAGGCAGGGGACTCCTTGGTTTGCTGGTCGATTGAGGAGGTTCCCAAGCGGCTTACGTTTCAGGGAAGGCAGAAGACGGGCTCAACGGGCTCAACATACAGCTGGCAGGCAGCGCCTGATTTGCATGTCAGTCATGGACCTGACCTTGCCAGCACAGTGCTGATGGATTGGCTACCATCCGGATGCACTGATGACAAATCCACTGTGACGCCCAGTTGATGAAGGAGGGTGGCAGACAGACAGGACTGCAGAGGGGCTGAGTCTGGGGCAACTTGTGGTGGGTGTGTACCTGTCCAGGAGGGGGGTAGGTGTGGGTGTGTGTGGTTTCCTTGCACCATGTGCGTGCCCGGCACAACAGTGTCTAGGCATGCTGTCGGGAGTTTGGTCATGTTGCGTAGAGTCTGGCAGCAGAGTATGGTTGTGGTGTGTTCATGGCTAACCCTGATGATTGTCAGCGGTTTAGTGGGGTGATCTGGCCCTTGGCATTGATTGGGCTTTCAAGGGTGCGGCTGGTACCTAGCAGGGCAGGGGAGGGGATGGTTTGTCTGCCTTGATGCTTGTATGATAGTGCACAGGGAAGTCAGGTTTTGAGCCTTCTACTAGGATTGAGGAGATCCCATCCGGCCGCTGGAAAGCGTTGTTGTTGAATTGTGAGTCCTCCGGGCCCAATGGCCGCCGTGTGCGCTTTTTTGTGTAGACGCACACGGCTGATTGTGGGTGCGTGATTGCAGCCGCCATCAGTGGCATGCAGCTGTAGTATGAATGGCGTGAAGTATTCAGCCTCTGGGGTGTGCAGGTTTGCAGTTGGTGAATGCTACTGGTGCCTCCTCACACATTTGCTCGTGCTTACGGCGAGGCGCACATGTTGGGAGGTATGGGCGGCTGGTTGCGCAGCAACGGGTGTGTGTGTGGCGCGGCGCTGCAGGCGAGTGTTTGAGTGTGACTCGCCAGGTGTGCTGTGACAACTGTCGTGGTGTACAGGTGTGCTTGCTTGTGTTCGTGTCTAGCATGTGTGGTGTATAGACTCTATACAAGTTGTGCAGTTTGTGATTGTCACTAGCTTGCGTGGTGTTTGGGCGTAGCTGTCAGTGAGCATCACCCCCTGTAGCTGTCAGTGAGCATCACTCCCTGTAGCTGTCAGTGAGCATCACTCCCTGTAGCTGTCAGTGAGCATCACCCCCTGTAGCTGTCCAGCACTATGCGCTTGGCAGGGGAGGCGGCACTGCATGCATGCCACTGGGTGTGGGGCCACCCATGTGCGCATCCGCAGTGAAGCTTATGTGGTGTACAGGTCTGTAGGTTCCGCAGTGAAGCTTGTGTGGTGTATAGGTCTGTAGGTTTGCTTGCTGTTTGATCCTGGCGGCAGATGTGTAAAGCTGTATTGATTGCCTTGACTTACCCGTTTTTGTGTGACTGAATGCTGACTGTGCGCATGTTGTACGTGTCATTGGAGTCATGCTGACTGTGAACTTGAGAGCGCTGATGACTTCTAGTTACTGCTGACTGTGTAAGTGTACCATAGACGTGCTTGGCTTTGTAACTGGACCAATATTGAAGAAATGCTGAAATGCTTGGCTTTATCAAGGCTGCTGTTTGCCCCAATACATCGAGACGTGCTCTCCACTCAGCAGTCAGCATTAGCTGTCAAGCTATCCTCCCCTCCTGCCATCACCAATCCCTCGTCACCATACAACATCCTAGTATGCGTTGCTGCCACTCGTCCATCCACCCATCCAATCAACCACAGTGCGAGTTGAGGGTGTTACAAAAGCACAGCCAGCAGCAAGGCTGTCCCCAAGACAAACCCCATGCACGTGTGACTGCTGCACCCAGCAGCAGCCCACGCACAAGCACGCCACAAGACCGCAACGGGCCTTTCTCAGCAGATGCTGCTGCTGTTTGAAGTGCTGCTGCCGTCTGGTTGACTCCCCATTGCTGCTCCTGCTGCAGCAGCGCCTGCTACTGCTGCCGCAGTTGTCCCTGCTACTGGTGGCAAGAGCAGAACAGCACCACTACTGCTGCTGCTGCTCCTTCTGAAGTTGCAAGTGCTGCTGCTGCTTACTTCTTTGCCTTCTGCAGCTTCAGCACCTGTACACAGCACAGCACAGCAGCAAGTGAAGAGTAACGCACGACAGCACAACTGCAGGCCAAGAAGCAAGAAGTCACTTCTCACATTTGCAGCCTGAGGTCTGGCATTTTGAAGCTGTGTGGGTGGAAGTGACGGCGACAGACAGGTCCACACATGTATGGTGGGCGACATCCATCAGTGCCACCAGTCACTACCACACACAACACCACATGAGAGCGCACCCAGTGCAAATGCCACTCCTGCGGTACCCTCCAGAATGCTTTGCAAGCATCCACACACAACGTGCAAGGGGGTAGGGGCCTTGTATGTCGTCACAATGCCACACTGTGATGGCGTACAAGTGCTGCTGCCCCCTTGCACAATGTGTGTGTCTGCTTGCGGTGCATTGCAGACGTAAGCCTTATACCTATCAACTACCCTCGCAGCGACATCAAAACCAAGCGGCCCGCTTTTACTTCAAAGCCGTGCGGCTGCCATCACATGAGCACCCTGACTGCCCACTGCAACACACAATTAAGACCTGCCTCCACCCATCCATGATCTTCCCCACCCTCTGCTACACCCTTGCTGTGCCCCCCAACAAAAAAAAGCAGCACGAGAAAAAGCCATGGCAGACCCATACATGCTGGCAATGTCGGCCCGCCATGAAGCCTCTGCTGCCATCAGTCAGGCGCAGCACAGGCGAACACACGGCGCGCCTCGCACATGTTGCTGCTGTAGCACCGTCTCTTCAGCACCAGGCCGTGAAACCACCAGGCACTGCTTTTATCGGTGCAGGAGCACATAAACACTCTCCCCTACTCCCAAACATACCAAAACCATGCTACGCTTTGGAGGCCACTGCTGCTGCTACTGCTGCTGCGCACTCAGGGCCCTGCATCTGCGATATACTGCCTTTGGCAGCATACTGCTGAAACAGGACACTGCTGGGAGACCCTGCCGCTGTGCAATGCGCCACCGCCGCCGGCTGCTGCTGCTGACGCCGCTGAACGCGCAGGGGTGCTGCTGCTGCTGCGCCCACCACAACTGATTGGTTCTGAACCGTCCTCATGAGTGCAGCTGCCACCAAAAAGCAGGGACATCTGTGCTGATGCCACCATGGTACCACGTGGTACCAGCTCATTCAGATATCTGAACACTGTGTGAACCAATCCCTCAGGAAGCCCTGCCCAGCCCAGCCCGCCCACAACACACCACAATCCAGCTGCTCACCCTCCCAACCACCACGGTGTGCAGGAGAGCAGGGTGCGCTTGTTGCAAGGACGTGGCCAACTTCCACATCCTACCAACAAGCGCACCCTTCTGCCCTGCGCCCCTCTGCCGTCCTGCCCCGCCCCTCTACTGCCTCCCCTGCCGTACCCTGCTCCTGTCACCATAATGACGTCATTTTTTGGTACTCATTGACAAAAGCGCGCACCATGCGCTCCTCTCCTGCCTCCCTGCCTTCCACAATCTCATAACAAGCGCGCCCTTTCCCCCTGCGCTGGCACCATACCCACACTGTGCAGTAACCCTGCACTACACGCCGCCCTGTCCCGTCTGCTGTCCCCTCCCCCCCTTCTCACCTTCTTGACAATCTTCTGCTCCTCAATGAGGAAGGCGCGCACGATGCGCTCACGCACCACTGCGTGGGACAGGTGTCCGCCGTAGACGCGGTTGACGGTCTTGTGGCGCTTGGCCAGGCGCTTGGCGCTCACCTCACTGGGGCGGCGCTGGGGCAGCTGTTGAGGGGAGGGAGGGGGGGGGGGTAGGGGTGTGTGCGGGTGGCGGTGAGTAAAGAGGGTAAGCGAGGTGCAGGGAGGGAGTGGAAGGGGCGATCATGCAGCCTGGCGGGTTTGGTAGTGGGTGGAGGGGAGGGGGGCAGTAACCATGTGGCGTGCCTTGTGCTCAGAGAGGTGGTGGTGGTGGGGCGTGCAGACTGCAGGGTCTGCACTGGCTGCTGCTGTTTGGGTCACCTCGTAGTGCACACTATGAGTGCAGTACTGACGCCCCTGGGTGCAGCGTGCTGCCTCTGCGCCTGCTGACCAAAGGGGTTGCCTGGCACTGGACCGGCTGCAAACTGTGGCCGCTGCAAGACCCCTGACCCTCCACTGAACATGCCCCAAAACTAGCCAGCTTGCTGATGACGTCGTCTTTCAGCTGCGCGGCATGCTGCAAGGAACCGCCAGAAGGGTGGTCTGTGGGTCTTGCCAGCGCTGAAGCACAGACACTTGCTGGAGCACACATGCAGCTAGGTTGCCTGCATGTGCAGCTGCATGTTCCCTGCCGAACAGCTGCTGCACTGTGCAGCTGTGCTTCTGTGCTGCGGGGAAAAGTCTGTGCTGCGGTGAGCACAATGTGAAGCTGCACATAGCCCACCCTCCCACCTGCCCTACTGCGCAGGGACACAAGCACACGCCTGCTGTGTTCACCCATCCATGTCAAATCCCATCCCATCCCATCCCATCCCATGAGAAGACACCGCTGTCTGCGCCTCCTGAAAGCTGCGAGGGCCTGTGCCACCCCCCTTGCATGCCCTGCTACCAACATGGCTACGTTGACGTTGCACCACTGACTGTGCTGTGCTGTCGCCTGCTGCTGCTGCTGTCTGTGCTGCGCCTTTGCTGCTGATGCTCGGCTGCTGCTGAAGCGCCCGCAAACTGCCCCTTGGGTGCCAGAGGCAGCTACTTACGCCGTGCAGAATAACGCCTGTGGCTCCGCAGCGTGCGTGCTTTGTGGGCTTCTTCTGGTACTGCACCACCAGCTTGCCACCTGCAGCAACAAAGGCACAGCAGCAGCAAGACAACAGAACATGCCACCATCAGCTGCGAGGCTCCAACATCTTCCACAGCTGATGTATAACGGTGATCCAACATCAGATGCGCCATATCAGCTGCCAGGGCCTGCTGGCCATGTTCCACAGTGGCAGACGCCGCTCATCGATTGCAACACAAGTTCATGGCAACAGGCGGCCAAAACTCACCGGGGGTCTTCACCACGCGAGTCCTGTTGGACTTTGTGGCGTAGGCATGACGCCTCCTGCAGCAACGCCGACCACAGCAGTATCAGCCAGTGCCATCCACTGGGCAGGGCCAGGCAGGCTGCTAAGCTGCTGCCAAGCATTCCATAAGCTTCATACAGACACACAAACAATATCGTACACCCTGGCATCCCCTTTTGTGCTGCCAGGAGCAAGCCCCACACCTGTAGGTAAGCCTCTGCACCATGGTGAGGAACTTGACACTATCAGAGGAGACACACGATGCCTCTCTCTACACCAGGTCTCTCAGAGTCCCAAAGAGGGCGATGGACAGGCCCTGGAACCACTATGTGCTTGAGAAACATGCTGAGGGTCTACTAAACCTCGCTTGCTTTCTGTGCTTCCGTGCTGTTGCTTCCTTTCAATGCATCGTACGTCATCCAAGTTATGGATTGAACACCACAGTGGTGACCGTGCAGCACACAAAAGTTCATTTCGGTGCTTGACAAGTTGAGTCCTGCGTCTTCGAAAACCACTGATGTCGATGTTGGTTGTACCATAAGCTTGTCCAGAACGGTTTGCAGCTGCCTGGCAGGGCATGGGTGTTGGGGCAGTGTCGGACTCCTCACTGCTGCAGTCCAGCAAGACTACACAGGATGAACAGGTGATCTCAGCAACCTTGCTGATCATCAAACCAGTACTTGAAAACCAGTACTTGGATCTAAGCTTGGTTGTTCAGCTGGTGCCCTCTTGCTAGTGCCTGCAGTGGAGCAGCGCACCTGCTGTGCACGCCCATTGTGTGCACACTCAGCACACAGTACGCTGTCAACGCTTGCAGGTACAAGTTGTGAAGCAGCTGGGCGATGGAACATATGGAAACGTATGGAAAGCTATCAACAGGCAAACGAACGAGGTGGTGAGTTGTACAGCTGCTGATTGCAGATGCAGGCAGCACAGTAGGAGAGCACAGTGGGAACGGCAGGTCATTGTGTGCAGCTGCACTGCCATGTGGAATCTGCAACTCCAGTCAGCTCATACAGGGTTGGGGATTGCACATCTGCCTTGAAACGCTGATGATGACATGCGGTCCAATGTTGAGATGCCATCAGCAAGCAGGGCAACAGCAGCAAGGGGAAATGCATCTGCGCTGCATGCCATCCTGTCATGTCATATATTGTGCAAACCACTCTGCTTTTAGAGCAGCTGCATGTAAGGGTGGGCAGGGTGCATGTAGCCCTCCGGGACGTGGCAGCAGCAGCTCTGCTCTCTGCATCATTCGCATTGGCCCCTTCGCACAGTGTGCTGTGTGCAGTTGAGACCTCTGTGTGAAACGTATGTTTGCATTATATATGTTGCTAGTTCAACGTGGCATACTGGTGTCCATGCATTTGGCAGGGGCAGGGCTTGGGCTGGTGAATTGCATTGTTGTGTTGCAGCTTGAGCCCAGTATCAGCATCAGCATCTCTGCGCGCAGTGCCAGGGACTGGTGCGGTTGTCTGTATGGGTTGCTACCTCCAAGCAGGTTGTTGGTCTGCTGCATTTGAACAGGTGGCCATGCTTTGTTGTCCATGGCGTGTGCTTGGTGCTGCTGTATTACATCCATCAGGATGTGCTCGTGTCATGGTGCATGCGCATTGGTGGGCTGCTGTGACTGGCGTGCCCGGGGTGCCCTGCTGTGAATTGCTGCCATGTGCTATGTCGTGCTGTGTCGTGGCTGTGCTCCAGGTGGCCATCAAGAAGATGAAGCGGAAGTTCTTCAGCTGGGAGGAGTGCATGGCACTCAGGGAGGTCAGTATCAGCAGTATTAGCAGCATGGGGGCTCAACAGGCGCGGCAGCGCAGTGGAGATTACGTCAGCCAATCAGCAACACCAGCAGCAGTGACGGCGCAGCAGCAGTGCCGGCGCAGTTGGCAAGCGCCGTCTGCTGCGGGCGCGGTCCGATCTGCAGCTGTGATTCGCCGGCTGTGACTAGCAGCGGGCGGGGCGCAGCAGTTGCCACAGTTGCGGCCTACAGGTTCCTGTGCTGCCCATACGGATGGGCCGCTCATTCACAGCGCACTGGGACAGTTGCAGCAGCTGTCTGCCATGCCCGATGCTGGGAAGTGTGCAGCTGGAGCGGATAATGTGACCTCATCGCATGTCTGTGCTGTCCTGCTGCCCTGCTGCTGCTGCTGCTGCTGCCTGGCGATGCTTGTGCCTGTTCAGGTGAAGAGTCTGCGCAAGCTGAGCCACCCGTCTGTAGTAAAGCTCAAGGAGGTCATCCGTGAGAACGACGAGCTGTTTTTCGTTTTTGAATACCTGGTGAGGAGCTGTACTACAGTGCTAAATAGGGTTTCTGGCACACATCACCCGGGGGGTGGGTGAGCTGCTGGCAGCAACAGCGCTGGGGGGTGCAGCGGTCTGGGCACCCCCCAGCTGGTAACGGCATGTGGCAGCCGTGCAGGGGCAGGACGCGCAGTGCAGTGTGTCTTGCTCCATGCCTTGTGAAATGGCCGACGACGCCAACTGCGCGTGTGGAGCTCACTAATACTGCCTATCTAGTAGGCAAGCAACAGTGGCGTAATCCCTCAGTGTGTATGTGCCCTGTGTGTCCGCGCCCCTGCAGGACTGCAACCTTTACCAGCTGATGAAGGACCGTGACAGGCTGTTCCCCGAGGAGCGCATCCGTGCCTGGATGTGGGCGGTGCTGCAGGGCCTCGCATACATCCACAGGCACGGCTACTTCCACAGAGACATGAAGCCAGGTACGGGGCAGTGAGCAGCCCAATCCGGGGGTGGAGTGGGGAGTAGAGGCGCTTTTGGCAGCCGCAGTGGCGGCCGTGCTTGGCTGGTGCGCAACCTGAGATGAGGTATTGCATAGTGCGCCAGCAGCGGCACATGTAACAGACTGCAGGAACAATGTGCGCCAGCTGGTGCTGGGTGGTATTGGTGGGGTCTGGAGCTGCAGGACATCAATGCGTTCGTCTGCCCTGACGCGTTTGCTTGCGTTCAGCCCTTGCTGTTCTGCTGTCCTGCAGAGAACCTGCTGGTCAGCAAGGATGCAATCAAGATTGCTGACTTTGGCCTGGCGCGCGAGATCCGCTCACGGCCTCCCTACACAGACTACGTGTCCACGCGCTGGTGGGTGGGGGGTCGCAGGGCATGTGGCGTGGTGTGATGTGGTGGGGCGGGGTGGCTGGCAGGATGGACTGGCTGCTAGCTTGGCGCTGAGCAAGCATGGATGGTGGGGTATTTGCCAGATGGTGACATGGAAGCAGCTTTCTGTGGGTTTATATGGGGCGCATGTGCTGTTGCGCACGGTGGTGAGGTGCGCCTCACTCGTCAGTTGCTGACGTGCTGTGCTGTGATGCGTGTGATATACTGGTTGCCCTTGCTTTGCTTTGTTGGCAACTGTGTCGCAGGTATCGTGCGCCTGAGGTTCTGCTGCGCGCATCGCACTACTCTGCGCCCATCGACCTGTTTGCTCTGGGCGCGATCATGGGGAGCTGTACAACCTGCGGCCGCTGTTTCCTGGTGGGTGCGCTGGCTCAGGCTTTGCTGTCACGGCATTCAGTGGCGCGGTGGTTGAGGCTTGCCTGGCCAGTGGCTTGCGGCTGTTGTTGCGTGATGGCTTGTGCGCCAGAGCAGCTTGTAGTTGCTGCGCATTGAGCCCACTGTATTGTGCGCTGTCCAAAGGGTGCAGCCACCACATACGGCTGGTGCTGTTGCTGGGGTCTGCTGTTTGAAAACCTGCGTCCAAGGTGCTGGCTGTCGTGCTGTGCTGTGCTGTGCTGTGCTGCAGGCAGCAGTGAGGCAGACGAGCTGGTGAAGATTGCTGCTGTGCTGGGCACACCTACACAGGACTCGTGGCCAGAAGGCCTCAGGCTGGCAGCAGCAATGGACTTCAGGTGAGCCGTTCTGCTGCCGCTGCCGCTGCTGCAGTTGGTAGTTGCTGTGCGGGCGCGCGCAGCGCCCCGCTCTGCTTGATCGCGCAGGTGCCTTGACCGCACGCTTCCATCGCAGTGAGGTGTCTTGCCTGGTATTGTGTTTCTCCTCTCCACGTGAACCGTACGCTACGTGGTGTTGAGGCTTTCCCGCATTTGGTTCTGCTCTGCCGCAGGTTCCCCCAGTTCACGCCCGCCAGCTGGGTCAAGGTCATACCCTCAGCCTCCCCTGAGGCCATAGACCTCATAGCAAAGCTGACGTCATGGGACCCGGCCAAGCGGCTCAGCAGCGACCAGGCGCTGCGGCACCCCTACTTTGCGGTGAGCTGGGGGGAGGGGGGGCATGCACAGCATGCTAAGTTTGATTTGAAATGGTGTTACGCTTCGCACTGCTGCGCAAGACACACAGCGTGCCAGGGGTGTGTCTGTGTGCGTCCTGTGCTGCACAAACAGCATCCCGCTCAGCGTGGTCTTCCTGTGACGAACATGTGGCCCAACATGTATCACGTTGTGTCTGGCTGAGTGTGGTCTGCTGTGCTGCACTGTCTGTTTTGCCGCAGCCCCTTATGGCAGCCAGGCCGCAGGCAGGCCTCACAGCCCCACCACCCCTCATGGAGAGGAACAGCAGCATCAACTCCAAGGTAGCAGTGGCAGCAGCAGCGGCAGCAGTGGCGGCTGCAGGCGGCAGCAGCGGCGGCGGGGGCGGTAGCTTCAACAATGCTGTGGGTGTGGCGGTCGCGGGTGCGGCGGCCGCTGCAGCAAGCGGTGGTGGCAGCATCGGGTTGAGCGCGCTGCAGCAGCAGCAACAGCAGCAGTCGATGCAGCGCAAGGTGGCGGCGCTCCAGCAGCAAGGCGGGTACGGCAGCAGCGGCAACTCGCCTTCCCGACAGCAGCAGCAGCAGGACGTGGCTATGGCGGCTGACAGCAGAAGGGCGTCAGGTGCGCGATCCTCTTTCAAGAGCCGTTGGGTGCATTTCACAATCACAGACTCCCTTGAGCTAGCGCCATGCGTGTGTCCACAATGACATTGTCAATATCAAAGTATCAGCTGTGAAGCTGGTGTGCCTTGACAGGTCAGTCACTGCATGACAATGCAGGGTTGGTGATGCTGTTACTGTGATAAGTGATTACATGCGACAGCAAGCCCTTTCTCAGGCCGGTGCCGCAGCAAGCAAACTGCGCAAAACTCACACCAAGCTCATTCATGACTGTCATCCTGCTGGTGTCTTGCTGCGCTTGCTGCAGGCCCGTCCAAGTTCCGTTACGGTCCCCCCTCACCCACAGCAGCGGCCGGCAACGGCACTGGCAACGGCACCGGCAGCAACCTGCAGGCCCAGCTCAGGGGCCTGCCACAGGGCCTGTGGGGCAACAGCAGCATGCAGGGCATGCAGGGAGCCAGTGCAGCCGCAGCAGCAGCGGCGGCGGCTGCGC
Source organism: Desmodesmus armatus (assembly GCA_007449985.2). Taxonomy (NCBI): domain Eukaryota; kingdom Viridiplantae; phylum Chlorophyta; class Chlorophyceae; order Sphaeropleales; family Scenedesmaceae; genus Desmodesmus; species Desmodesmus armatus. Next base: position 295,885 of record VIIQ02000662.1, read on the forward strand.
CTGTGGGTGGTGTCGGCGGGGGAGGTCTCTCAAACGGGCTGCAGGGTGGCCATGCCCCTCTGGGTGGTTCTGCTGGGCGGAGTTTGGCAGCAGCAGCTGAGGCCGGCGGCTACGGCAGCAATGGCGGCAGCTATGGCAGCGGTGGCGGCGGCAGCAGCATGAACAGCAGCAGTGCAGCGGCAGCACGGCTGCTGGCGGCAGGGGCTGCTGGGGGTGGTGTGGGCACTCAGGGGTGGGGCCTGCAGGGCAGCAGCAGCAGCCAGGTAACTCAGCAGCAGCAGCACTCACTACTGCAGCAGCAGCAGCAGCAGCAGCGGCAACCGCAACAGCTTGGGCGCCAGCAGCAGCAGGGTGTTGGCACCCCTACTGGTTTTGGGGGGGGTGCTGTTGGCCAGCAGGGGCTGGGCGGGGCTCAGAAGCTGCAGCGGGGGTTGGGAGGTCTGGGCAGTGCGGTTGGGGGTGGCAGCGGCAAGCTTGGCGCAGCAGCTGCGGCAGCAGGTGTTGGTGGTGCTGCTGGTGGCGGTGGTGGGGGCTACCAGCCAAGCTTTATGCTGGCAGGGTCCAACGCCCTAGGGAGGGCCAGCGACCCAGCAAGCATGCAGTACAAGCAGCAGCAGCAGCTGGGGCTGCAGCATCAAGGGCGGCTGGCGTCACTGCAAGCCCCACCTGCAGCAGCAGCAGCAGGCGGCATCTCCCCTCGGCGAATGAGCCAGCAGCAGCAGCAGCAGCAGTACCAACAGCAGGTACTGCCGCCGGGTGTCACCAGCCTCCACGCACCACATGCTTCGGTTCTTGGGGGAGCCGGGGGCTACAGGGTGGGGAACCTGGGGGTAGGTGCTCCCAATGCAGCAAGCAGCAACGTCGGCGGCAATGCCGGCAGCGCTGGGGTCACCAGCAGCAGCAGCAGGGCCGGCTACGGCATGCCGAACAACAGCAGCGGCAACAGCAACAGCAGCAGCTTCACAGGACTGCAGAAGCACCCTAGTGGCGGCTACGGCAGCGCCGCAGGGCCTCCGTCTGCGGAGGGGTCGGGGCTGCTGCGGCAGTTTGGAGGGTGGGGCGCACATGCTGCTGCCGGGGCAGCAGCAGGAGCAGCGGGAGGCACTTCCTCGGGTGCTGGCACCTTTGGGCTTACTGCTGGTGCTGGAGGAGTGAGGTGAGCAGGGTGTTGCTGGGAGGGTGTGATGGAGGGTGTGATGGAGGTGTGTGTAAGACACAAAGCTTGATGTCAGTCAATACCATGGGTGATGTGCAGACAGAGAACGTGTGTGCACCCGTAAAACAGCCAGTGGAAAGTGGAAGTTAAAGTACTGACGCTGTGTTGAAAGCTGCAGCCGCGCACCTGGGCCGCATGTGGGGTGTGAACATACTGAGGGGTGCATGGGTGTCGTCAGCTCCGTCAGAATAGAAGCAGAGGAAAGAACCTTGCATCATCGCTGGCACCGACGCCGTGTGTGTGCTGTGCTGTGCTGTGCTGTGCTGCAGGCGTGCTGCTGCGGACGGCCCTGGCCTTCTCCCAGGGCTCCAACAGCGGCAGCAGCAGCTGGCAGCTAACGCGGGCAACAGCTACCAGCAGCAGCAGCAGCAGCAGCAGCAGCAAGGTGCTGCGCCAGGGGGCTTGTGCATGATGCCGAAGCTGATGTCCTACACGCGCAGATAGCTGGGTAGATATAGAGGTAGTCCCAACAGATAAGACAGGATCAGGATCCTGAGCAGTATGGCCGCCCTTCTTGCGCTGCACACTCCACTGGGTGTGACAGGAGCTAGAGCTTCTTGAAGGGGCGTTGCGCACCTTGCTAACACGTGGTGCTGTAAGCTTTGCAGTCTTTGCAGCACCAGGGGTGAAGGCACCTGGGCGCTGCATGCTCTGCTGGGTGTGGCATCAGCCTTGTGCACCCACTTGGTTGGCACCACCAGGGGAGGATCACCCGCCCCCTGGGCCCTGTACCTGCTGTACCTGCGGCTGCTGCCGTTGGAGCGGTGGGTGTTGCTGCTGCTGCTGCTGAGGATGCTGCTGCAGCAGTGCCTGTGTCTTGTTGCGCCCAGGGGCGAGGGGCCTTAGCCGCCAGCATTGAAGAGCTGCAGAGCCTGCCTGCCGTGGCATTTGCTCTCATTGCCCCTCCCTGGAAAGATGCAGGGGTGCTTGCTGCTGCTGCTGCTGCTGCGGCTAGTTGGTGCATGTGGGCTGTGCATAGCTGCAGCATTGTGTTGGGGAACAGCAACAGCTTTCCCCACCCACCTCTGTTTTCCACAGTGTGGCGGGTCATGTGTGGGCCGCGCAGGGCTGCGGTATGGTGTGGTGCTGACTTGGCTGGGCCGACGCTCAATTCAAACTCTGCAAACACCTCTCTGAACCCTGGCGAGCTGGAGATGGCGGGGTTTGGTGGGGCTTGTGGGTCATTGGTGCAAAGAGATCCGCAGGATTTGGTTTGGTCGTGCAAAGATTTTTAGAGGCTGCCAGCTGCAGCCACAACCTGGCGGGAATGTGTGTGGTGTGTTGCGGCGAAGTTTTGACCGTGAGGGATTGGGGGTGTTACGGCGGTGTTGGACGATTGACGGGATGCTGCCTAGGACTGAAGCATTGTGTGGTTGTACTGCTGACTGTGTGCACTGCTGACCGCAATCAGCAGTATACACACAGCTGTGTGTACTGCTGACGGTGTACTGCTGAATGTGCAGCCATGTGGCTGCTGCTTTGCCTTCTCCTCTACGGCTTGGTGGATACTATCTGATATCTCCGATGGTATCTACCACCGATGCGCCGCACAGCACAGCACATCATGCCACAGCGTGTGTGGTGAGGGCAAGCTATGGTGCATGGGTGTTTGGAGCTTTTCAGGCTTTGCTTTTTGGCGCATTTGAATTGTTCTTTACCTGCATGATGCATGGGCGCGGTAATGAAGGCGGGATCAACAGTGCGTGGGGCGTCAGCACTTGCGTCAGGTGCAAGCTTGCTGCGCCAAGGTCAGCATTTTGGCAGCCATGAGCTGCGGCAGCACCGCTGCCCTGTTTTTGGCCAACGCGGCAGACGCTGCCTTATCATACGTGGTCGGCGCATGCGGCTCTGTGGGCGTTTGGAGCGGCAACAGCCTTCTGCTGTTGACGATTGCATGCATGCATGCGCCCGGTGCTGTCCCTTTGGCCCAGGCTCTATGCGCTGTACCCTGCTGTGTGCTTTACTATCTGTTGTATGGTATGTGCGTCTGTACCTTGAGGTAGAAGGTTGAATCAGTCCTGCTACTCGTGTGTGCTTTGTTTTTCTTTCAATAGGGTGGGAGCACGTGCTTGCTACACAATACAGCTTTGCTGAAGTCTGCTGGCTGTGTGGTGCAGTGTGCGTCTTCGGGGTCAGACTCCGTGCGCCTACTTGTATGTTGAGTTCAAGGAGACTTCTGGCAATTGTTGTACACAAGCAGGACAGCAGACCCCCTCCTGTGGTGTCCTCGATGCATAAGCCGCCTGTACGTGCATGGCAGCCCCCTGGCGACGACAACGCACCGGTTGAACCGTGCGACGGTCGCACCGTCAGCTTGTTGTGCCTGTAGCGCTGTTGCAAACTGCTGCCTCCTGGTGCTCTGCAAGGCAGTGCCCTTCCATGCAGCCCCTGGGCCACCCTCTGTGCACGAGCGTGTGACGAAGCCTTTCACCGTGTCTTGTCCAGTTGTGACAAGCACTGTGCTTACACTATGTGACTGCCTGTTCCAAGTTCACACACTAGCCTAGTGTGTCCACTGAGTGGATGAAGGCTCAGCAAGCAGCCCCCTGTATGGTGCTGCCATCCTGCATGCTAGGCATGCAGTGGGCAGGGGGTTGTACACAGCGTGATGTTGCCCATGAGTGTGCGATATAATGACCTGGGAGTGGTAGGACCAGCACTGCCTAGACTGCTGAGACAACTCCATCACCTGGCCGGAAGACTTGTGGTAAAAATATGGGACACAAGTCATGCCGCCATCAAAACTGCACAAACATACGTCAGACCACCATGAGTAAATGGAAAATGAGGTGCGAAATGAAACCCAACACAGGAAGAAGAGAGCTAAAGCAAATTCCTTGACCCCTAGGGTGTCTTATGCACAGCGGGCGCACAGTGAGGACGTGGCAACTGCGGCGCAGTCATACGCACTCCCCCTAAACCAACGCGTTGTGCGTGGCACTCCGCGCCACCCCTCCTCTTCTCCCTTTATGTGTGCGCTGCTTCCATGCCCACCACAGCAGTATTAGGTGGTCTGTGTTGACACCTGCAGAGCTCATGATCACATGCACATGCGCCATACCACGGCTCATGCGCACGGTTCACATGTTCTACTCACATGTATGCGTCACATGTTCTACTCACATGTGCAGCCACCTGACTCAGTCAGCCAGCACAGAACCACGACAGGCATGACACAGACAAGTATACATAGTGCAACCAGGTGCCCCACTAGTCAGCGATGCCGCTCCACGGTGGCCAAACGGCATCCTCTGGACCCTTCATCAAGATGTGGGAGGCAGCTCCAGGGGTGGTGCTATGACACTAGACAGCTAGCGCTCAGCTGCACATGCATATGCATTACTAAATACTTGTTTTCGTTGACAGACACGGCAGCTTCAGCCTCTGCGATCTGACTACCAATACCTTACTACAACAGCCCTACAGCTAGCGCTTCGCCATTGACTCGCTTGAATCGTACCTGTGTGCGCTCCACCTGGGGTGTGGGCTCAGCACAACCAGGTGCCTCACCACTGTTCAGCAGTGCCGCTCCATGGTGGCCAATTGGCCTCCCTCCAACCCCTTCAACATGTGGAACAGGTGGGAGGCAGCTACAGCTGGGGTGGTGGCACCCACGACTCGATTGAACTGTACATGTGTGCGCTCCACCTGGGCTGTGGGCTCAGCACAAACAGTGGTGCACTGATCATGGCTCATGGGCACAACACAGCTAGCGCATCAACATAGCCAGCAGGGGCGGGCGCAGCCTGCAGGCTGGGGGTCGTGCAGTTGTGGGAACAGCAGCAATAAAACAGCTGCTGGTGTTTTTACCACTACTTCTACTGGACTGGGTCATGACCCTGATCAGGGCCGCACCTGACCGCCCTTTTTGGAGCCAAACCAGGCTTATAGGGTATTGAACAGATGCTGCCAGGCAGGTCATCACTGCTAAGCAGAACCAGCCTGGCGAGACAAGCAGGGGCTGCCAAAGCACGTGGTGCTCTTGCGCAGACGACTTTCCAGGGTGGTCAGCCATTAGGCCAAGCCATTGCACTGTTGGTTGTGAAATGTGTGTGGTGCTGTGTGGCAGCCCAAGGCAACAGGCAGCATGATCGCAGGACAAGTGCCGCCCCACGTAGGCGGTTGGGACCCAGTGCCAGTGCCCTCCTGTGGCACAGGCATGAGGGCCACTCAGTGACTGTCACACTGAGTATGGAGCAGCATCAGGCTCTGCTGCGCACAGCAGGCAGCTACAAGCAGTCATCACGTGGGCAGGCAGCACTGCATGGCATCTGTGGGTGATGGCAGTCTGTGTTGTTGCTGTGTCTCATGCAGGGTGTACAACGCTGGTGGTGTCACAGCACGTTTCCAAATGTCAGCTCAGCTGGCTGACATTCCTTCCCGCAGGGAGACCGTGTCAGGGCGTGGTTGATGTTACTTAGAACATATTGAGATGCAATTTCGTCTCCTGCGATGGCTCCGTGCGACGTAGATCGATGGCCGGTCATGGCCGGTGTTCACAGTGTGCACGGTTGACCGGCCTGTCTTTGCATGCTGGCAGTGTTGACAGTACCTCTTGTTGATTACACACAGTGTTCAACCTTTCATCCATTTCAGCGGGCTTGCTGGGCTCTGTGACGGACCAAGGCAAAAACTGCAGACGTTCGTTGTGAAGATGACATCGAATCATGATGCCTGCTGTCAACAATCGCTGTGATCGTGCATCCAAAAAACCAAAGGGAGTGTTTCGTTTCGAACAACCGCACGTCAGTGAGTCTTCTGTTCAGGGGCAGTAGCTTTCAGTGAGTGAGCGAATCCAACCTTGCTTACTCCCGCTTGAAGAAATGACGACTAAAATTTTCAATTTTACAAACAAAAACTGCCTTGAGAAACACTTGCTGGGCACCTCCAGGAACTCACTGCGAAGTTGGGGTGGAAGATTGGTTTGAGTTGCTAATAATGTCAAGCAGTGCGCCAGGAATAGAGCTGGGAGCTTGCAAACACCAAATCAAACTCAGTGCACCTTACCTCCCGCCTGAGCTGTATTGCTGCTGGACAGCCTGTACTGCAAGTCACTTGAAGTGTGGCCAGACTTCATCGATCGGGCTGTACTTATCTCGCAAGTATAACAAGTTCTTTACTGATTGTAACCGCGCTCTTCCCCAATCAGTGGGCGCCTGCCTCCTCCATCCCCCTCCCCCTCCCCCACCAGGCCAAGCCAGTTCATCACAAGCTTACGGAGGGGGTGGGGCACCCTGCCTTCTGGCCACGTGCAAACGCATTTAAAAAGTAACCTGATGTCTGGGCCGTCTGAGCCTATAGTATGAGCCCATTAGCCTCAACGCAGCCCAGCATGCACCCCCCTCCACGAAGGCAACTTCCATGGTCCCTTCCTGACGCATCGGTCTATTGCATGCCATTCATGGCATGCAAGAGAATGTGTCCTCTTGGCTATGTTTCAGCTGGCATGAAATGCTTGCATGGTTCTGGCAGCTGCCAGCGCCATACTGAGGGCGGTCCAGAAGGCTTCCCACTTCTCCTCACTTACAAGACACCCTACTGTCATGCGTGGGCCGTGGTGTGGGTCCCGCTGACCATCAAAGGCTTGAGGCTGGTGTGTGACATTGGGTGTGGCCCCCCTGCTGTCATGTCAAGAAGAGGCCAGCCTGAGGCTGCCCAGCAGCAGCCTTTGTGCTTTACTGGTGCAGCCCCCCCCCCCTCCCCGAGGAGTAAGATAGGGTCGTCCAGGGGACTGTAGTCCAGACGTGCGTGCATGGTCAACCTGTGGTTGTTGTTTTTTTGCCCATTGGGATGCTTCTGAGTCCATGTTGGAAGCTGGTTGGTAGGCGCTACCAGCTGTGGCACAGGTCAACTGCTGGGCTGACAAGCAATCAACTGCCAGATAGCAAATGCTGCCCGATGTCAAGGGATGTGTGTGACATAATTTGTGCTTAGTAACCAAACATCACATCAGCAATTCCCTCTCCCTGCCATCGCATGGCATGATGGGGGCAGGTGTGCACATGTGTACATCGGGGGTTGGGGGGACACACCAACGGGATTCGCACCTACAGGCGACCGTACTGGTCAAGCACCAATCCATTTGGTACTAGTACTCGTTTTGGTTGTCGGCGCATACTGCAACCCACGTTTGTGAGATGTGTACTGCCCATTATCAACCCCCTGTGCTGGAGCTCCCAGCCCTGATTGCGATTTGCTTCAATTCACCGCAAGATTTAAATAGTTATGATCAAACACTTCGATCGATGAATGAGCCCTCCATCCTTCAAAACTGTGAAAAATGGGGTGAAAACTGAGGTGAATACTGAGTGCCCTGGTGTATCTAAGAGGGGCGCGCCGCAGAGGTCAGTAAGCATTCGATCCGCATCACAGACACAAAGAGACCAACTTCGAACAGCTTAAGCGTCAGTCTGACTTCACAAGCCCGACGACCACACAACACCCAATAGAGAGCATCAAGCAAGTCGTCGACACATGGCTTGCCTCCGTTTGATACTGCTAGCAGCATGTTTAGCTGCAGCAGTCGCCAGGCCTATGAACCATGCAGGTGAGCTGCCCCTGGCTCCTCCATCACACCATCAGCCAAGCTGGCTAGCGCACCGCAGCCCGCTTGCCCAAGGCGCCCGCACCAAGGCATTATCGTGCTCACAATGCATTCATGGCGGGGCGTTCAGGCTCCCGTTTAAACAAAGTTCGCACAGGCTTTTCACACCCCCATCAGCGCTTGGGTGGTCTCGGCCTTTGCATTTGGAGGCCCAGCCGGCCTGAGTCAACTCATTCATGCTACACAGATTCACGTTGCACCCCCTGTGGTCCTGGGGACGTCGCATGCTGTTGATGACGAGGTTTGACTCCGCATGTCTTCGATACCCTGCGTTCAACGCAATGCACTGCTTACAATGTGTCTTGTGATTTGCCTGGCGTTGTGTCGCAGATGATGCGTCAAGTCCAACCAGGGGCTTGCAGCAGGTGGCTTTCTGGTGAGCACAACTACCTGACATGGCCAGGCTGGCATTCTCTACAGCCCCCCCGGTGCAGAAGACGCACCCCAGTCGACAACAGCATGCTTTATCTGTCTGATGGCACTTTCAGCAACGCTCTCTGGTCCTACACCTCGAGCAGTGCAGTTGTGACCCCCAGCACCCTTCAGAAATGGAAACATATGGACTGCTGACATCTGTGCTGACCAACGCTGCCCTGTGTGTATCTGCCTGCAGCCCCGATGGTTGCGCTGCTGGAAACTGTATCCAGGATGCAACCAAGGGTGGCCTGCGCTGCCAGGCATGCACAGGCACACTTGTTGTCAACAAGGTGAGGATTTGCCTCCTGAAGCAGTAGCACTTATTGAGCATGCTCTGCATACTTGATCTGCATGACGTCAGCTCTGCTTTGACCCTCCCTGTTGGCTTTTTGAAGCGCCAGTGCACTCAGGTTCAGTGGAGTGGTTGGGTGTTCCAAGATTTGGTTTCCACTTCTCCTGGCTGACCTTCTGCTGTTACTGTTGCTGCTGCAGATCACCGGAGAGTGCGGTGAGTGGATCCTCTGACAGTGGTGCTGTGCTGGAGGGTGACATCTGAGAAACAGCCTCAGCTGATCAAGCTTGAACTGATAGCCAACAGTCTGGGTTGGACAACAGCAGCAGCCTGTGCTGGGGCCCTAGCAGTGTAGATGTTTCCCTGCAATCACCCGGCAGCAGTTCCTTAGCTGTGAACAGATCAATCTCTCAGCTGTAACAGCAAATGCACGTCACCTGCAACTGCTTCAGCGCGGCATCAGCATTCTCCTGGCTTGCTTGCTATGCTTGCACAAAGAGTATCTGAGTTCACCTTTGTATCCGCCCGTGTGCTTACTGAGACCCTCTGTTCTATTGTCTGGGACACATTGTCGTTTTGCAGCTTGCCCCGCTGGTCGCTACACCGTGGTGGAAGGAGGAGTCGCTACCACCACCTGCAGGGACTGCCCCAAGGGTTCCTTCTGCCCCGGTGACACCTACCGCCCCACTGCCAGCCCTCCTAATTTTGCTATGCCTAATGCCTGCCCTCCCAACATGACCACCGTTGGTATGCGTTCCCTCAGCAGCAGGGCATGTGGTGAGTATCTTGGTGCACCAGCCTGTGCAACACAGCTACCGATCTGATCGCAGCACTGCTGGGAATCTGGCTGACGCTGTGTATGTATTGCATCCTATCTCTATGTCCAGCCACTGTGTAACTTGCTCAGAAGCAGATGTGTGGTCATGGGCGGTGATGCACAATGCATTCCATGCATGTGCTGTGAAGCTTCACTGACCTTCAAGATTGGTGTGCCCTTTCCATGTCCTGCAGTGAACCTGCCCGGTTTCTACTACACCATCGACAACAACAACCCCGGAGCCGTCCAGTGCCCTGCCAACACCTACGGCCCCGGCCTGAAGAAGCAGCGCGCCTGCGTGCCCTGCCCAACTGGCTTCACCACTAACCTGAGGGTGCAGCAGACACTCCCCACTGCCTGCATTGTGCCCGCTGGCTACTACCTGAAGGCCCCCGGACAGGTTGCTCCCTGCCCCCGTGGCGAGTGGAAGGCCGGCATCGGCACCAGCGGCAACTGTACCAAGTGTGCTTTTGGTGTGACTACCGCCAACGAGGCATCCACCTCCGAGTCTGAGTGCAAGCGTGAGTTTCCTTCCAGTTCAGATTTAAGGCCGTAGTGGTTGCATCGCAGACTGTCTCTGAGCCTGCTGTTTTCTTCGTTGTGTGTGGTTCAGCACAGCCTCCTTCCTGCCTGTGGGTCAATGCCTTGCTGTACATTGTGGCATCATGGTGTGAGAATCGTGTTCTGATACATGTGTGTTGGCTGCCCTTCCTCTCCCCTGCAGTCCTGGTGGCCGGCTACTACGCTGCTGCCCTGTCCGGTGACATCATCACAAGGACTGTGATCTGCCCCCAGGGGTTCTACTGCCCTGGTGGAGATCCCGATGCTGCCTTTGACCCATCAGTTGCCAACACTCAAGGCGACGGCACCACCATCATCAAGTGCCTCAACAGCATGTGGACCGTCGATGTTGGAGCCATCGCCCGCGAGCAGTGCCGTAAGTTATCATGAGAGTGGCCTTGTTGTCATGCCTGCTGTTCACTTGCACTGTTGACGCCTGGGATCTGAATCCCTCTGGCTTTATGTTTGTGCTACATGCTGCAATATCCCACTGTGCTTCCGCTGTTATATCATTTAGCAGTAGAGGCCGGTAAAAGTGAGCCAACCATAAGAGGCAACAAAGGTGCCTCACTCAAAGTCCTCTCTTGCTTGTTGCCTTGCAGTGGTGCCTCCTGGCTATGAGATCAGGGGCGGTGTCACAGTCAAGTGCGCTGCTGGTGCTTTCCGTGCTGGCTGGAAGCCTGCTGCCGATGCTGGTGCTTGCATCACCTGCGGTGAAGGCGTGAAGGCTGACACTACCGACCGTGTCACTATGTATGACATCGTCTCCAACGCTGCCTCCCAGATTGCCATCACATCCAGCACTGATGACTGCTGTAAGTACCCTGGACTGTGCTTGGTTGTCCAACATCAGTTACTCTGTGGGATGAAACAGCCACTTCTGCATGTGTCTGACAGCAGCCCGGCATTTTTTGTTCCGGTTCCCACCCTGTGCCTCACACTCATTCCAATTGTCTCACGGCCTGACTGATTTTTCCTTTGCCTGCCTGCTGCTGCAGACATCATGCCTGGCCAAGGCCTGTACTTCAACACCCTGACCAACACCTGGCGAGCAAGGAACTGCGATGTTGACTCCTACGGTGTTGCCAACCGGACCTATGGCCTCAGCCCCGCACCCTGCAGGGACTGCCCCACCGGACAGGTTGCTACCAACTCCTCTGCCTTCCCAGTGTCCAGGTCTTTCTTCGTCAACAACGGCGATGGTACCCAGGGCTTTATCTCCGTCAGGGCCTGTGTCAACAAAGCAGGTACGTGTGTTTCTTTCCACATAACCCAATGCTCACAGTCACTTGCCAGTGTCAGAGATTCGTCACTGATTTGTCATCATGTGTCCCATGTGAATGCTTTGCATGTTGGTTGCTGTCCATGGCGATGCGTTGCATACCAGTTGTGCATGCCTAAGAACTGCAGATAGTCATTCACATGCTGTTGACTTGGCTCACCCTCTGCTTGGTCCACTGCGTTTCTTTGTACAGGTTTCGGTTACAACGGCCGTGTCTCCCAGAGGTGTGACCTTGGATTCTACAACCCCGCCGACACCTACGGCATCTGCACAGCCTGCCCCTTCGGCACCACCACCAGCGCTGTCGGCGCCGGTGTCACCATCGCTGACTGTGGTCTTGCCGGTGGCTTCGGCAATGTGGGCGGTGTCATCTCCCCCTGCCCCATCGGCACATACAACGGCGCTCCCTTCACCCCTGCCCCTGGCGGTCCCTGCACTGAGTGCCCTGGCTTCACTACCACACAGGCTGAGGGTGCATCCTCTGTCGAGCAGTGCAGCCGTAAGTACCAGCCTTCTTTTGCCTTGTTGTGGCTTCCTCAAGCCGTTGTCTTCCTCCACCTCAAGAGAATGCTAGAAATGTAGGAACACACACCTCTGCTTTTGTCAGCTGTTGTCCTCACCATAAGTTGTCTTGCTGACGTTGCTGCTACTCTCTCATCTTTGCCCTTGATCTGCAGTGTGCGATGCTGGCTACGGTGGTGCCAACAACTGCTCTACTGCTTGCGGTGGTCCCGGCGCTGTTGCTGTAAGTCACGCTGTGCTATCTTCATTAGTTACATGTACCGCACTTCACATACTTCGGGGTGTGCTGATGTCTGATGTTGCATGAACATCACTGGCAGCAAGGCATTATGGATTGATTTCCCTCGCTTCTTCTGCTTATGCACTGCTTACGCACATCGTCCAAGCCTCACTGCCGACTTTCCTGTGCTGATTATGCAGTCCTACGGAACTGCTGGTCGCGAGGCCGGCACCGAGTGCACACCTTGCTCCACCCAGAACACTGGATTCAGCTTTGAGTGGCAGATGAACAACGACATCTGGCAGGCAGCTGCAGTCTCCAGGCTCGCCGCCAACCAGTCCGGTGACTGCCTCTCCGAGTTCCAGCAGGTTAGCATCACTGCTTATGCCTGCCAGTAGTGCTGACAGGGCCTCAGTGCTAAAATGTGCTTCAGTATGACACATGATATGCAGCAATGTGTGCTTAAGATGTATTATGATATGGTTACTAGCCGCATCATATGATATGGTTACTAGCCGTATCATAGGACATGGGGCGGCAGACTAGTATGTCTGCTGTCCCAACCTCGTCTCCTGCTTGTTATGGACCTAAGACAGACAGCGCTTAGACGTGACTCGCTGGCAGTGTTCCTGACTGACTGCTCCTGTACACTGCTGTATGTGCAGATTGTGGACGGGGCTTGGTATCTCCCCCTCACGGGTAACTTGGCGTACAATGCAGAGTACTCCAAGCCAGGCAATGCAGGGCCCGACAACCTGGTGTTGATGGCACAGCAGGTGGCAGCAGTGACTCCACGCAAGATCAACGAGTTTGTCACCGCTGCCAACTGGGATGCCTGCGCACTGCGTTGCAAGGATGATACCCGCTGCGCACTTGCAACAGTAAGTCACCTGTGAGGAATTTAAACTTCAGGCCTGGTACTAGTGGAAACTGCTGTTTGTGATGGTCACCATGGCTGACTTGAGTTGATGACTGTGCTGACACCTGTTGTTGCGCCGTGCTGTGCTGTGCTGTGCAGTTCAACTACCGCACCGCCGCCGACAACTGCCACCTTCGCTATGCTGATGCCACTGGTGGCCCCACCTTTGTTGGGTGAGTTTTGCTGCAGCAACCAGCACCATTCAATTCAAGGCCTCTGTTGTAGCATTTAGTACCACCTAGTATCATCCAAAGCTAAATGACCATTACTGTTCGTACACTCATTGCAATGCCCTGATACTTGGTTGATGTGCACCTTTCCCGTGTTCCATGAGTTCATGGCAATCGCGACATACCTTGCTTACATGGCATGGCTGTTCTGTTGCGTGCAGTGCCCCTCTGCTGGCCCTGAAGGCTATTCCCTCTGGTGATGTGACTGCAAGCTCCAAGTCTGTCAATGCCTTGGCTGGAGCCGTTGCCTCTGGTTCATACACGTAAGTCAATCCGGTTGCCTTGCAAGGCCAGCCCTTTCAGCCACAATGCCACCTGCATTCTTGTATTATCACTTCATCCTGTTGCGTTGTAAAGTTTTGTTTTCAGCCACAATGCAGTCCTTACTCCCACCATGTGAACAATACACGTGCACACACACATACTTTGTGAACGGATCTGGCATAATTTTGCTGAGCTTCTTCTGTGTTTGATGTCTTTGTTTCTGCTGCTTAGTTTCTGGCGTGACGAGTTTGTTGAGGAGATCAGGGCCCAGACCGAGCCTGCCGGTGCCCAAAGCTTCACCACTCTTCAGGACTGCCTGAACGCTTGCGACAACGATGTCAAGTGAGTGCTGACCTTGGATTTACAATTGAAAAGGCAGCCTGACCGTGTCTGATCCTTCAGGGTCCTTGGGATTTTCTGTGAACTGAAGGGTACCATGCTTGCGCTCACTCAAAGTTGCCTGTTGCACCAGTGACTTTGTGTTGATAGTGTTGCCTAAGGCATGTGCCATTAGCTGATGCGATTTGTGCTTTGATTTGCAGGTGTGCCGGTGTCACTATCCTGATGAACGTGGATGTGCCTCTGAGGCCCAAGTCCTGCCGTCTGATCACTGGTGACGAGACTGTGGGTGTCTTCAGGCGCACCATGACCCGCACCGATGTTACCAGGCTTGCCCTCCCCAGCCTGTCAACCTAAATCCATCGCACTTGTCCCAAGCTGCTGGTAGGGTTCAGGGTTACATGCCCTAACCCTCCGCTAGCTGTGCATGTGCTCAATCTTGTACAGGTGGCGCATGGGATGAAGTGAACTTTCGCATGCCGAGGGTTGTCTGTTGGAAGCTCTTGTGCGAATCAGCCTGTGAGTATCTCGCCTTTGATAGTTTGTTGTTGTTTGTAGTTGTGCAGCCCGGTGTGCATGTGTGTCCAGGCCGGCTTGCAGACTACCCCGGTCCTGTGGGAGAAAGGTGGAAGGTTGTGTCCTGGGTCGAATCCAATCCACTGGACAACGTCTGGGGTGATTCTGCGTTGTTCACTGTGTTGGGCAGTTGCTGGCTGCCCTGCACAGGACATTGTCTGATTAGCAATGGTACATGTCTTCCGGTGGGTGTGCAAGGTTTCACACTTCCTTGATCAGCTGCTTCGAGCTGTCCCACAGCTGCCTTGTACCTTGAGAATAGGGCTGGCAAAGTCTCAGCCCAAAGAGGTATCTTTGCACGCAGGCCAGCCCGACCATGCTGCCTGCTTACCTACCTGGCCCTCCAGGTTTCCTTCCACCCCATGCTTCCGTTTCTGTTTCCCGGTGATGGCGATGGAAAGCCAAATTCCGCACACTTCAATGCAGACTGTGCTTCATACCTCTTTCCTTGAGAGTGTCTTTTCCAGCCTCATTGTTCCCTTGCTTGCCGTCCATTGCTGTGTTCAATGTGCGGTTGTGTTGTTGAGGCTCACACCCAGTGGCCTGGATTCATTCTGGTATGGAGGAGCAGATGTTGCAAAGCTGCAGTGACAGCTGCAGGTTGGCTATGTAGCATTTGCCGCTGTCATTTCATCTTCTGTTGTCAATGCATGACGGGATCAGCAGCTTTGTGCTGAGCTTTCCACATGCACGTTTTCTTCCTTACCAGTCTGGAAGGTGATGTTGGGGAGTTGAGCCATATTAGTAAGCGGGACCAGCATTGGGCGGGATATTGCCCAGTGCAAAAGCTGGACGGGGTTGCTTTCCATAGGGTGGTTTTACAGTCTTGCAGTGCCAGACGCGGCAATGCCAGTTGGCGAGCGGGACGGTTGCGGTGCTGAGCACACCATTGGCTGGTAAGGTCAGGCTGCTGTGTTGATAGCACACTTATCTCTCTCTCCCCAACACCAACTCTCAGTGGGTGTGTTTTGGTTCGGTTGTCCGGAGTGCTTGTGGGTGAACGCGCATGATCTCCCTAGCATTGGAGGTGCAGTCTGCTGTGTTGAGTTCCCGCCATTTTACATGACGGTTGCTGCTACAGCACATGCACCTTCCAGCAACCAAGTCCAGCTGGTGCACGGGCTTGCATAAAAGCTGCACTGCTTTCTCCTGTGTATCGCACGTGCCTTTCCACGTGTGCAGGGTGGTCGGCAGGTTTGGTTGCATGCCATCCTACCGCATTGCATTTCAATGAAGAGCTGCTGCTGCACCTGTTTGCTCAGGTGTATTGCGCAACGTCTTGCAGTGTCCGTTGCCCTGCTAGCATGCGGCCTGAGGACAGGTTCCGAGGAGACTCACTGTCGCACAAGAAGCAATGCCATCTTTTTTTGGTTGGTGTGTGGACGTATCTGAGCCTGAGTGTATCTCAGGTTGAGCATTGCTGAGCCAAACTGCCAAAGTTCGCCTGTCGCCGTGCCAGTGGTGTTGGTCTCTGTGCTGCAGCAGCTTCTGTTAGCTGTCTGGTGTTGCCGCGTCTTGGTACCGCAGGTGCCACCACAATGGGAGTGAGTAGTCAGGGTGATGCAGTAGTCATGTTCTCAGCAGGTGCCATGCTGTGAAGTGTCATGCTGTTGTTGCCTGGCTGTTGGGAGTTGGGCTTGGGTCCTGAAGGTCATTTTTTTGCTGGTTTGTGGGATGATGTTAGGACATGGGTTCATTGCGAGTTGCAGCAAGCAGATGAACTGTGCCCTCCACGTATTGAAGCAAGCGGCAGGGTTGGTGAGCTGACTCGTGGTGCTGCCCTTGTACCTTGCTTTGCTTGAGATCGGCAGTCACGCCCCCCTCTTGTGCACTTCCTGGTTCCATTTACCAGGTGCCCCATGCACCCTCCATCCCACGTCATTCGTTATGCATTGCCATTCCTTGTAGGTTGTGCGGCGGTGTTGTGCTTGAGAGTGTTTTCAACTCACCCTATCTGTAACAGCTGGTCCGCCATTGTCAACAAGTGTCCTACTGCAGCCTGAGCTGTCTGCCTGCTCTCTTTCAGCCTGAAGATCACCTCAACATGCAAGGACTTGTGCAGTCAGCCCACTGTAGATGGTGTTCTTTCAGCTTGGCTTACATTACCAACACCATGTCCAGGTGAATTAGGTAATCGCCCTAATGTCCGATAGATAGATCGGTACTAACGAACCCAGCAAGCAACACCAGCAGCTAGCATCCACAGCACAGCACATGGCCACTCAGTATGATAGTGACACTAACTGGGTGTTGAAAGCTCAGCCACTTCTCAAAGCTGGCAGACTGTCAAACTACTTCAAACCACTCGCATGCTGTGATGGCGTGCAGACCATGGTGTGACAAGTATGAATCAGCGGCCGCCAGACAGGCTTTCAGCGCCAATAATACAAGGCCCTGCAAACAGGTTTGAGTGCATCATTTGGAAGTGGTGACCACCCTCAAACAATACCAGCCTCAGCACGTGGGTGTACCCGCTGTCCAAAGCCCCTCAGCACTGCACGACAGGGTGGTCAGCACACCCAGCCTGCGCGGCGCATGTGCAGGAAGCCAAGAACGGGGGAATCGCTGCAACTCTACAGGTTACGGACCCCATCACAGAAACGGCTCGCACCAAGAGTTGCAGCGCAGTGTGTGTGCTGTCAGTGGTTCGACAGGCACAGGTCTTCCTTTGTAGTGAACAAGGCCAGGAGTGACCCTTTGACTGAGGTGTGCATGCTACATTCGACACCACTGATCTGAACAACAGGCAAAGGTGCAATCTAGCAGGAGTGAGGGCAGTGGATTGCAGAAGATGCTGCTGGCCAAAAGCAGTATGGCGCGGTGTTCGCCAAGGCTGTGCCTCATGACGAGTGAGTATCGGTATGTCAACATTGGTTTCCTTGAGCTAGTACAGGTTCGACCCCTGCGTTGGCAGCTGTCAAATTTTTGAGTGGCACAGATCACTCGATCACACGATCGCGTTCTCCACCAGAACTCAGCGCGCTCCCGGCAGAAACAGCCCGTTTAAAGCTGGACAGCGAGAAAATCCTGTTTACAAATCGTCATTCAGTCTTGGGTGCACTACAAGGGCAGAAGCAGCAGCACCCCACACCATCACTTTGCGCGCTACTGCTTGCAGAAGGATGCAGGATAGACAGCGGGAAGCAGCCTTCAGCAACAGTCGCAGTAAGACAATTCAGCAGGGGTGAGGCGGTAACATATCATCCCCGGCACCCTCAGGAGAGGTGTAGCCATGCACAGACCAGACCGATACCCAAAAAGCCTCTGGGTCGCAGTTGCTGGAGCTCTTTTTGGTGCCTTTCAGTTTGGTGAGCCGTTGCTAAAGTTGGAACCCCTGAACACTCAGTTTTCTTGCGCCCTGTATGGCACTGCTGGCGAAGGTGGACCTGTGCTACTGGGACTAGTGTACTTGCAATTGCCTGCATGGAGGGTGCATAAGCTGCTGCTTGTCATCTGAAGGGTCCTGATTGGCTGGTTGGCTTGTAAGGTTGATGACAGCTGCACGAATTGGGGCCTTGCCCGAGTGGGGTCACCCAGGCAGCACTGGTGTTTTTTAACATGAGAAAGAACCCCCCAAGCACCGCACCACCCTCTCCCAACAGCAGCATGTTACTGATACGATAGGATCCACTCAGGCTAGTGAGCCTGTGGCTCACTAGCATCTGGTTGTGCCAGCAGCCGTACAGACACCACAAGCAGCTTGCGCTACTAGCCTGTGGCCCAACAGCTGCAACTTTCCGTGTGTTGCAGGCTACCAAGTTGGTGTGCTGAACACAGCTCTGCCCTACATTTGTAAGGACCTGCACTACCACAAAGAGGCTGTGCTGTCGTCAGCTGTGGTGGTGGGCGCAGCTGCAGGAGCTATAACTGCAGGCAAACTGGCGGACACATTGGGACCCAGGCATGCACAGGTTGGTGTTGTGTGGTGTTGTGTGGTGTGGTGTGGTGTTGTTGGGAGGGTACTATGTTATCAACATGAGGAATTCACATGACAGTCTGTTCAAACATCATGGCTAGCTGCTGCAGCTTTCAGTTTCCGTGATGACCCGGTCCTTGCGTGCGCATGCTCTGGGCCAACTGCTTTTTGTAAGCGCTGTTCTATGCACTGCGTTGCAGGTGGCCAACTGCTTGGCATTTCTGGTGGGGTCCTTGGTTGCTGCGCTGGCCCGTCGGCACGTTGCCTTCCTTGCAGGACGCTTTATCGCAGGCATAGGTGGGTCCCTCTTGTTGTGCTGCCCTCTGCAAGTATGTATTCACTTGAAAGATGCGCATGGCTGCAGTAGCTGGGCGTCCATGTGAAGCCACAAAGCCATAGTTTCTGTATGGTCTCGTGGCACCCTCACCAACACGGACCTAGACGTGCTGCTTTGTGCACGGTCTCATCAGCAGGGTGTGCAAAGGCTGGTAGCCGGTGCTCTGTGCAGGAGTTTGAGTGCAGCCCGGAAGTGCTGCCACGCAAGCAGTTGGCAGCTTGTGACCGCTGCTGTGCCTGCTGGTGCTGGTGCTGGTGCAGGTGCTGGTGCCGCCTCGCTGTATGTGCCACGTTACATTGCTGAGGTGTCACCGCCTGCGCTGAGGGGCTGGCTTGGCAGTTTGAACCAGGTGTGCTGGGGTCTAGCTAGTAGGAAGGTGTCCGATGCTGTGGCACACACATGCCCTTGGGGTGTCCTGATATGTGTCTGCAGGACACAGTCCTGCCAGGTTTGCTTGCACCATTCCTTGAGCCCATCATGCCAGCACCAGCTCCAGACAACCTTGCTGTCTGCATTTCCTGCAGTCCTGCATCCTGCATGCGCGTTTCTGCATGCATGCATGTGCTGCCATGTGCTGGTCAATCTCACATCGACTGGGTCGCCTTGATCCTTTGTTGACTAGGCGGCTGCATGCTTGCAATCCCGCCCTCCAGCAAGACTGTGTGCTGTCTAGTGCTGGCATCCTCTCAGCGTTATGCTTCTGCACACCTGCATTCTATTCCTGCATTCCTGCACGGCTGGCATCCTGCATGTGTGCACTGCCTGGTGCTGATCAGTCTCGGTATCCTTGCGATCTACTGCTTCACATACCTTTGCTGTCCTGCATGCATGTCATCTGGCAACCGTGTGCTGACATGTGCTGATCTAGCAGCCAGTGACCCATATTGGCTTTTTCTTTGCTGTCCTTGCGTGCCTGTCATCATCATCAATAGTGTATGCTGACATGTGCTGATCTGGCGCTGGCCAACTTTTCGCCCTCAGCTGTCATCTTCACAAGCGCCTGCCTGTCATGCCTGCACATATGTGCTTCCAGGTGCTGATCAATGCCGGTATCCTAGCAGCCTACTGCAGTGGCATACCCTACGAGCTTGGGTTCAAGGGCTTTGATGTGCTAGGGGGCGTGTGGTGCAGCTGGTGGCGCATCATGCTGGGCGCAGCACTGCTGCCTGCAGCTGTGCAGGTGTGTGCGAGATGCATGGATCGAGCACGAGACTGTCAAGGGTTGAAAGGCTGAAAGGGGCGTACATTTTAGCAACGGAGCACTGGTGCGACATGCAGTGTGCGCGCGTAATGTGTGCACAAGCAAGCCCCGCGCATGCGTGGTGCGTGCGCGTAATGTCACGTGCGCACAGGGCTAGTCTGTTACAACCAGTGCGGCAGTGTCAGCTGGGTGAGCTAGCGTGCAGGACACATCATGCGCGTCATATCATGTTGATCTGCAGGTTGGGAATTGGGCTGACGCGCAAATTTGTTGACAAGAGACAGCTTGCACTTGCCGCTGAAACCCTGTTCACCTGGAGATATGCTGCTGCTGTGCACACTCCACGTGGTTGGTTGGGATCCGTTCAAACTGCAGCACAGCAGAAACAAACTTGCTAGTCTTCTGGGCATGTGCCGCTGCTGTGGTTGCTCTTCTGAAGTTACAGCAGCTGCTCGCTTTACTGTCACAAAGCAAGCATGCCGCTCTTCACTTTTCCTGCCAAGGCACATATGCATGCAAGTGCCGATGCTGTGTTCTACTGTTGCAGGTGCTGGTGCTGGCTTGGTGTCCAGAGTCGCCGGTATGGCTGGAGAGCCTCGGTCATCAGGACGTTGCAGATACTGCTTGCCTCAAGCTTTGGGGAGTGCATGCACTCGTGCCCGAGCCCGAGCTCGACTCTGAAGCCCTCCATATAGCACACCTAGCAGCAATATCAAACACAGCAGTCCTGCAGCGGCCACTCCTCTCCCAGGGCAGCAGCACTGGATTTGGCCCCAGCAGTAAAAGCAGCGCGCTGGTGCTGCGCCAGGGTGGGTTCGGGCCTGGGCCTGTGCGGCACCTGCAGCCCCGCTTCGCATCATCGCAAGCAGCATGGGATAGCCCGCGGTATGCAGGAAGCGGCAGCAGCAGTAGCTTCGTCGGGGCTGTGCCAGGGCTGCAGCCGATGCAGTCAGCGCTGTCTGAGCCCGGTGTGTGGGGCGGGGATGGGGACAGCGAGGTGCAGGGGCGGGGTGTGAGGGCCGGTGCCTGGGACAGCTTGTTTGCCCGGCAGTACAGATGGATGGTGTTGCTGGCGCTGGGGTTGCCGCTGCTGCAGCAGGCGAGCGGGATCAACACGGTCGTGTACTATTCAAGCCAGGTGAGGACAAGGGAGCGTAGGGAGCTTCACCCCCTCACCTCACTTCAGCCCAACCCAGCCCCACCACACCACACCACACCACACCACACCACACCACGCCACGCCACACCATGCCATGCCACGCCACGCCACGCCACGCCACGCCACACCACACACACCACACCACACCACACCACACCACACCACACCACACCACACCACACCACACCACCTTAGGGTTTCAATCGCTACTGGTGTCATCATCACTAACCAACACAGCCTTCGGGTCGGCTCATGGTGCAGTTTCCTGCACCCCTTTTGTGCTGCATGCAGAGTGCACAGTTCGTTACGAAGTGCTAGGCATTTCACAGGCTAGGGCTTTAGGTGGTCAAACCTAGGGTTTAGGGCTAGCGCGCCAGCTTGACCAAAGGGTTGCGCTGCTTGTGTGCACAGGTCTTTGCTGCGGCGGGGCTGACGTCTCCCATTGCTGCCTCGATCATCACTGGCGGGGTCAACCTCCTGTTCACTATCGGAGCCGCCTCGGTCATGGACAGGTGGGTTTGTAGACAGACAGACTGCATGCCGAAGAAAAGAGTTATGCCAAGGCAATCCAGCAAGGATAGTCAAACATCGACATGTGTTTGGCACATCAGGGCATGATTCCTGCACACATTGGTGTCAGGATATGTGTGTGGGTGCTGTGGCGGGCTTGCAGCCAACCACTGCACTGGTTGGTTTATTCAGCAGGACAATCGACTTTGCACTGTGAGAGTGCTGGTGTTTGGTTGTGTGTGTTGCCGTCGGAAATGCATTTTGGGGTGTGCTGAAGTATGCTGCGGGTTACTACTGTGTTGGGTTGTGCTGAGATGTTTGTTGCACAGCAGGGAACGCCAGCAGCAACACGTCTGCGTCGATAACACCGCCTGCATCACAGCCCTACTGCTTGCTTGTTGAACATGCGCTGCATCGCCATGAAAGTGACTCATTGTGCACTTACAACTGCAAGCCCCTGATGCATAACGCACATGCGGCCGAAAATATACCCTGCTGCTGCTGCTGTTGTGTCATGCAGATACGGCCGCAAGCCGCTGCTGCTGCTGAGCCATGGTGGCATGGCCCTGGCACTTGGAGCCGTGGCGGGTG
The DNA here is from genome assembly GCA_007449985.2 of Desmodesmus armatus. NCBI lineage: Eukaryota > Viridiplantae > Chlorophyta > Chlorophyceae > Sphaeropleales > Scenedesmaceae > Desmodesmus > Desmodesmus armatus. The sequence goes on from VIIQ02000662.1 coordinate 317,858, forward strand.
TTAGTGTGATACCTAGTGAGTGAGCTGTTCTGCAACTGACGGTCACACTTAACTTACGTCACAGGGTACAACAGCAGGCTGTCCTGCAACTGACGGTCACACATGCTCGACACGACAGGGCAAACTAGAAGGCTGTGTGGTGTGGTGGGCAAGCTTCCTCTCAAACAAAGTATCAGTTGGCAGCACTAGCAGTGATGGTGGTGGTACTGCCTCAGACATGTGACGGCAGGTATGTCTTGATGACAGTTGCAACAGCAGCCGACTGCACTGCAAGGCCTATCTGCAGGATCGTGCGTGTGACTGCCTCAGGCCATGCAGTGCAGTCGGCTGCTGTTGCGGCTGTTGTCAGGAAAATGCTCTACGTCTCCTCTTTCATTGCAAATTCAGCATGTTCCTTTGACACCTTGCACAAACATATGAATCCACCATGTCACCAAACTTGGTTGTAAAGAGCTCCCACCGTTTCAAGCACCGCCTGTGTCTTACCCTGCCTCAACCTGCCCGGTGTCAGTCACGTCATGTTCGCTCCACCCTGCCCTGCCCTGCAGTGGATGTCAATCTTGGGTGCAACAAGCTTCCACTGTTCCAAGCACCATCTGTGTCTCACCCTGTGTCTCACCCTGTGTCTCACCCTGGTGTGACCTGTCCGGTCACATGCAATAACCCGGGTGATCAACCAGTTCACAAGGGTACTTTGTCGCCCTCAAACTTACAAGTGTGCAACTAGCTTGAACACAGCGTATGTGTCGCGTCACCCTGTCATCATGTCCTGCCCTGCAGTGGATGGTGTGTTGCGCGGCTGGGTGCTGGTGGTGCTGATGTTGGTCTTTGTGGCCTTCTTTGCCGTCGGCAGTGGCCCTGTGACCTGGGTGCTTCTGGCAGAGGTGCTGCCACCCAACATCAAGGGACCCGCTGCATCCCTGGCTACTGCAGCTGGCTGGGCAGGTGGGCTGTGCTGTGCCGTGCTGTGCCATGCTGTGCTTGCAGGCAACCTGGTGGCAGCTGTCAGCTTGAGTCAGACTCCCTGTGCTGTGTCGTGCTGTGCTGTGCTCAGCTGGCTTCCATGCTGAGGTTGTCCTACCGGGCTGTAGGTTTACCCCAGCACACTAGTATACTGTCCAGCAGCAACACTGGCAAAGAGTCAAAGTCCTGGTCTGAGACACGTGGTACTGTGCTGTGCTGTGTCGTGTCGTGCTGTGTCGTGCTGTGCCTGCAGGCAACTTGTTGGTGACTGCCAGCTTTGACTCCCTGCTGCTGCACCTAGGCTTGGGTGGCACCTACCTGCTGTATGCACTGGCCAATGCAGCAGGCATAGGCTTTGTGGTTGAGATGGTGCTGGAGACGAAGTGCAGGTGGGCAAACTGTGTACTATTGACCATGTTTTGTCCCTTTGCTTGATCCCTTTGCCTCTGCTTGGTGTTATCGTGTTTTCTCTGGAGTAGGGCTTTTATGCTTGTATCGTAAGAGGGGGCTGTGGGAGGTGGAGGCTAGGTGCAACTCGACATATGGCAACCACACTGATGACCATACTGATATAATGAGTATCCTACTGATGCCAAGGTGATATGAGTCAGGTCCTCATGTGTGAACATGTGTGTGTATAAACACATGTGTGTATAAACATGCTGCAGAGGGGGGCCGGCGCACAGGGTGAATGGTAGCACAACATTACCACATCCTTCCATGGTGGTGTAGACAGTGCCCATGTTGAGCATCACACAAATCACACAAACCATCCAAGTGCTTTGCTTTGCTTTGCTGCTGCTGGTGGTTCAGGAGCCTGGCAGAGATCCAGCAGCTGCTGCTGCTGCCGGACAGAGACCCCCGACTAGCCGCACTGCTGCCTGCCCTCCAGCGCAGCAGCAGCAACGTCAGCAGCGACGGCTTGCCCACACCCGCAGGCGCACCAGCAGCAGCAGCTGTTGCTGGACCAGCAACCGGAGTTGCATACACTGCCATCGGTGCTGCTGCTGCTGCTGCTGCATTGGCAGCGACGGCGGGCCCTGTGTCTGTGGCGGAAGGCGAATCACATGTTGCTGTGGACATGTAGCCAGGCCGGTTGCCTGAGCAGGCGTGTGCACAGCGCTACCTGCAACTGTCTGGCTACATCCATGCTTGTGCTGAGGAGAGCCTGGTGCCCGCAGGGGTGTTGAACAAAAAGCAGAGCATTGGGAGGGCAGCAGTCGCAGCAGTCACCATGCCCTCGTGCGGCCGCTGTTAGGGCTTGTGGTTCCCTATGTGGCTTGGGAATGATGTGGTTATATGGCTGGCTGCCGCTGCCGCAACAACTTCCAGCACAGCGCCAGCCCTGCATCTGCAGTAACCTTCAACAATGTTCATTAAAGCAAGCAGTGGGCTTGTACACTGACTTGCAGGGAGGGCCTGCACAGCCCTGGGTCTGCCTTCAGTGGTGGTTGAATGGATGAATCCCACAAGGGGTTGATTGGTAAACCCTACAAGCCGCCTGCAGCTGCAGAACCGCAATTGAAGCCTTGAACGATGTCTTTTGGTGTTGAGGTTGCTGTTGTGTTGACGCTTGATGTGTGTGGAGGGCAGCGGGATGATGTGATGCAACCAATGCATTGACATGCAGGTTGCTCAGCTGTAGTCACCAGGCAGCGGTGCATGTGGTGCTGCTGCCCGTGTACTTTGATGCCGTGCGCCGTTTTGTGGAGTTTTGCTTGTGAAGTACACCCGCAGTGCACCTACAAGCTGACACCCCAGCACGCTGGAGCAGCTTTGCTCTGTTGTTCTGTGCTATCAGCTTGAGCAGTGCTGCCCATGGAATAGGTCTTGTGCTGCACGAGTGCTAGTGTGGTGCTCTACGCTGCACTGCACAGATCAGGCAGTAGAAATGCAGTACTGAGCAGCAGGTGTGTCAACAGTTGTTGCACGGAGCCCTGGTGGTTGTGCTGTTCTGGCTGCTTCTGCAGGTGGCTGGTGTGTGCTTCGCTATGTGTAAGTGCAGCTGTGAGTGTGTGTATCAGCAGAGGGAGTGCATGCATACTCATGCATGCTCGCTAGGATCTGCCCAGCAAGGACGTGTATGTGTGCATACTCACTGAGTGCAGGCTTGAGCTAATGTAGGTTTGCTGGGTTTGCTGGGTTTTGAGTGATCCTGGGATTGCCTTGGTCTGTGTGCAAGCATGTGAGTGCGTGTCGGCGCGTGTGCGTGTCATGATGCATCGAGGTGCCTTCAGCACCCCTGGTACTTTGTTTGTACTGTGTATGCCGTGTTTATATACAAGCAAAGGTTTCTACTTCACCCTGTTGGGCGTTGCTAGTGTTGTGTATGTATTGTCAGAGTCTGCAGCAGAAATATAGGTTTTGAGCACCAGCAAACATTGCTGGAATTTCCACATGTTTGGTGGTGCTGGTGTGTGTACTCCCCACAGGTGGAGGGCTGCCGCTCTAGCTGGTGCGATGTCAAGCTGTTTCCTTCACCCTGATTGCCGATACACGTACCATACATCCCTGCTCGCGACACCGGAGTTGCTGTATCGGGTTGCTGTTACTGTTGCTGTTACTGTTGCAGGATTCATGCCGTGCCTGAACACCCTATCAGGAGCCAGCGAGGCTGTTGTGCTTTTGCTGCCTTGTAGCGTGTTGGTGGCATATGCTGAGTATCAGGAGGGCTGGGCCACCGCTGTATTCATCTGGCAAGGCAGCACGTCAACCTGTGGTGTGTACATGTGGCGCTTCAGCGACATCCGCTCGGTGTGCTGGGCTTGCTGGTTTTGTCAACCGGTGCACTGTACTGCCATGTAGCCCCAGTGTTGGTGCAGAAAGCGTGTACAGCAAGCATGCAAGCAGTAGTGTTGTTTGTCATTGGTGTGTTTCTCAGGTGTGTGCGTTCAGCAGCAAGTCCTGGCTGGGGTTTGGAGGCTGAAAGTTGTGGCTGTGTGGTTGTGTGTTAGTGTGTTGGCATAGATCCTGCATGGGTAGCATGTAGGAGATGCACAGCGCAGTCATTCCAGGAGCAGGTTCAGTTTTGTGGGTTGTGCTGCTCTTGCAGCATGGTGTGGTGAGGTTTGCAGTGGCGTGGGTGCTGCTTTGTGGTGGTCTTCTGCCTCACCAAGCGTGCCTTGCAAACACATCCAGGACACAGCAAGACACAGGGTCGACATTGTTGCCTTGCCTTGCAACCACGGTGTGAACAAGGCAAGGCACAACACAAGGTCAACATGGTACCCTCAAGGGCCCCTCGGCCCATGCCTGTTCACAGCATGTGTAGCTTGATAAGGGCGATGCCCTGTTTCTTGCAGGGGGTGCAGTTTTCATCCAGACAGGCACACGTTCAAAGGGTTGTGCCCTTGTGCAGCCCTACTCACATGCATTCCATTCATGCATGTGTGGATTCATGCATTCCATTCATGCATGTGTGGATTGTTCAGGACCCCGAGGCAATCGGTGCCAAGCCAGCAGGGTCAGTGTGAGGAGACGAAAGACCCTGCGTTTTCCTTTTACCAAGTAAAACAGTGCAACATCGACCGTGTTGCAACCCACATGTTACACGTCACACCCCACAAAGTCAGGCAACACATAACTAGCTGCCATAACGCCCCACCTCCACAGCTGGTCATTGCCTGTCAGCAGTCAACAGTGCAGACACGGCAGCTTCAGCCTCTGCGATCTTATTACAACACAATCAACAGTGCACCACTTCACCTACAATGCACACCTACCAACACCAGCCAGCACTTTCACCATCACACCAGCAACAGCAGCAAAAATGCAGGCCAAGAGCTGCCAGGCTCCTGCAAGGATAACCAGTGCTCTCGGCAGCACAAGCCGGGGGCCATTCTGCAGACAGAGGTGCCTGCCCAGGCCTTTCAAAGCAGGGCGATGTATCCCGGTGCGTGTACACTGTGCCTTGGCTGGACAGTCGGTGGCACCGTGCAGCAACATACGCACAATTTGCCGCATGTGTTGCATGGACTGGCTGGGACTCCGACCGAAAAGAACTGCTGTTCCTGCTGTTGCTGCTGCTGCTGCTGTTGTTGGGTTCTCTTGCCCTCTGTTCACCCTCTGTTCACCCTCTGCAGGTGCAGGCGTACCAAGCATCACCAGACCAGCCAGCACAGCCAGATCTGGCTGAACTCAAGGAAACAGTCCAGCTGCAGAAGATGGAGCTGTTGCTGAACGCGATGGAGTCGCGTTTGGAGACGCGCATGACTGCCGCACTCTCGAAGGTGCAGCAGGAGGTGAAGCAGGACTTGAAGGAGGTGAAGCAGGACTTGAAGGAGGTCAAGCAGGACCTGTCGAAGGTGCAGCAGGAGGTGAAGCACGACTTGAAGGAGGTCAAGCAGGAGCTGAAGCACGACTTGAAGGAGGTCAAGCAGAAGCAGTTTGAGCAGGGGGCCAGCATTTTGCAGCTCAAGTACCTTGTTGCTGCCCTTCTTGTGGTGATTGTGGTTGTGTCTGGGGTGAAAGAGCTGCTGAGCTTGATCAAGTTTGTGTGAGACAGCACTGTCTGTCGCAATGGCAGCGCGCTCTGCCTTACAACTTTTGTTGCATGCATGTGGCCGCTGAGGTGGTGTTGGTAGGACGTTTTTTTTTGTTTTCTAGTAGTAGGAGCAGTCATGGCGCAGGTGCCTGCGGCGCTCTCGTCGATGCGTGCATGCATGCATTGCCCTGTGGCACATGCGGCATGCACATGTACAACACCATGATCGCACATGCAGCAGCACATGGAATAATCATGCCCGACACGTTTCTTCGCGTGTGTGTGTGGAAGGGGGGGGGGGGCAGCCTTGCTATGCTATTGCTGGTTTGCTGGACAAGGGGTTGGCGGGACACTTCTGTCATACCGATTGGGTCATGCATCCGATTAGGGCTGCACTTCTGTGCAATATTATTTGAGGTGTGTTGGAGAGCATTCCTGAGGGCTTGTGTTGCCCCAAGACAGGTTGTCACTCAGAGTGCCAGGTGGCACTTGCAGTGCCTGTTATGTCTGTTGAGATTCTGCACTCACAGCATAAGGCTGCGCGTTGTGTTGGCATAGATCCTGCATGGGTAGCATGTAGGAGATGCACAGCGCAGTCATTCCAGGAGCAGGTTCAGTTTTTTCAGCGTGTGTAGACACAGGGAGTGCATCCAGCCAATGCATCAACCGTGTGCTGTCAGTGGTTCAACAGGCACAGGTCTTCCTTTGCTGTGAACAAGGCCAGGAGTGACCCCCTGACTGAGATGTGCATGCTACAGTCGATATCACTGATCTGAACAACAGGCAAAGGTGCAAGATAGAAGGAGTGAGGGCAGTGGATTGCAGAAAGATGCCGCTGGCCCAAAGCAGTATGGCGAAAAAGCTGTGCCTAATGACAATTGAGTGTTGGTATGTCAATTTGTTTTCTTGAGCTAGTACAGGTTCAACCCCCGCGTTGGCTGTCAAATTTTGAGCACAGGTCACTTGATCACACGATCGCGTTTTCGCACAACTAGAACTCAGCGCGCTCCCGGAAAAACAGAGTGTTGAATGCTTGACAGCGAAAAAATCTTGACTGGATTCGCCACCAGTCTTGGGTGCACTACAAGGGCAGAAGCAGCAGCATCCCACACCTTCACCTTGCGCGCTACTGCATGCAGAAGGATGCAGGATAGACAGCGGGAAGCAGCCTTCACCACCAGTAGCAGTGATACAATTCAGCAGGGGTGAGGTGGTAACACATCATCCCCGGCACCTCAGGAGAGGTGTAGCCATGCACAGACCTGCAGACAGATACCCGAGAAGCCTCTGGGTCGCAGTTGCTGGAGCTCTTTTTGGTGCCTTTCAGTTTGGTGAGCCCTTGATGAAGCTGGAACCCTGAACACTCAGTTTTCTTGCGCCCCGTATGGCACTGCTGGCAAAGGCGGACCTGTGCTATTGGGACTAGTGTACTTGCAATTGCTTGCATGGAGGGTGCACAAGCTGCTGCTTGTCATCTGAAGGGTCCTGATTGGCTGGTTGGCTTGTAAGGGTTAATGACAGCTGCACCAACCTGGTCCTTGCCGGAGTGGGGTCACCCAGGCAGCACTGGTGTTCAACATGAGACAGAACCCCCCAGGCACCCACACCACCCTCCACCTCTAACAGCAGCATGTTACTGATATGATAGGATCCACTCAGGCTAGTGAGCTGTGTGTCCTAGCATCTGGTTGCCACAGCCCGCAGCTGTGCGCTGTGCCTGCTGCCGTACAGACATCACACGCTGCTTGCGCTACTTGCCTGCGGCCCAAAAGCTGCAACTCCCCGTGTGTTGCAGGCTACCAAGTTGGTGTGCTGAACACAGCTCTGCCCTATATCTGTAAGGACCTTCACTACCACAAAGAGGCTGTGCTGTCGTCAGCTGTGGTGGTGGGCGCGGCTGCAGGTGCTATCACTGCAGGCAAACTGGCGGACACTCTGGGACCCAGGCATGCACAGGTCGGTGTGGTGTGGTGTTGTTGGGAGGGTACTATGTTATCAACATGAGCAATTCACATGACAGTCTGTACAAGCATCATGGGTAGCTGCTGCAGCTTTCAGTTCCCGTGAATACCGGTCCTTGCGTGCACATGCTCTGGACCAACTGCTTTTTGTAAGCGCTGTTTTATGCACTGCATCACAGGTGGCCAACTGCTTGGCATTTCTGTGGGGTCCTTGGTTGCTGCGCTGGCCCGCCGGCATGTTGCCTTCCTTGCAGGACGCTTCATTGCAGGCATAGGTGGGTCCCTGTGCACTCTTCCCCTACAGCAGCCCCTGCTGCTATCAATGCTGTGCAAGGATGCTGCTGTATGCAAGTCATCAGGCTCTGGGATGGTGGACTGCAGCTTTACACTGTGCGGTGTGCTGCCTGTCGTGAGCGCGTCATTTCTTGCCATGACTCATCTGGCTGTATCGGACGCTGAGCATGGCTGTATCAGACGGGCATGCACCTCAAACCGCAGAGCCACTGTTTTTAGAGGGCCTCCTGGCGCCCTCGCCAACACTAGGTCCTAGACGTGCTGCTTTGTGCACGGTCTCAATCAGCAGGGTGTGCAGTGGCTGGTAGCCGGCGCTCTGTGCAGGAGTTTGGGTGCAGCCTGGTAGTGTTGCCACACAAGCAGTTGGTAGCGTGCGACCGCTGCTGTGCCTGCTGGTGCTGGTGTTGGTGCAGGTGCTGGTGCCGCCTCGCTGTATGTGCCGCGTTACATCGCTGAGGTGTCACCGCCTGCGCTGAGGGGCTGGCTTGGCAGTTTGAATCAGGTGTGCTGGGGTCAGCTGGTAGGAAGGTGTCCGATGCTATGGCAGGATCCCTTGGGGTGTCCTGATATGTGTCTGCAGGACACAGTCCTGCCAGGTTTGCTTGCAGTTTTCCTTGAGCCCATCATGCCAGCACCAGCACCGGACAACCTTGCTGTCTGCATTTCCTGCAGTCCTGCATCCTACCTGCGCATTCCCGCATTCCTGCATTCCTGCATGCATGCATGAATGCATGCATGTGCTGCTGTGTGCTGGTCAGTCTGGGTCGCCTTGATCCGTTCTTGACTAGGTGGCTGCAAGCTTGCAATCCCGCCATCCAGCAAGTCTGTGTGCTGTCCATAGCTGGCGTCCTCTCAGAGCTATGCTACTGCACACCTGCTTTCCATTGCTGCATTCCTGCACGGCTGGCATCCTGCTGTGTGCACTGCCTGGTGCTGGTCAGTCTCGGTATCCTTGCGATCTTCTGCTTCACGTACCTTTGCTGTCCTTGCGTGCCTGCCCATCGGCAACTGTGTGCTGACATGTGTTGATCTAGCAGCCAGTGACCCATGTCAGCGGTTTCTTGCTGTCCTTGCGTGCTTGTCAGCCCGCAATAGTGTGTGCTGACATGTGCTGATCTGGCGCTGGCCAACTTTTCGCCCTCAGCTGCTGTCAGTTTCACAAGCGCCTGCCTGTGATTCCTGCACATATGTGCTTCCAGGTGCTGATCAATGCCGGCATCCTAGCGGCCTACTGCAGTGGTATACCCTACGAGCTGGGGTTCAAGGGCTTTGATGTGCTGGGGGGCGTGTGGTGCAGCTGGTGGCGCATCATGCTGGGTGCAGCACTGCTGCCTGCAGCTGTGCAGGTGTGTGCGAGATGCATGGATCGAGCAGGAATTTTGTCAGGAGTTGAAGGGTTGAAAGGGGCATACATGACGCGCATAGCGATGAAGCACTGGTGCCACATGCAGTGCGCATGCGTAATGCGTGCACAAGTGAGCGCCGCTCATGCGTGGTGCGTGCGCATATTCACTTGCGCACAAGGCTAGTCTGCTAGGGCCAGTGCAGCAGCGTCAGCTGGGTGACCCAGCGTGCAGGACACATCAGCCGATTACTGCTGCATCACTCCAATTGAACCTGCAGATCAACATGATCTGACGTGCAAATTGTTGACAAGAGACAGCTTGCACGTGGCGCTGAAACCTGTTCACCTGGACATATGCTGCTGCTGTGGTTGGTTGGTTTCTTTCAAACTGCAGCACAGCAGAAACAAACTTGCTGGACCCTCACTATTTATCTGGGCATGTGCCGCTGCTGTGGTTGCTCTTCTGAAGTTACAGCAGCTGCTCGCTTCACTGTCACACAGCAAGCATGCCGCTCTTCACTTTTCCCGCCAAGGCACACATGCATGCAAGTGCCGATGCTGTGTTCAACTGTTGCAGGTGCTGGTGCTGGCTTGGTGCCCAGAGTCGCCGGTGTGGCTGGAGAGCCTCGGTCATCAAGATGTTGCAGATACAGCTTGCCTCAAGCTTTGGGGAGTGCATGCGCTCGTTCCTGAGCCCGAGCTCGACTCTGAAGCCCTCCATATAGCACACCTAGCAGCAGTATCAAACACAGCAGTCCTGCAGCGGCCACTCCTCTCCCAGGGCAGCACTGGAATCGGCCCCAGCAGTAAAAGCAGCGGGCTAGTGCTGCAGCAGGGTGGGTTTGGGCCTGGGCCTGTGCGGCACCTGCAGCCCCGCTTCGCATCATCGCAAGCAGCATGGGATAGCCCGCGGTATGCAGGAAGCGGCAGCAGCAGTAGCTTTGTCGGGGCTGTGCCAGGGCTGCAGCCGATGCAGTCAGCGCTGTCTGAGCCCGGTGTGTGGGGCGGGGATGGGGACAGCGAGGTGCAGGGGCGGGGTGTGAGGGCCGGTGCATGGGACAGCTTGTTTGCCCGGCAGTACAGGTGGATGGTGTTGCTGGCGCTGGGGTTGCCGCTGCTGCAGCAGGCGAGCGGGATCAACACGGTTGTGTACTATTCAAGCCAGGTGAGGACAAGTGAGCATAGGGAGCTTCACCCCCCACCCACCCCACCCCACTCCAATCCAGCCCAACCCAGCCCCACCCCACCACACCACACCACACTTCACCACGCCACACCACATTACACTACACCACACCACACCACACCACACCACACCACACCACACCACACCACACCACACCACACCACGCCACGCCACGCCACGCCACGCCACGCCACGCCATGCCACACCACCTCAGGTTCTCAATCCCTACTGGTGTCATCATCACTAAAAGACACAGCCTCGGGTTCAGCTCATGGTGCAGTTTCCTGCACCTTCTTGTGCTGCATGCCGGGTGCACAGAGTGTGGGGAAATGCTGGGTGTTTCAGACGCCAGGGCTTTATGTGGTCAAAAGTAGGGTTCAGGGCTAGCGCGCCAGCTTGACTAAAGGGCTCTGCTTTCGCTCGTGGATGCATATGTGCAGGTCTTTGCTGCGGCAGGGCTGACGTCTCCAATTGCTGCCTCGATCATTACTGGAGGGGTGAACCTCCTGTTCACGATCGGAGCCGCCTCGGTCATGGACAGGTGGGTTTGTCAACAGACAGAATGCATGCCGGATTTGCTAAGGTCGCGCAACCCAGCAAGGATAGTCAATTGTTGACATGTGTTTGCCACATCAGGGCATGAGTCCCGCACACATTTGTGTCAGGTTATGTGTTTGTGGGTGCTTATACACTGTGGCGGGCTTGCAGCCAGCCACTGCATTCAGCAGGATAATCGACTATGCATTGTGAGAGTGCTGGTGTTTGGGTGTGTACACATGGTGGGGTGGTGTGTGTTGCCGGTGTGAATGAGTTGTGGGGTGTGCTGGGGTATGCTGCGGTGTACTATACTGTGTTGAGGTCTGCTGAGATGACGCACAGCAGCTGCAGCAGTAGTAACACGGCTGTATCGGACGACGCTGCCTGCTTGCAAGTCCCAAATGTGCTGCATCGCCGTTGGGTTTTCATATGCTCTTGCTGATAGTGACTCATCGTGCACATACGGTTGCAAGCCCTTGCTGTCGCTGCTGCATCATCACGCACATACAACCGCAAGACCCTGCTGCTGCTGGTGGCGGTGCTGCTGCTGCTGTTGTGTCATGCAGATACGGCCGCAAGCCGCTGCTGCTGCTGAGCCATGGTGGCATGGCCCTGGCACTTGGAGCCGTGGCGGGCGTTAGTGTGATACCAAGTGAGTGAGCTGTCCTTCAACTGACGGTCACACATACTCTTACGTCACAGGGTACATCAGTAAGCCATATGTCCTCTTTCATCACAAATTCAGCCTGTTCTCTTTACACTTTACATAATCATATAAATCCACCATGTCACCAAACTTCGTTGCAAAGAGCTTGCACTGTTTCAAGCACCGTCTGTGTCTCACGCTGCCTCAACCTGTCCTGTCACGTGCAACAACCCGGGTGATCAACCAGTTCACAAGGGTACTTTGTCGCCCTCAAACTTACAAGTGTGCAACTAGCTTGAACACAGTGTATGTGTCGCGCCACCCTGTCATCATGCCCTGCCCTGCAGTGGATGGTGTGCTGCGTGGCTGGGTGCTGGTGGTGCTGATGCTCGTGTTTGTGGCCTTCTTTGCCGTGGGCAGTGGCCCTGTGACCTGGGTGCTACTGGCAGAGGTGCTGCCACCCAACATCAAGGGACCCGCTGCATCCCTAGCTACTGCAGCTGGCTGGGCAGGTGGGCTGTGCTGTGCCGTGCTGTGCCATGCTGTGCTTGCAGGCAACCTGGTGGCAGCTGTCAGCTTGAGTCAGACTGCCTGTGCTGTGTCATGGGTGCTGTGCTCAGCTGGCTTCCATGCTGAGGTTGTCCTACCGGGCTGTACGTTTACCCCAGCACACTAGTATTACTGTCCAGCAGCAACACTGGCAAAGAGTCAAAGTCCTGGTCTGAGACACGTGGTACTGTGCTGTGCTGTGTCGTGTCGTGCTGTGTCGTGCTGTGCCTGCAGGCAACTTGTTGGTGACCGCCAGCTTTGACTCCCTGCTGCTGCACCTGGGCCTGGGTAGCACCTACCTGCTGTATGCACTGGCCAATGCAGCCGGCATTGGCTTTGTGGTTGAGATGGTGCTGGAGACAAAGTGCAGGTGGGCAAACTGTATACTCAAACTGTCTACTTGACCTGTTCTTTGTCCTTTGCTTCGTCCCTGTCTTTGGCGTCACTGTGTTTGAACAAACAATATTCTCTCTGGAGCCGTCCTGCTTTATTGTGAACGAGGCTGCGGGAGGTGGAGGCTAGGTGCAACTCAGCATATGGCAACCACACTTTGATACCCATGGGGATATGAGTCAGGATTGCATGTGTGTGTATTGAACGTGCTGCAGAGGGGGGCCGGCCCAGAAGCCTGCACCAGGGGGTGATGCAGCTGGCGCACAGAGGGTGATTGGATCACAGCATTACCACATCCATCCATACTATGGAACACCACTAGTAGTGGTGTATACAGCGCTCATTTTCGAGGCATCACATGTCACATGTCATGAACAACTATCAAGTGCTATGCTTTCCCTTGCTTTGCTTTGTTGCTGCTGGTGTTTCAGGAGCCTAGCAGAGATCCAGCAGCTGCTGCTGCTGCCGGACAGAGACCCCCGACTGGCCGCACTGCTGCCTGCCCTCCAGCGCAGCAGCAGCAACGTCAGCAGCGACGGCTTGCCCACACCCGCAGGCGCACCAGCAGCAGCAGCTGTTGCTGGACCAGCAACCGGAGTTGCATACACTGCCATCGGTGCTGCTGCTGCTGCTGCATTGGCAGCGACGGCGGGCCCTGTGTCTCTGGCGGAAGGCGAATCACATGTTGCTGTGGACATGTAGCCCGGCCGGTTTCCTGAGCAGGCGTGTGCACAGCGCTACCTGCAACTGCCTGGCTACATCCATGCTTGTGCTGAGGAGAGCCTGGTGCCCGCAGAGGTGTTGAACAAAAAGCAGAGCATTGGGAGGGCAGCAGTCGCAGCAGTCACCATGCCCTCGTGCGGCCGCTGTTAGGGCTTGTGGTTCCCTATGTGGCTTGGAATGATGTGGTTGTATGGCTGGCTGCCGCTGCCGCAACAACTTCCAGCACAGCGCCAGCCCTGCATCTGCAGGAACCTGCAACATCTTTCATTAAAGCAAGCAGTGGGCTTGAACACTGACTTGCAGGGAGGGCCTGCACAGCCCTGGGTCTGCCTCCAGTGGTGGTTGAATGGATGAATCCCACAAGGGGTTGATTGGTAAACCCTACAAGCCGCCTGCAGCTGCAGAACCGCAATTGAAGCCTTGAACGATGTCTTTTGGTGTTGAGGTTGCTGTTGTGTTGACGCTTGGTGTGTGTGGTGGGCAGCGCGGGATGATGTGGTGCAACCAATGCATTGACATGCAGGTTGCTCAGCTGTAGTCACCAGGCAGCGGTGCATGTGGTGCTGCTGCCCGTGTACTTTGATGCCGTGCGCCGTTTTGTGGAGTTTTGCTTGTGAAGTACACCCGCAGTGCACCTACAAGCTGACACCCCCAGCACGCTGGAGCAGCTTTGCTCTGTTGTTCTGTGCTATCAGCTTGAGCAGTGCTGCCCATGGAATAGGTCTTGTGCTGCACGAGTGCTAGTGTGGTGCTCTACGCTGCACTGCACAGATCAGGCAGTAGAAATGCAGTACTGAGCAGCAGGTGTGTCAACAGTTGTTGCACGGAGCCCTGGTGGTTGTGCTGTTCTGGCTGCTTCTGCAGGTGGCTGGTGCGTGCTTCGCTATGTGTAAGTGCAGCTGTGAGTGTGTGTATCAGCAGAGGGAGTGCATGCATACTCATGCATGCTCGCTAGGATCTGCCCAGCAAGGACGTGTATGTGTGCATACTCACTGAGTGCAGGCTTGAGCTAATGTAGGTTTGCTGGGTTTGCTGGGTTTTGAGTGATCCTGGGATTGCCTTGGTCTGTGTGCAAGCATGTGAGTGCGTGTCGGCGCGTGTGCGTGTCATGATGCATCGAGGTGCCTTCAGCACCCTGGTACTTTGTTTGTACTGTGTATGCCGTGTTTATATACAAGCAACGGTTTCTACTTCACCCCTGTTGGGCGTTGCTAGTGTTGTGTATGTATTGTCAGAGTCTGCAGCAGAAATATAGGTGTTTGAGCACCAGCAAACATTGCTGGAATCTCCACATGTTTGGTGGTGCTGGGGTGTGTACTCCTCACAGGTGGAGGGCTGCCGCTCTAGGTGGCGGGGTGTCAAGCTGTCTCCTTCACCCTGATTTGCCGACGCACGTACCATACATCCCTGCTCGCGACACCGGAGTTGCTGTATCGGGTTGCTGTTACTGTTGCTGTTACTGTTGCAGGATTCATGCCGTGCCTGAACACCCTATAAGGAGCCAGCGAGGCTGTTGTGCTTTTGCTGCCTTGTAGCGTGTTGGTGGCATATGCTGAGTATCAGGAGGGCTGGGCCACCGCTGTATTCATCTGGCAAGGCAGCACGTCAACCTGTGGTGTGTACATGTGGCGCCTCAGCGACATCCGCTCGGTGTGCTGGGCTTGCTGGTTTTGTCAACCGGTGCACTGCCATGTAGCCCCAGTGTTGGTGCAGAAAGCGTGTACAGCAAGCATGCAAGCAGTAGTGTTGTTTGTCATTGGTGTGTTTCTCAGGTGTGTGCGTTCAGCAGCAAGTCCTGGCTGGGGTTTGGAGGCTGAAAGTTGTGGCTGTGTGGTTGTGTGTTAGTGTGTTGGCATAGATCCTGCATGGGTAGCATGTAGGAGATGCACAGCGCAGTCATTCCAGGAGCAGGTTCAGTTTTGTGGGCTGTGCTGCTCTTGCAGCATGGTGTGGTGAGGTTTGCAGTGGCGTGGGTGCTGCTTTGTGGTGGTCTTCTGCCTCACCAAGCGTGCCTTGCAAACACATCCAGGACACAGCAAGACACAGGGTCGACATTGTTGCCTTGCCTTGCAACCACGGTGTGAACAAGGCAAGGCACAACACAAGGTCAACATGGTACCCTCAAGGGCCCCTCGGCCCATGCCTGTTCACAGCATGTGTAGCTTGATAAGGGCGATGCCCTGTTTCTTGCAGGGGGTGCAGTTTTCATCCAGACAGGCACACGTTCAAAGGGTTGTGCCCTTGTGCAGCCCTTCTCACCTGCATTCCATTCATGCATGTGTGGATTCATGCATTCCATTCATGCATGTGTGGATTGTTCAGGACCCGAGGCAATCGGTGCCAAGCCAGCAGGGTCAGTGTGAGGAGACGAAAGACCCTGCGTTTTCCTTTTACCAAGTAAAACAGTGCAACATCGACCGTGTTGCAACCCACATGTTACACGTCACACCCCACAAAGTCAGGCAACACATAACTAGCTGCCATAACGCCCCACCTCCACAGCTGGTCATTGCCTGTCAGCAGTCAACAGTGCACCACCTCACCTCCACTGCACACCTACCAACACCAGCCAGCACTTTCACCATCACACCAGCAACAGCAGCAAAAATGCAGGCCAAGAGCTGCCAGGCTCCTGCAAGGATAACCAGTGCTCTCGGCAGCACAAGCCGGGGGCCATTCTGCAGACAGAGGTGCCTGCCCAGGCCTTTCAAAGCAGGGCGATGTATCCCGGTGCGTGTACACTGTGCCTTGGCTGGACAGTCGGTGGCACCGTGCAGCAACATACGCACAATTTGCCGCATGTGTTGCATGGACTGGCTGGGACTCCGACCGAGGGAAAAGAACTGCTGTTCCTGCTGTTGCTGCTGCTGCTGCTGTTGTTGGGTTCTCTTGCCCTCTGTTCACCCTCTGTTCACCCTCTGCAGGTGCAGGCATACCAAGCATCACCAGACCAGCCAGCACAGCCAGATCTGGCTGAACTCAAGGAAACAGTCCAGCTGCAGAAGATGGAGCTGTTGCTGAACGCGATGGAGTCGCGTTTGGAGACGCGCATGACTGCCGCACTCTCGAAGGTGCAGCAGGAGATGAAGCAGGACTTGAAGGAGGTGAAGCAGGACCTGTCGAAGGTGCAGCAGGAGGTGAAGCAGGACTTGAAGGAGGTGAAGCAGGACTTGAAGGAGCAGGGGGCCAGCATTTTGCAGCTCAAGTACCTTGTTGCTGCCCTGCTTGTGGTGATTGTGGTTGTGTCTGGGGTGAAAGAGCTGCTGAGCTTGATCAAGTTTGTGTGAGACAGCACTGTCTGTCGCAATGGCAGCGCGCTCTGCCTTACAACTTTTGTTGCATGCATGTGGCCGCTGATGTGGTGTTGGTAGGACGTTTTTTTTTTGTTTTCTAGTAGTAGGAGCAGTCATGGCGCAGGTGCCTGCGGCGCTCTCGTCGATGCGTGCATGCATGCATTGCCCTGTGGCACATGCGGCATGCACATGTACAACACCATGATCGCACATGCAGCAGCACATGGAATAATCATGCCCGACACGTTTCTTCGCGTGTGTGTGTGGAAGGGGGGGGGGGGGGGCAGCCTTGCTATGCTATTGCTGGTTTGCTGGACAAGGGGTTGGCGGGACACTTCTGTCATACCCGATTGGGTCATGCATCCGATTAGGGCTGCACTTCTGTGCAATATTATTTGAGGTGTGTTGGAGAGCATTCCTGAGGGCTTGTGTTGCCCCAAGACAGGTTGTCACTCAGAGTGCCAGGTGGCACTTGCAGTGCCTGTTATGTCTGTTGAGATTCTGCGCTCACAGCATAAGGCTGCGCGTTGTGTTGGCATAGATCCTGCATGGGTAGCATGTAGGAGATGCACAGCGCAGTCATTCCAGGAGCAGGTTCAGTTTTGTGGGCTGTGCTGCTCTTGCAGCATGGTGTGGTGAGGTTTGCAGTGGCGTGGGTGCTGCTTTGTGGTGGTCTTCTGCCTCACCAAGCGTGCCTTGCAAACACATCCAGGACACAGCAAGACACAGGGTCGACATTGTTGCCTTGCCTTGCAACCACGGTGTGAACAAGGCAAGGCAAAACACAAGGTCAACATGGTACCCTCAAGGGCCCCTCGGCCCATGCCTGTTCACAGCATGTGTAGCTTGATAAGGGCGATGCCCTGTTTTTGCAGGGGGTGCAGTTTTCATCCAGACAGGCACACGTTCAAAGGGTTGTGCCCTTGTGCAGCCCTTCTCACCTGCATTCCATTCATGCATGTGTGGATTCATGCATTCCATTCATGCATGTGTGGATTGTTCAGGACCCGAGGCAATCGGTGCCAAGCCAGCAGGGTCAGTGTGAGGAGACGAAAGACCCTGCGTTTTCCTTTTACCAAGTAAAACAGTGCAACATCGACCGTGTTGCAACCCACATGTTACACGTCACACCCCACAAAGTCAGGCAACACATAACTAGCTGCCATAACGCCCCACCTCCACAGCTGGTCATTGCCTGTCAGCAGTCAACAGTGCACCACCTCACCTCCACTGCACACCTACCAACACCAGCCAGCACTTTCACCATCACACCAGCACCAGCAGCAAAAATGCAGGCCAAGAGCTGCCAGGCTCCTGCACGGATAACCAGTGCTCTCGGCAGCACAAGCCGGGGGCCATTCTGCAGACAGAGGTGCCTGCCCAGGCCTTTCAAAGCAGGGCGATGTGTCCCGGTGCGTGTACACTGTGCCTTGGCTGGACAGTCGGTGGCACCGTGCAGCAACATACGCACAATTTGCCGCATGTGTTGCATGGACTGGCTGGGACTCCGACCGAGGGAAAAGAACTGCTGTTCCTGCTGTTGCTGCTGCTGCTGCTGTTGTTGGGTTCTCTTGCCCTCTGTTCACCCTCTGCAGGTGCAGGCGTACCAAGCATCACCAGACCAGCCAGCACAGCCAGATCTGGCTGAACTCAAGGAAACAGTCCAGCTGCAGAAGATGGAGCTGTTGCTGAACGCGATGGAGTCGCGTTTGGAGACGCGCATGACTGCCGCACTCTCGAAGGTGCAGCAGGAGATGAAGCAGGACCTGTCGAAGGTGCAGCAGGAGGTGAAGCAGGACTTGAAGGAGGTCAAGCAGGACTTGAAGGAGGTCAAGCAGGAACTGAAGCACGACTTGAAGGAGGTCAAGCAGAAGCAGTTTGAGCAGGGGGCCAGCATTTTGCAGCTCAAGTACCTTGTTGCTGCCCTGCTTGTGGTGATTGTGGTTGTGTCTGGGGTGAAAGAGCTGCTGAGCTTGAACAAGTTTGTGTGAGACAGCACTGTCTGTCGCAATGGCAGCGCGCTCTGCCTTACAACTTTTGTTGCATGCATGTGGCCGCTGAGGTGGTGTTGGTAGGACGTTTTTTTTTTGTTTTCTAGTAGTAGGAGCAGTCATGGCGCAGGTGCCTGCGGCGCTCTCGTCGATGCGTGCATGCATGCATTGCCCTGTGGCACATGCGGCATGCACATGTACAACACCATGATCGCACATGCAGCAGCACATGGAATAATCATGCCCGACACGTTTCTTCGCGTGTGTGTGTGGAAGGGGGGGGGCAGCCTTGCTATGCTATTGCTGGTTTGCTGGACAAGGGGTTGGCGGGACACTTCTGTCATACCCGATTGGGTCATGCATCCGATTAGGGCTGCACTTCTGTGCAATATTATTTGAGGTGTGTTGGAGAGCATTCCTGAGGGCTTGTGTTGCCCCAAGACAGGTTGTCACTCAGAGTGCCAGGTGGCACTTGCAGTGCCTGTTATGTCTGTTGAGATTCTGCACTCACAGCATAAGGCTGCGCGTTGTGTTGGCATAGATCCTGCATGGGTAGCATGTAGGAGATGCACAGCGCAGTCATTCCAGGAGCAGGTTCAGTTTTGTGGGCTGTGCTGCTCTTGCAGCATGGTGTGGTGAGGTTTGCAGTGGCGTGGGTGCTGCTTTGTGGTGGTCTTCTGCCTCACCAAGCGTGCCTTGCAAACACATCCAGGACACAGCAAGACACAGGGTCGACATTGTTGCCTTGCCTTGCAACCACGGTGTGAACAAGGCAAGGCAAAACACAAGGTCAACATGGTACCCTCAAGGGCCCCTCGGCCCATGCCTGTTCACAGCATGTGTAGCTTGATAAGGGCGATGCCCTGTTTTTGCAGGGGGTGCAGTTTTCATCCAGACAGGCACACGTTCAAAGGGTTGTGCCCTTGTGCAGCCCTTCTCACCTGCATTCCATTCATGCATGTGTGGATTCATGCATTCCATTCATGCATGTGTGGATTGTTCAGGACCCGAGGCAATCGGTGCCAAGCCAGCAGGGTCAGTGTGAGGAGACGAAAGACCCTGCGTTTTCCTTTTACCAAGTAAAACAGTGCAACATCGACCGTGTTGCAACCCACATGTTACACGTCACACCCCACAAAGTCAGGCAACACATAACTAGCTGCCATAACGCCCCACCTCCACAGCTGGTCATTGCCTGTCAGCAGTCAACAGTGCACCACCTCACCTCCACTGCACACCTACCAACACCAGCCAGCACTTTCACCATCACACCAGCAACAGCAGCAAAAATGCAGGCCAAGAGCTGCCAGGCTCCTGCACGGATAACCAGTGCTCTCGGCAGCACAAGCCGGGGCCATTCTGCAGACAGAGGTGCCTGCCCAGGCCTTTCAAAGCAGGGCGATGTATCCCGGTGCGTGTACACTGTGCCTTGGCTGGACAGTCGGTGGCACCGTGCAGCAACATACGCACAATTTGCCGCATGTGTTGCATGGACTGGCTGGGACTCCGACCGAGGGAAAAGAACTGCTGTTGCTGCTGCTGCTGCTGTTGTTGGGTTCTCTTGCCCTCTGTTCACCCTCTGTTCACCCTCTGCAGGTGCAGGCGTACCAAGCATCACCAGACCAGCCAGCACAGCCAGATCTGGCTGAACTCAAGGAAACAGTCCAGCTGCAGAAGATGGAGCTGTTGCTGAACGCGATGGAGTCGCGTTTGGAGACGCTGCTGAGAGCTGTGGAACGCTCTGTCAGTGCGTGCATGCCAAGACTAGACTTTCCTATGACTTTGGATGCCATGAAGAGAGTCTGGGCTCGGACTCAGGGAATCCTGCGAACGACGAGGTTACCAATGACCGAACAAGATAACAGATACAACTGGGAATGATGTAGGAAAGATAACCAGAAGGAATTCGAAGTGTCGAGCATGAGCGCAGGGCTCGTGCTTGATACCGAAAGGTCGACTGGCCTTCGACCGACCAACCGGATTACGGTTGTGACAGGCCGTTGACAACCAAAAGATAAAGTATCGAGCTTACTCATAACATCACGCCCCCCCTTTTCAACGCCAATGTCCTCATTGGCGCGTGCGAGGGCTACGGCGCGTGCTGCGAGTAGCAACAGGCAATGCAGCATGGTGGGTGGCTTCATAATCCTCGACAACATCATCATCAATCTGCTTCACATTTATCCACATGTCATCCTCAGGGCCATAGCCACGCCACCGCACAAGGTACTCAATGCTCACACCACGACCACGCTTGCGCTGCCGCTTATCCAAGAGCTTCTCAACATAGAAGCGGTCCTCTTCAACATCAACAGGAGGAGGACGAGACATGACAGCAGGGTGCGGCAACTCTGGTTGTGTGTGCCAGGGTTGCAAAAGACTGACATGGAACACAGGGTGCACCTTGAGAGTAGGAGGCAGCTTCAGCCTGTATGCGACAGGGCTGATGACCTGCTGTACTGGGAAGGGTCCCAGATACTTAGCAGCAAGTTCTTGCTCATGGTGCTGGGCAAGGAAAGGTTGGCTGCCGATAAGCGCACAAGGTCACCTACAGAAAAAGTAACGTCACGACGATGCGCATGCTGCTGTGCCATCATACGCTGCTGGGCGGCATGCAAGTTGGTCTTGGCATGCTGTAAGACAGAGTGCATGTCATCAGCAGTCACTTGGGCTGCTGGCACCAAGACAGGGCCTAATGCAACATCCAACACAGACAAAGGGCTCTGGCCAAAACACAAGAAAAATGGAGAGTAACCTGTGGCTGGGTTGACAGAGTCATTGATGGCGTACTCAGCCAAGTCCAGCCAATCATCCCAATCATCCTGCCGGGGAGAAACAAAATGCCGCAAGTACTCCTCCAATGTGCGATTAGCACGCTCAGACTGGCCGTCAGTCTGGGGATGAAAAGCAGTAGAAAACTTCAAGTCAGTGCCTAATGCAGAAAACAATGCACGCCAGAACTTGCTCAAGAAGCGCCTGTTGCGATCAGAAACAATGCTTCTTGGCAATCCAAAGGTCCTAAACCACTCTTTGCGCACAAGCGATGCAATGGGGTCAGCACCTGCACCCTTGGTTGTGGGAATGAACCGCACAAATTTAGTAAGACGGTCCACAATGGTAAGCACAGCATCATGACCATGCTTAGTTGGTGGAAGGTCGGTGATGAGATCCAAGGAAATGCATTCAAACTTATGGGTGGGGATGGGCAAAGGGTGCAACAAGCCAGCTGGTGCTTGTGTGCTGGGTTTGTTCAGCTGACACGATGGACAAGACACGACATAATTGCGGACTGTCCTAGCCAGGTGTGGCCACCAGAAGCGCTCAGCAACGCGCTGCAGGGTTTTAGCAACACCCAAGTGGCCAGCGCTTGGACAGTCATGACACTCCCGCAACACCTGCAGCTTGAGGGGCTTGCAGGCGGGGATAGCAATGCGATCATGCATGTACCATATGCCGTGTTGGCACTTCAGGTACTTGGGAGCACGCAAGTAGTACGGATCCTGCTCGTATGCAACACGCAACTCATCCAAAAAGGAAGCATCATGCACAGTGGACATGGTTGCAAGGTCAGGCCGACGTGACAAGGGGTCAGCAGGGTTGGCCTTGCCTTCCTTCCACTGAATATCAACACCACCGTAGTAAGACTCAAGCCACTCAGTCCACTTCGCTTGACGACGTGACATGTTTTGAGCCTTCTTGGCTGCACTGCACTTGGTGACCATGTATGATTCAGGTGGTCAGAGTTCACAGTGAACTCAGCACCCTCAAGGTAGCAGCGCCACTGCTGCAATGCATGCACAATACCCAACATTTCACGGTCGCCAGTAGGGTACCGCTTCTCAGTATCAGACAGCTTCTTGCTGATGTAAGCAAATGGCTGCAGACCGTGACCATGATCCTGCAGTAAAACAGCACCCAAAGCAAAACCTGATGCATCAGTAAACACCTGATAAGGGCGGCTGGGGTCCGGCATCACGAGAGCAGGGGCTGTGGAGACGGCCTGCTTCAAGGCCTCAAAAGCCTGCTGCTCCACCGCTGGGCGCCAACGCCAGGGGGAGTGCTCTCGAGTGAGCTCTGTCAAAGGCAGAGCCATGCTGCTGTAATGCCGAATGAACTTCCGATAGTAGGAGGTGAGCCCCAAAAACTGCCGCACTTGATGCATATTACTGGGAGCAGGCCAATCCTGAACGGCAGAGATCTTGGCCGGATCAGGACGGATGCCATCTGGGGACACCACATGGCCCAAGAACTCCACAGTATTCAGACCAAAAGCACACTTTGTGAGGCCAGCATGTAGCTGATTTTCCTCCAATGCTTGCAACACCAAATCCAGATGCTGGGCATGCTCAGTCTCAGTAGCAGAGTAAACCAAGATGTCATCCAGATACACAATGACAAAACGGTCCAGATACGCATGCAATACATGATGCATGAGACCTTGGAAAGTGGCAGGTGCATTGGTGAGACCAAAAGGCAACACCTTCAACTCATAGTGACCGTAGCGGGTCCTGAATGCAGTTTTAGGAATGTCTTGTTCCTCAATTCTGACTTGGTGGTATGCACTGTCCAAGTCAAGCTTGGAAAACACAGTGGCATTATGCAACCTGTCAAGCAACTCATCAATACGAGGCAAAGGGTACCGATTCTTAACAGTGAGCTTGTTGAGTGCCCTGTAGTCAACACACATGCGCAGCTTCCCATTCTTCTTGCGCACAAAAAGGATGGGCGCACCATAAGGTGACTTGCTGGGCTGAATGAAATCCTTCTCAATCAGCTCAGTTAGCTGACGCTTGCACTCTTCCAGCTCAAAAGGGCTCAGCTGGTAGATGGGACCAAACGGAGGCTTGGCCCCTGGCTGCAGTAAAATGTCATGCTCAACCCCACGCAGGGGTGGCAGACCTGTAACCTTGCTAAATACACCCTTGTGCTTCAACAGCACATGGCGCACTTGAGTGGCCGAACTGCTGTGACAGGCAGGCAGAGGCATGTCAGCAACAGCTGAGGCAAAGGGGTCAGGCTCAGGAGCATCAGGACCTGACTGCACCTCAGTAAGAACCGCCAAAAATGCAGATGCACCACGCTCAACAGACTTGACTGCTGCCATAGCCGAGATCAAGCCAACATCCCCGGGGTCAGCAACAACAGTTGGCAGGGTATGCTGAACACCCTTAGATGTGAGAACGACAAGATTGCTTGACCAATCAATGCAAGGGTTGTGAAAAGTCAACCAAGGCTTCCCAAGGACAATGTCATCGACTGCCAGGTCAGTGACAGTAAAGGGCTGGGAATCCTTGAAAGAGCCAATCCTAAAAGGTAATGCAGCAATTTGCTGGGATGCATCCTGCAACATGCCATTGGCAAGCTTGACAGACTTGCCTGGAACAGACGTAGCAGGAAGTGACAACTCCGTAGCCCACCTGGTGTCAACGTAGTTGTCAGTAGCACCAGAATCCAGCAATGCAACCAAATGCTGTCCACGAACAGAAACACGGAGCCGGATAACAGTGCTGGCGATGGGGTCCAACCCAGGGGAGGGCTGTGCTGGTGAGGGCGCAACCTGAGACGCAGTGGGCCTCCCAATGCGCTCGTAGTAGAGACCCTGGGTGGAGGTGGCTGTGATGGGAACCTGAAGGGGCTGAAAGGCAGGGCCATAGCCGCGCCCAGCGGAAGCTGACCTGAGGCGGAGAGGGGAATCCCGCAGCACCACCACAGGCCACCTGAGTGGGCCCATGTCCTGCCAACTGCCGTCAGGCTGGGGCGCCTGAAACAAGCCGGGAGTACCAGCAGGGTACTCATGGATGATCTGAAAGCTGTGGGTGAGGGGCCACCATGGCTTCTTGGTGAGTTTCGGCACCAGGAAGACGGACTCCATCAGTGGGAAGGTATCGTCGAGTCTGCTGTTGTGCTGCTGGCGCTGTGTGAGGTACTGCTTGAGGAGGCTGCCTGCTGAGCGGAAAGGGGCACAGATCCAATAGTTGTCTCCCGCGACGTCGGAATGCCGCTGAAAGTCACCAAAGGACATGGCGTCAGGGCTGTAAGCCCATTCGCCAGCGCACGACTGCCGGAGGCGAGACTGGCTGGCCTGCCAAGTCGGGTCACCTGGGCTTGCCTGGCACAGTGCTGTCTGAAAGCCCCCAAACTGCGCTGCGTATTTTGCTGCTTCCTCAGGGCAAAGCTGCCAGTCCTGTCTGTCCCTGTTACGCACACGACCAGCGCTGGGTTTGCCTGGGACAGGGGTGGTAGCTCTTAGGGCAGTAGCTGGCCTAGCACACTGCCCCGCACGCCAGCTAGACTGAACACCGGGGAGGGGGGAACCTGAGCTGCTAGAAGACCGAAGACTGGAACCTAGTAGGCTTCCCATACTGCTACGGCAGGGCAAAGCCGACTTGCCTTGCAGTACAGCCCACTCCTAGCACAGCAGTAGCGAACTACTGCTTGGCCGCCTTGCCGTCAGGGTGCTGTGTGCGCATTGAGCGAGCACGCTGACGACGGTCGGCGGTCCAGTGCCCTTGGCGGTGATGCCAGCTGCAGTAGGGCACTTTGCCGCTGGTAGGGGGTTGCTGAGGGTTGCGCTGTGGGGCACGCTGCAGCGACCCAAGCTCCATGGGGGCGGGGTGGCTGCTGCTGCCACTGGGCCTGCTGCCAAATGCTGGGTTGCGGTAACCGCCACCGCCACCGCTGCTGCTGCTGCCGCCAAAGCTGCCGAAGGGGTTGAGCGCTGCCAGCCCACCGCTAAACAGCATGGTGTCGGCTGCCATAGCCAGGCTGACGGCTGCGTCCAAGGACTGCGGCTGGTGGAGGGCCACTTGCACCCTCAGTGCGGGCTTGAGGCCGCGCACAAAGAAGTGAATGCGGGTGCCCTCATCCATCGCCGGCAGCTGCAGCATCAGGGCGGTGTACGATGCCATCACGTGCTGCTGTTGCAGTTGCTGTTCCAGCTGCACGCGCGACTGCCGCTCCAGCGCAAGCTGTTGCATCAGCTGTTGAAGCTGCTCCGACTGCTGCGACAGCTGCGCCTGGAACTGTTCGGACTCCATACGATGATTGTAAGGCGAGTGGGAAGCTGATGGGCTAAATTGGGCAACGAAGACCGAGGTCTCCGCTACCACTTGCTGAGAGCTGTGGAACGCTCTGTCAGTGCGTGCATGCCAAGACTAGACTTTCCTATGACTTTGGATGCCATGAAGAGAGTCTGGGCTCGGACTCAGGGAATCCTGCGAACGACGAGGTTACCAATGACCGAACAAGATAACAGATACAACTGGGAATGATGTAGGAAAGATAACCAGAAGGAATTCGAAGTGTCGAGCATGAGCGCAGGGCTCGTGCTTGATACCGAAAGGTCGACTGGCCTTCGACCGACCAACCGGATTACGGTTGTGACAGGCCGTTGACAACCAAAAGATAAAGTATCGAGCTTACTCATAACAGACGCGCATGACTGCCGCACTCTCGAAGGTGCAGCAGGAGATGAAGCAGGACTTGAAGGAGGTGAAGCAGGAGGTGAAGCAGGACCTGTCGAAGGTGCAGCAGGAGGTGAAGCAGGACTTGAAGGAGGTGAAGCAGGACTTGAAGGAGGCCAAGCAGGAGCTGAAGCACGACTTGAAGGAGGTCAAGCAGAAGCAGTTTGAGCAGGGGGCCAGCATTTTGCAGCTCAAGTACCTTGTTGCTGCCCTGCTTGTGGTGATTGTGGTTGTGTCTGGGGTGAAAGAGCTGCTGAGCTTGATCAAGTTTGTGTGAGACAGCACTGTCTGTCGCAATGGCAGCACGCTCTGCCTTACAACTTTTGTTGCATGCATGTGGCCGCTGAGGTGGTGTTGGTAGGACGTTTTTTTTGTTTTCAAGTAGTAGGAGCAGTCATGGCGCAGGTGCCTGCGGCGCTCTCGTCGATGCGTGCATGCATGCATTGCCCTGTGGCACATGCGGCATGCACATGTACAACACCATGATCGCACATGCAGCAGCACATGGAATAATCATGCCCGACACGTTTCTTCGCGTGTGTGTGTGGAAGGGGGGGGGGCAGCCTTGCTATGCTATTGCTGGTTTGCTGGACAAGGGGTTGGCGGGACACTTCTGTCATACCCGATTGGGTCATGCATCCGATTAGGGCTGCACTTCTGTGCAATATTATTTGAGGTGTGTTGGAGAGCATTCCTGAGGGCTTGTGTTGCCCCAAGACAGGTTGTCACTCAGAGTGCCAGGTGGCACTTGCAGTGCCTGTTATGTCTGTTGAGATTCTGCACTCACAGCATAAGGCTGCGCGTTGTGTTGGCATAGATCCTGCATGGGTAGCATGTAGGAGATGCACAGCGCAGTCATTCCAGGAGCAGGTTCAGTTTTGTGGGCTGTGCTGCTCTTGCAGCATGGTGTGGTGAGGTTTGCAGTGGCGTGGGTGCTGCTTTGTGGTGGTCTTCTGCCTCACCAAGCGTGCCTTGCAAACACATCCAGGACACAGCAAGACACAGGGTCGACATTGTTGCCTTGCCTTGCAACCACGGTGTGAACAAGGCAAGGCACAACACAAGGTCAACATGGTACCCTCAAGGGCCCCTCGGCCCATGCCTGTTCACAGCATGTGTAGCTTGATAAGGGCGATGCCCTGTTTCTTGCAGGGGGTGCAGTTTTCATCCAGACAGGCACACGTTCAAAGGGTTGTGCCCTTGTGCAGCCCTACTCACATGCATTCCATTCATGCATGTGTGGATTCATGCATTCCATTCATGCATGTGTGGATTGTTCAGGACCCGAGGCAATCGGTGCCAAGCCAGCAGGGTCAGTGTGAGGAGACAAAAGACCCTGCGTTTTCCTTTTACCAAGTAAAACAGTGCAACATCGACCGTGTTGCAACCCACATGTTACACGTCACACCCCACAAAGTCAGGCAACACATAACTAGCTGCCATAACGCCCCACCTCCACAGCTGGTCATTGCCTGTCAGCAGTCAACAGTGCACCACCTCACCTCCACTGCACACCTACCAACACCAGCCAGCACTTTCACCATCACACCAGCAACAGCAGCAAAAAATGCAGGCCAAGAGCTGCCAGGCTCCTGCAAGGATAACCAGTGCTCTCGGCAGCACAAGCCGGGGGCCATTCTGCAGACAGAGGTGCCTGCCCAGGCCTTTCAAAGCAGGGCGATGTATCCCGGTGCGTGTACACTGTGCCTTGGCTGGACAGTCGGTGGCACCGTGCAGCAACATACGCACAATTTGCCGCATGTGTTGCATGGACTGGCTGGGACTCCGACCGAGGGAAAAGAACTGCTGTTCCTGCTGTTGCTGCTGCTGCTGCTGTTGTTGGGTTCTCTTGCCCTCTGTTCACCCTCTGTTCACCCTCTGCAGGTGCAGGCGTACCAAGCATCACCAGATCAGCCAGCACAGCCAGATCTGGCTGAACTCAAGGAAACAGTCCAGCTGCAGAAGATGGAGCTGTTGCTGAACGCGATGGAGACGCGCATGACTGCCGCACTCTCGAAGGTGCAGCAGGAGGTGAAGCAGGACCTGTCGAAGGTGCAGCAGGAGGTGAAGCACGACTTGAAGGAGGTCAAGCAGGAGCTGAAGCACGACTTGAAGGAGGTCAAGCAGAAGCAGTTTGAGCAGGAGGCCAGCATTTTGCAGCTCAAGTACCTTGTTGCTGCCCTGCTTGTGGTGATTGTGGTTGTGTCTGGGGTGAAAGAGCTGCTGAGCTTGATCAAGCTTGTGTGAGACAGCACTGTCTGTCGCAATGGCAGCACGCTCTGCCTTACAACTTTTGTTGCATGCATGTGGCCGCTGAGGTGGTGTTGGTAGGACGTTTTTTTTTTGTTTTCTAGTAGTAGGAGCAGTCATGGCGCAGGTGCCTGCGGCGCTCTCGTCGATGCGTGCATGCATGCATTGCCCTGTGGCACATGCGGCATGCACATGTACAACACCATGATCGCACATGCAGCAGCACATGGAATAATCATGCCCGACACGTTTCTTCGCGTGTGTGTGTGGAAGGGGGGGGGGGCAGCCTTGCTATGCTATTGCTGGTTTGCTGGACAAGGGGTTGACGCGAGCAGCAGCCTCATTGACCGATTCCTGCTGAGTGTGTAGTAATCTCAGAGGAATGTTCTGTGATGAGTTAAGTTGTCCAATGCATGCAGTGTTATGTTGGCCAGTTGACTAATCTTGCCTGCTCAACTGGGGCTTATGGTGACATCAGATCGTGGCAGATACTGTTGTCCAGAACGCATGTGCGATGTTTAGCTGATGATTATT
Source organism: Desmodesmus armatus (assembly GCA_007449985.2). Classification (NCBI taxonomy): domain Eukaryota; kingdom Viridiplantae; phylum Chlorophyta; class Chlorophyceae; order Sphaeropleales; family Scenedesmaceae; genus Desmodesmus; species Desmodesmus armatus. The sequence continues at coordinate 346,469 of VIIQ02000662.1, forward strand.
GAGTGTTGCGGCGATCACAGTGCTGCACAGCAGGAGCGTGGTGGCATTCGCGGTATAAGGGTTGAGTGCCAGGGTGCTGATTCGTGTTTGCTGAGGTGCTGTGTAGCGCCGCACTCGGCTTTGACAGTGTCTGTAATCTATCTGGCAAAGGCTTCCATTCACTCGCTTTCCATTGTACCTCAAGGGAGAGCGCATAGGCGCAGCAAGCTTTGCAGCAGCCTGTGGTTGAACCGGGTGCCAGAACATCCAAACCAGCATCAACAATTACTTTGACCAAGCAAGCGCACAAGCACGTGAGCACGTGAGTACATATTGCTTTATACTGCAGCCTGAGGCTGCGAGGCAGCAAGCTGCACAGCCTAGTGCAGCGCAACACAAGCCGAGTGCCCATTTATTCACTACTACCTGCTTTCTGAGGCTCAGCTAGCGCTCAGGAGCGAGCACTAGTGGGTAGGGCGGGTTGTACGGGCCCTGGGCGCATTACGGGGCGTCCAGGCAGCAAAATTGTGTTTGTATATATATAGTACTTAAGCTCAATTTAGTGGGTTTCGACCACCCAAGCAACAAACCCAGTTGTGTCAACCCACGCTGGCTTCAGCGGCGGGCAGACGGTCGCAGCAGCCCTTTACAGCCAGCGGAACTGTGTCAGAGCAGTTCACTTCGTTGATCCGTCAGGCAATCGACGAAGTGCGAGCTGAAGAAGGTGCATCAGGCGCTGACTTCCCCTACCTACCAGCTGGTGAGCATAGGCCCCAAACAGCTGGGCAACAGGCCACAACTGGTGATTTATCAGCCAGTATCACACAGGTCTACGACAACCCGCTGTTTGAAGAAAACCCTAGTGTCATGACCAGCCTACGCAGTCTGTCCTATGGTGGCAAGGTGGACACAGCGGGCAGCTCTACCCTCACCTCACTCTGGTCAGGCCGCCCAGGTGTCAAGCACTTTGGACTTTTCCAGAGGAACATGCAGGTCAGCATGGGGAAGACACGGACTCCGTGTCTGCTGAGCAGGCACTGGACAAGGGTTATGACCGATACAGCGGAGAAGAAATGGCAGAAATTGCCCAGCATACAGAACCCAGGTCAGATGCAGCCAAGACCATCGAGCAGCTCCGCCAGCTCATGGAGAAGCAGGTCAAGGTAGCTGACAAGGGATGGTACATTGATTTGCAACCAACACAGGAGATCTGCGACTTCCTGCGTGTCAGGCATCCCAACGGTGATGCAGCAGTGGACCTCCTGCTTCAGAAGCTCAAGGAGGAGTACAAGCCTGTCTACCTGGAGGCAAAGGGCAACGGATGGGCAGTGCATGAGGAGGAGAACAAGCTGGAGGATGTGCTGGCCTCCAATGCACCTCCACCGGTACCAGCAGCTGCAAGTGGCAACATGTCAGGGGCCAGTGGTGCAACAGGAGGCCAGGCAGCAGCAGAAGCAACTGCAGCAGCTACTGCAGCAGCGGCAACAGACCCACAGCAGGCAGCCATGGCAGCACTGCTGACAGCCCTCACTGACAAGGTGACCAAGACCCAGAAGGAGCCCAAGTATGTGCTGCACGTCAACGGGACCCGCCATACTCCACACAGCAGCGTCATCACCCTCTTCTGGTGTGTGATGGACACAGCCTATGGCGCGGCCACCAGTGAGGACAGGCTGGAGTTTTACAAGCTGCGTAACGCAGGTTCCCAAGAAGGCATGACGGTGCCGAAGTTTGCGCACAAGGTCTCAGAGCTGTACATCAGTCTCAAGCCCATGGACACCCTACCAACAGGCTCAGACATCTCGGTGTTCTGCAGTGGCCTCAGCAACCCCAGGAGCAGGGAGTTTGCGCGTCAGCGTGCAGAGGAGTACCAGGCACAAAACATGAAGCCAATCGACATATGGGCGCTGGCAGACAAGGTCCAGCACTATGAGCACAACCTGGACAACGAAAACCTTCTGGAGCAGCAGGCAGCAGCAGTAGCGAGATCTGGTGGCAGTGCAGGGGCTGGTGGAAGCAAGGGAGGCAGGCGCGGAGCAGATGACAACATGCTACAGGTGTTGATGCAAACCAGGCGCGACAATGAGACAACCAAGCAGTACATGTCCCGCATGGGGCCGCGCGAGAGGCTGCAGATAAGCAAGGGCTTCGAGATGTGCGCCATTGACCCCAAGGACCCTGACGCAGTGTGCACAAACTGCCCTGTCAGTAAGAAGCCGCACCTGAACTCAGACTGCAAGAGCAAGCGGATGAATGCTGCACTGGCCATGGCAGCAGTACAGGGCGGCAGTGCTGGCAGCAAGAGCAACAGCAGCAGCAGCGGCGGTGGCGGCGGCGGCAACTCTGGCGTGCCTACAACCATGATGGATGTGAACACGCTGGCGGTCATGATGCAGCAGGCTATGGCAATGGCAGCAGCAGGAGCGCCTCCAGCCCGCATGGGACAGGGTCTGCCACGTGCCTACAACAAACCTGAAGGCAGCGGCAAGGGCAACAGGGGCAGGCAGCAGTACCAAACCTCTCCTGGGCTCATCACTGGCGCAGCAGCTATGGCGTGCCTCATCTGCGGCTTCAGCAAGGGCCATGCAGATGGAGTGTGCTACCTTGACAAGCCAGATCAGGCGCCAGACAGGTGGGAGGGACCCACGGCACGCGCACCAGAGCAAGGCGTCATCCACTACATCAGCAGGAGCATGCAGCTGAAGCTGGTGCCCAAGCTAGGACGCTGCAAGGAGCTACTGCAAAGGCTGGCGCAGCAGAACAAGCTGCCACCTATGATGCTGCAGTACATCCAACAGCACTCACAGCAGCCGCAGGCGGCTATGGCCTATGGCCCACCTGGAGGACACTATGCAGCAGCGGCCTACCTGGCAAGCATGATGCCTGGCATGGTGAACCAATGGCCCATGATGGGCGGCATGGCAGGACAGCAGGCAGCAGCAGGCCTGCCAGCAGGCAACTCTCCTCTGGCGATCACTGGCGTGCCAACACCTGCAGCGGACGGCAGCAGTGCTGGTGGGCAAGCAGCCATGATGGTGCTCCCCGCAGCAGCAGGCGCACAGGATTCCACAGGTGAGGACCAGGGTTTCTCAGGGCACCAGCATGAGGCATTGAACTTTGGACCTTCTTACTGCTTTGTGACCTGTGCTGACTGGGAGCAGTCACCAGCAGAGGGGGCATTCAGCAGCATGGCAGAAGGCGAGCAGCACGCCCTCATGGTGACAGCAGAAGGTCAGCGCAGCATGGTCACCCGTGCGCAGGCAGGTACAGGAGGCGTGCAGCCAGGCAGAAGCATCAGGCAGCCAATACCAAAGGGCTTTCTGCCACCAGCAGTACTCCCAACAGACCTGAATGCCATGCACATGGTGCCACCCACCATCATCTCAAAGCCTACCGGTATGCGCATAATTGAGGAGCTGCAGATGCTAAATCCACTGCTAGACATTCAGCAGAAGGTGGCAGCAGTCAAGGGGGTGCTGAACACAGCACACAGCAGCAGCAGTAACTCTCAGCCTGCAGGACAGCAGACATCAGCAGAGGCATCAGCAGCAGAGGGTTCTGCCAGCACGGTGTCCAGCAGCAGCGCTGGGCGCCGTGGCCCTATTGCAGCAGCGGCAGCAGCTGGCCGCGACCTCCTGACATCTGTAGTCCTGCAGCTGGGTTTCAAGCCTCTCAAGATGGATCACTCACAACGTCAGTCGCTGCCTGTCACGCTTGACTTTCTCACAGGTACCAGCAAGCTAGATGGACTGACGCTGACAACGGCAGACGGCAGAGACATTCTGGTGAGGTTAGCATTCAAGGACAACGGCTCCAATATCCTGCTGATCACAGAGGATGCCTGTGGCCGGTGGGGCATTACCATCATCAGAACAGCACAGGTGCCAGCAGTGACAGGCATTGATGGCAGCCCTTTAAGGCAGATCATCGGCAGGACAGGACCGCTGACCCTTACACTGGCTAAGGGGCACCCACTGGCAGCAGTGCTGCCTGTACCCTGCGCATACGTGATCAAGGGAGATGCAGGGGGCCTTTTTAACCTGTGCCTTGACAAGAAAACACTTCTGCCGGTGTATGGATACGTTGACCCTATGCTGAACATGCTGTGCTACCGTCCGCTGGCTGCACAGGGACGCATGGATGTCATGCATGGCATTCCTGTGCGCGGCTACGGCGCTCCTGGCCTCGACAACAGCAGCAGCGGTGGTAACATGGCGGCAGTCACGGTCGCGGACAGCAGCGAGGAAGCAGCAGCAGAGGAGCCATGGAGTGGCATAGTGCCATACGGGAGGCCTGTGACAGCTGCAGTACTCGCAGCTGCCAATGACCACCTGCAGCAGCTGATACGTGAGGGAGTAGTCTGCGAGGTACACCCTTCCAGCAGCGGGGAAGTGAACATCAACGACAGGACAGCAGGAGGTGCCGTCCAGCAGGTGGTGCAAGAGGACAGTGGCAGCAGCAGCTCTGCTAGCACAAGCAGCCTGCCGGCGCTGGGCGTCAGCACTGACACAGAGAGCATCGCTGCCCCAGACGAGGCTAGCAGTGCCAGCAGCAGCAGCAGCAACAACAAGAGTGCGGGCATCGAGGAGATCAGTCCCCACGGAGAAGCTGTAGCTGCTTGGCTTGAGCAGCAGGCACCACCTCAGGCCAAGAAGCACCGCAGGAGGCGCAGGAGGGGACGCAAGGACAGGAAGCAGCAGCAGCATGAGGGTGATGCAGCAGCCGCAGACGACAAGCCAGACAACGGCAGGACAGGCTTCAGCTGGGCAAAACTGGCTGGCAAGTTGCTGCCAGCCGTGAGCTGGGTAACAGTTCAGCTGGTGCTGCTGGTGCTGGGCGCATTCCACTTCTTTGTGGATGTGCCGCTGAGGGAGTGGCCCTCAAGGCTCTTCCAAGATCTGGTCAACCTGGCAGGAGCCGCAGTGCGCCCAGACGCCCACCACAGTCACTACGTGAGGGCACAGGAAATGCCTGTGCCCGCCAACAACAGGAACGCACGCATGCGACGTCGCAACAGGGGTCCAAGACCAGCACCAAACAGGGGCCCAATGCCAGCACCACAGAGAGCAGCAGCAGAGGAGGAGGCTGCACCTGTCAGGGTGTCAGTAATGGCAACCATGCGACACTCAGGCAGAGTGATCAGCGCGCGCACAGTGCTGATGGGTATGCTGTGCTTCTTCTCATTTGTCTGCTCAACAACAGCTATGAGGGTCTCTACTTCCCTGGGCTCAGCAGCAACAGGCTCAACCCTGCAGCCCGGCTACGTCCCTCTACCAGATGGCATCCCTCCACACCTGCACATGCACCTGCTTCAGCAGGAGCTTGCAAACCTGCATGTCAGTAGGTTTCGCTGCTACAGCGGACTCTGACAGCAGCAACATCAGGTGGTACCAGGCAGACCCAGCAGCATTGGACCAGCTTGGGCCTGACGGAGCCACAGAAGATGTGCATGATGCGCGGTGGACCGTGCACGAGGAGGGCAAGCGGATACTGGGTAATCACCCAGAGGCCTCAGCACAACAGATAGAGCAGCTGGTGGAGATGATGATGCAAGAGAAGGGGGCTTTCGCCTATGGTCTCAATGACTTGCCCGGCTACACAGGCGATGTGGCCGACTTCACACTGATAGACCCTGGCAAGCGCATGTGGAGCCCACCCAGGCGGTATACAGAAGAAGAGATCAAGTTTGCACAAGAGAAGGTGCAGGAAATGTTGGATGCAGGCATCGTAAAGGAAATCCCGACTACCTGCCCCCATGCTTCTGCCATAACTCTACCAATGAAGCGGGCACCAGATGGAAGTTGGACTGACAAAAGGTTTTGCATAGACCTAAGGAATGTCAACGGGAACACAGTGGTGGACAGTTACGGCCTGCCACTGCCAGAAGAGCTCTTCAGGCGCATACGACGGCACAGGTTCCTTGTCAAGGCTGACTTCCGTGCCGGCTTTTGGCAGATCAACCTGAGTAAAGAGGCACAGCAGCATGTAGCTTTCCATGCGCCAGACAGCGGCAAGCGCCTCACGTACACCCGGCTGTGCTTTGGCCTTGTAAACGCTACCGCCATCTTTCAGCGGGCCATGGAGAAAGAGCTGGCGGCAGCAGGACTGTCTCACTGTGCGGCACCCTTTGTAGATGACGTCATTCTGTGGAGTGATACTTGGGAGGAGATGATCGACAACTTCAGGAAGCTACTACGACACCTGCAGACAGTGGGCTTGAGACTGCACCCTGCCAAGACCATCGTGGGTGCAGACTGCCTGCCCTACTTGGGGCACCTTGTCTCAGCCAAGGAGTGCAGGCCAGAACCGGCCAAGATTGCAGGCATCAGGGCGCTGCAGCCCCCAACCCAGAGCTTGAAGCGCTTGCAGGCCCATTTAGGTTTATTTAACTACTACAGATGTTACGTCCCGCAGTTTGCAATCATTGCCAAGCCGCTTTACAAGCTGATGGAGAAGGGAGCCCAGTATCTGTGGAGTGATGAGTGCCACCAGGCTCATGAAGGGCTCAGAGATGCGCTGTGCAAGAAGGGTGTCGGACTCAGACAGCCAGTGGACGGGCGCAGCTTCCACCTGTATGTGGACTGGAGCAACACCGGTATCGCTGCTGTGCTCAACCAGGAGGCAGAGGACGGCACACAGTACATGGTAGCGTGTGCTAGCCGATCCTTGAACGCAGCGGAGCAGAACTACCCCGCTTGGAAGGGAGAGATGCTGGCAGCAGTATGGGGTGTCAAGCTCTACCGGCCGTATCTGCACTCTCGGGAGTTCTTTCTCCACACAGACCACAGGGCCCTCCTATGGCTGCTCACACAGAAGACACCTGTTGGGCAACAGATGCGCTGGATCCTGGCACTACAGGAGTACCGTTTCTCCCTTGTGCATCGTCAGGGCAAGTCCAACCCAGCTGACGTACCTAGCCGTGACGCTAGCAGCTGCGTGGCGGACACAACAGGAGCACGGATGGACACTGAGCTGCAGGACTGGGTGCCAACCGTGCTGCTGTCTGACTGTCAGACAACAGACCCGACCTGCTACACGCATGACAGCTTGGCAAGGGAGCTGGGCATCAACGGCAGCAAGTCAGCAGCTACTGAAGTGGCAGCAGCGGCTGTAGGAGGTGCAGCAGAAGAGGGCCTGGTCCACTACAGCCCTGCTGTGGCGCTTGCAGTGGAGGCAACAGACTAATACAACCAGCAGCAGCTGGAGTACGCAGCCCTGTGCTGTCTACTTTGCAGCAACGAGTCAGCTGTGGACACGTTTGCGCCAACCCCTGACACATTGCTGGGGGGGGATACAGGGGAGCTGTTTTCAAATGACGGCAGCAGCGTCGACACACAGCACCCAGCAGTAGCTTGGCGGCAGCGCGACCTGCAGCATGCAGCCTCTGCATGGGTCACTCTGGCAGGACTACAACAGCCAGAGCCCGACAAGCATCAGCAAGGCGTCTACACAGGAGCAGCAGATCACTGGGGCACAAGGAAGACTGAGCTGCTCAACACTACGAGCGTCGCCAACACATTCTTCCCAGCAGCGCTGCAAGAGGGCATCTTACTGTATGAGCCGTTTGGAGGGATCTGTGCAGGGCTGGAGATGGTGCTCAGGAGCGGCATCACCGTCAGGCAGTATATTTACAGTGACAAGAACCCAACAGCACAGCGGGCAGCATTCCACAGAGTAAGGGTGCTACAGACGATGTACCCCAAGCAGCTGTCGGAGGAGGCGCTGTCAGGGAGTTTCAGTGCCTTTCCCATGGATGTGCAGCAGGTGTCTGCACAACAGCTCAGCAATGCTGTTGGCAAAGCACCAGTCAAGCAGTGGCTGGTAGTGGGAGGCTGGCCTTGCCAGGACTTCTCAGCAGCAGGTACGTCACAAGGCCTACGAGGCGAGAGGGCTCAGTTGCTGTCAGATCTGGTGAGGATAGTAGGGACACTACAGCAGTTGCTCCTACACCAGCCACCAGCCTAGCTGCTGGAGAATGTGCCCATGCAGCAGCATAGGCTGAGCAGCATCAGTCAGCAAGACTTTCAGACAACAACGGCGTGCCTAGGGCAACCTGTAGTGCTGGACGCAGCACAGTTTGGCAGCCTTGCGCACAGGGCGCGCAACTTCTGGACAAACCTGGTGGGGCCCAATCAGCTTCAAGCAGCGTTGACCTTTGTCAAGCGGCCGCCAGTGCAGCTGGCCATGGGACCTGGCAGGACCGCACAACCTGTCAGCCGCCCAGATGCAGCCGCCCTCTACCCCTGCAATGAACCAGGGCAGCCAAGGGCAGCCTGGCCCACCCTGGTCAGCAGCGCACGGTCCTACGCATTCAGGCCTGGCCAGCCTGGCAGTGTACTGGACACAACCGTGCCTACGGCTGCACAGTGGGGAGAGCCAACAGCGGAGGAGAGGGAGGTCGCTCTCGGGTACCTTCACGGCAGCACAGCAGCAGAGGGCCTTTCACCACGCCAGCGGTGTGCGTTACTTGGGGAATGCATGGATGCGAACACTTTGCAGGTGCTCATGGCAATTGCCAAGGCGTGGTTCCTGCGGACCTCGCCAACCTTCCTAGACACTACACTTGAAGCATGCAGCAGCAGAGGGGAGGCACAGCAGGAGTGGCCTGGCCGAGAGGCAACTGCACCCCTTTTCAGCTATCAGCAGCAGCTAGCAATGGCAGCAGGCTACCAGGAGAGCGCTACGGTCAAGAACCAAAGCGACATCTGGGCCGACCAACAGACCCTGGACTACGTAAAGACAGGGCAGATCCCTCAAGACCTGGCAGCCAGCCAGGCAGCACGTGTCAAGCGGAGGGCACGTGTGTACTACTTCAGAGATGAGCAGCTTGTCAGGAGGATGCCTGACAACACAGACAGGCTGGTACCTCCACCACAGGCGCGAGCAGCGCTCATCCAGCAGCAGCATGAGCTTTGTGGCCTCTTCGGCAGACGGCGTACATCGGCAATGCTGCTCAGCAAGCACTGGTGGTATGGGCTGACAGCAGACGTGGCAGCAGTGCTGTCACGGTGTGAGCACTGCAGCAGAGTGCAGGCCAGCTTCACTGCCAAGCCTGAAGAGCTACGCCCCATTCCTATCAGCAGCATGGGCTTCAGGTGGCATGTGGACACTGCTGGCCCACTACCCAAGAGCAGCAGGGGCAACAAGTACGTGCTGGTGTGCGTGGAGGCATTCAGCAAGTACCTGGTAGCAGTGCCTATGGCAGATGACAAGGCTGAGACCACCGCCTACCACTTCCTGCATCAGGTGCTGGGACACTTTGCGGCACCCGGACAGGTGGTGACTGACTCAGGCTCTGAGTTTGAGGCTGAGTTTGCCAAGCTTCTGGAGGATGCACTCATAGACCATGCGGTTACAAGTGCAGACCACCCACAAGCAAACGGGCAGGCGGAGAAGGCTGTGCACATCATCAAGAGGCTGTGCACATCATCAAGAGGCTGTGCACATCATCAAGAGGCTGTGCACATCATCAAGAGGCTGTGCACATCATCAAGAGGCTGTGCACATCATCAAGAGGCTGTGCACATCATCAAGAGGCTGTGCACATCATCAAGAGGCTGTGCACATCATCAAGAGGGCGCTGACCAAGATGGCGGTGGCAAGGCACAGTGTCAAGCAGTGGGACCAAGACCTCGCATGGCTGGCGCTGGGATACCGCTGCTCTCCACAGAGCAGTACAGGACTGACGCCCTACGAGCTGATGTACGCAAGGCCACCAGTCATCCCACCGGCAGCTAAGGAGCTCATGACGGCACCACTGGATCTCAGCTCGGAAGCAGCTGTCAAGGAATTGCTGCTTAGGAAGGAGCGGCTGAAGGAGCAGGTGCCTATGGCGCTGGAGAACCTGGCAGTTGCACAGCACAGGGATCAGCGCCGCTACCTGCAGCTGCGTGCGCCAGACTGCAAGCCGCGGATTCACAGGTTCAAGGTGGGCGAGTATGTCTGCACCCAACAGATCAACAGGGCAAGCAAGCTGCGGCCCAGGGCCAAGCCACTGATCCTACGGGTCCAGGAGGTGCGCGAGACTGGTGTGCTACGCCTGCAAGGGCGCTGTGGCAGAACCATTGACGTACACATGTCGCACTGTGCACCATGCCACTTGCCAGACATCGACGGCAGCATCGACCCACTGCTGGTGGACAACACTGATGATGTGGCATGTGAGGTGTGCAGCACCAGTGACAATGGAGCGGAGCTTGCTTCTCTGTGATGTGTGCAACACTGGATACCATACATACTGCTTGCAACCGCCGCTCAGCAGTGTGCCGGAGGGCGCCTGGCTGTGCCCAGAGTGTGTGGAGGCTGGCTACACAGAGGAGGATGTAGAGAGCAGGGAGCAGCAACGGCAGCAGTTGCAGGAGCGTGAGGCAAGGCCAAACATCTTCCCCGGTGCACCCATGAAGCGCAGGGATGAAGCAGCGAAGGCGCTGCATGGCCGGCTGGTGCTACGAGCGTTCACCGACCCAGCCACAGGGAAGGGCAGGAAGTATTGGGGGAGACTTCACTTCAAGGATGCAGAGGCGAGGCCCTACTACTTCCAGGTCATCTACGAGGATGGTGAAGTCCACAGCGCCAGCATGACCGGCATCAAGCGCTACCTGCAGCCTGAAGATGCAGTCCTGCCAACTGGAGTGAGCATCCCAACGCCCGACACGTTAGCAGCAGCAGTAGCGCATGCACAGCAGGTGGTCAGCAGAGTGGCTGATGGAACAGCAGCAGTACCTTCGGTGCAGGTCCCAGCAGCAGATGTGCAGCTGTTGAAGCAAGTGGTGCAGCTCTCTCTAGCACAGGCCCTGGTGGACCCCATGACCTTCAACAACCAGTGGCAGCAAGCATTTGCCGGTCAGAGGCTTGCAGTAGGCTTTGGGCCTGTACAGCATGGAGCAACTGCTGTGATTGTAACACCAACCGCACCGTTTGTGTTGCACGCAGTTTTCACTGCACTACAGATGAAGCCTTTGGTGGTGCTGTGCTACGTGCCATCGCTAGCTTTCCCAGCAGACATCTGGCCACTCTTCAGTGCGCTACGGCAGCAGCAGCGGGCTACAGCACTCAGGGGCAGCAGTGGCTGGTGGCTAGTGCTTAGCCGCCAAGGCATCGCGATCGACAACTGGTTTCGTTGACTGACTTACCGCTGGTCAACCGTCTAGTCTGATACGAGACAAAGAAGCTGTAACAAAGGGGTAACAGGCAGGGGGGGCGGCTTGATAGAGACACAGTGAACACCTACACAGCTCACCACTTCCTGCCAACTTACCTGCTCTGTGTGCGCATCTCTCATGTCGCTGTACACAGGATGAGCAGCCCATGAGTGCCACCTCCAGCGGAGAGGAGTTGGATTACGGAAAAACCTCCTCTTACGCAAGCAGCTACGGCTCAGCAGCAATGGAGGCTGGCGCAGGAGAGTTAACAGCAGAGCAGGAGCACGTGGTAGCATTAGCGGATCAGCTTAGTGACAAGGGTGCAGAATACCTCCAGCTTACGACAGAATTCGGGGCAGCCCTTGCACGACTGTCACAGGAGGAGCGCGCAGACGTCCCAGTGCGGCGGCAGCTGCGGCATGCGGCACACAATGCGACAAGTGTGTCGCTGCTGTGCCAGACGCACGCAGACCCAGATCTGCAGCAACAGGAGGATGCTGTTGATGCAGAAGCAGCAGCAGCACCCCAGGCAGCAGAGGCGGCTGAGGAGGCACAGGATGCAGCACCAGCGGAGGCGGCTGAGGCAGCGCAGGATGCTGCACCCGCAGTGCTGGCGCAGGCAGCAGCAGTGGAGGCTGTCGCACCATTGGTTCCTGCAGCAGGGTTTGCAGCAGAAGCTGAAGAGGTGGCGGCTACCCAGCCAGCAGCGATGGAGGTTGCTGAGCCAGCAGCAGCGGCAGCAGCAGAGGATGCAGTGCACGCAGTCCCCAGGGCAGCAGCAACGCTTGATGTGTCAGCACCAGCAGCAGCAGCAGCTGCAGGAGGAAACAACCTGCGTGCAGAAGAGAAGGGTCCCCAGCAGCAGTGGCCGGACGCGCTCCGTCCCGATCTGCGGGCACGCTTAGGCAACCTGAACCAAGAACCGCCCCAGCTGGCCACACCTGCACCGGGCCTGCACAGGCCAGCAGCAGCTCCTGTATCTCCACCTCGTCGCCGAACAGGTGGCTCGCACAGCAGCAACGGCAGCAGCGCTCGGCTGCAGTGCACACCCCAAGCAGCAATCCTACTAGGTCAACACTCTGCTGCGTCAGGGTTGGCGGGACACTTCTGTCACACCCGATTGGGTCATGCATCCGATTAGGGCTGCACTTCTATGCAATATTATTTGAGGTGTGTTGGAGAGCATTCCTGAGGGCTTGTGTTGCCCCAAGACAGGTTGTCACTCAGAGTGCCAGGTGGCACTTGCAGTGCCTGTTATGTCTGTTGAGATTCTGCACTCACAGCATAAGGCTGCGCGTTGTGTTGGCATAGATCCTGCATGGGTAGCATGTAGGAGATGCACAGCGCAGTCATTCCAGGAGCAGGTTCAGTTTTGTGGGCTGTGCTGCTCTTGCAGCATGGTGTGGTGAGGTTTGCAGTGGCGTGGGTGCTGCTTTGTGGTGGTCTTCTGCCTCACCAAGCGTGCCTTGCAAACACATCCAGGACACAGCAAGACACAGGGTCGACATTGTTGCCTTGCCTTGCAACCACGGTGTGAACAAGGCAAGGCAAAACACAAGGTCAACATGGAAATATATATATTTCCATATTTATATATATATATATATATATATATATATATATGGGCCCTCAAGGGCCCCTCGGCCCATGCCTGTTCACAGCATGTGTAGCTTGATAAGGGCGATGCCCTGTTTTTGCAGGGGGTGCAGTTTTCATCCAGACAGGCACACGTTCAAAGGGTTGTGCCCTTGTGCAGCCCTTCTCACATGCATTCCATTCATGCATGTGTGGATTGTTAAGGACCCGAGGCAATTGGTGCCAAGCCAGCAGGGTCAGTGTGAGGCTAACTCATGTAGCAGCTGGTTGGCCGGGTTATGCACCTTCTGCGTGCACGTTTTCAGCAGACGTCCACAATGGCTTCGGTATGCCTGGGTCAGGGCACTGCCACCCTTCAAGGGCAGTGTGCCTGCTGTCATCAACCATGAGCAAAGGCTGCAGCTTGCTGACAAGCAAGGGGGGGGGACCCTTGGGATCATGGACACCACCATTGTGGCACGCATGTTTTGAGTGGCTGTGGCTGGGGAGCAGGCCCTGAGGGGGGAAGATGAGGCGGGCGAGGGTTTGACTGGTTGTATGCTTTTGAAGTGAAGTTTCGAATCTGTACTCAATCAAGGTGTGGTGCTTGTTGCTGGTGAGGGGTGCAGGTCCAAGCGCCAGACTTGTGCAATCAAATGCACCTGGTGTGACGGATGGCTGCAGCATGTTGCTGCTGGCTGCTGTAGGATGTTTTTCCATAGTGGGACCAAAAGCGCTCACCCGTGCTTTGGCCCATGCTGTCAGGCTGTCATATCTAGAGATAGCTAACCTTGGAACGATTTGTCATGACATGACCAGGGGGCGCGGTACAAGCCAGATCGCGCTATAACCACGGCCAAAAATCACAATGGTTGGTTGATTTGTTCGAGCGCATTGTCCGACCGCTAGCGACGGAGGGGTCCCGTCATGGTTGATTCACTATCTGGAGTCACTCAGAAGGTGACCCGATAACAAGCATAAAGCGAAGCTATCGTGCAGGACGTATAGCCTCGCCCACAGCTCAGAGAGGTCGTCGTTGATCACTTTCTCTTCCAATCACCACACACAGCAAAAGCAGACAGCTGATTCAACATGGCTCGCACCGCCCTCCTATGTGCGGTGGCCGCAATGCTCTGTGAGTGCTGCACATTCAGTTTGGTAAATGGCGCATGATGGCATATGTATGCCTTTGCTACACCCCATCGCGATCCAGCTGGTGTCCCATGCAGCACATCTTCCTAGTGCTTTGAGCGCTGTTGACTGCCATGCGCGATGGCCGTGAGCAAAGCTTTCGGTCGTGTGCCATCCAAACGTAACGCTACTGTACACATTCCTCAAGCAGTGCAGTCCGGGTGTTCCGTGTCCCATCACCGGTCACCGCTTCCCCAAGGTTGACACTGCAATTGTTGCGTGTATGTGCAGGCGCGTGTGTGGCAGCACAGGGTACATACCTTGAGGTGAGGACTCCGCCGCTGCTTGTCCTGCTGCTGAGGCTTTTGCAGCTGTAGCATTGTAATTAGATCGCAGAGGCTGAAGCTGTCGTGTCTGTCAACGAAAAGAAGTGGTTAATGATGCATATGCAGGTGCAAATGCGGCTAGACGAGCTTCGGGGCAGCTGTAGCACTGCTGTGTCTGTGGCAGGTGCCTGCAGCTGCAGCCTGCACTCAGTATATGCCCGCACCTGATGCATGAGGCATTGATAATCCATCTTTCACTCGCATATCGTCGCAGTTATGCCATCCAACTGAGTCCACATGGTCACAGCTGTGATGGCCAGCTCAACCCCAGGGCACACACCATTCCTCCCAGACCTCTCAAGTACCACATGGTCATCCTCACTGCCTGCCTCCGCTCCTGGCTCTGCTTTTGCTGGTTGCAGGTTCAAATCAAGTGGGATAACACCATCGCGCAGACAAACAACAACGACAGGGCAATTAGGGAAGAGATTGCCAGGGAGCTGTGCGGGGTGAGTCAACAAAGCCTCAAACCACACCTTTTTGTTTTTGTTTTGGGTTTTGCAAACCACATTTGGCCTTGCCTGCAAATCCTACAACAAACCAATGCTTGATTTCTTTCAGCATACTTATCACTCCTGGTGTTGCGCCTCGCCGTGCTGTGGTGTGGTTTGGCAGGTGCCCGTGGCGCAGGTGCAGACCATCGGCACACAGGACAAGTCCTCCACCCTCAACACAGAGAGCTGGGCTACTACGCATGCACCGGTTCCGCCGACCAGGTCACAAAGGCAGCACAGAAGTGCGGCAACAACCAGTGAGTCCCTGATGCTGTGTCTGAGCAAGAAAGCTTGTAGTTGGGCAATGCCGGCAAGCATACTATCGGAGTGATGGAGTGTGGAGTGATGGAGTGTGGCATTGCTCAGCAGGCTGCAGACATGTGTGCAACAGTGCTGGACTGTGCTGCTGTGCTAGTGGGGTGAGATGCTTAGCTCGGTGTTTTGGATTGCGCCAATCATCCTGCTTGACTTCACCCAAAATGTCATCCGCAGTGGTCACAACGGCACATGCACCTGGATAATGCATCAACACCACAGGGTGTACTGACCCCAGTAGCTTCCAGCTTGCCTGTGCGTAATTGCAGAGTGAGCAAGCAAGCTGACTGACTGACTCCCTGCCGTACTATGTCTTGCCATGCTGTGTCGTGCTGTGCTGTGTCATGTTGCAGGCGTAACTTCAAGGATGAGCTTGAGGACCGCACCACCCCGACCACGAGGCTGAGGGCATCAAGTGAGTCCAGGGCTGTGTTATCGTGCTTGCTTGCTTGCTGTACAGCAACATGGGCAGCTCAGCGTATGCATATGTTGCAGCAAGGTACCAGGATGTGCAAGACATGCGCAGTGCGTGCTGCAGGTCTTCTTAGGCTCTTTTGTGTTGGGTGCAAGCACATTGTGTTTCTAGTTTGGCTCCAAAAAGGGCGGTCAGGCGTGGCGTAGTATCATCCATCGGCAATGCTTCAGAGCTTATCTATTTGCAGTGCACTACTTCAGGACCAGAGCTAGGGCGTGCTCAGACAGTCACAGGGACGGACGGTTTGTTAACGCGCTGCTCTGGTGCTGCTACTGCTGCTTCTGTGTAGGTGCGCTGTGAAGTCCGGTGTTGTGCCCGCATCTATGCCTGGAACACAGAAGCCCACTGGCCGCCGTATGGCCCTTTAAACAGCGCTGCTGTTTAAATTGAACGAGAGCCCCTTTGATGGGACTACTGCACAGCCTGCTGCCTTAAAACCCTGAAGTTGCAACCCCTGCAGTGCTGCAGGAAGCACCTGTGTGCCTGTGGCAGGAAGGCAGGAGACATGCATATTGTGTGTGCAATCGTGTGTGGGAGGGGTGAATGTATGCGCACGCCCCATGACAGGGCGGGAAAGTTGCCGGCGGCTTGAAACCGCTGCATGCATCACTTTGCTGGGAGGACTGTGCAAGAGTTTGTGGGGCGTGCTGTTGGACCTTGTGTGCCTGCACCAGCTGCACTGCTGTTGCTGCTTTGGTGAGGTGTGTAACTGTCAAAACAAACTCAATGCACATGTAATACTGCAGTAAAAGGGATTGTTGCTTCATGGCGGTTGTCAGGAACACATGCTTCATAGCCTGGGCTCTGCTTTGCGCCGCTGGTAGTTTGCCCCCCTGGACCCCGACGGACAGCTTCCCACTGGGCCTATGCACCGCAGAGCGGAAGGGCTATGCACTATCGGCTGAGTGACACGGCTGAGTGACACCAAGAAACACAGAGTTTGACCTATACACAGCTCACACCAGGTCACTACGTTGCACATGTGAAACCTCAAAAAGATACCAAGTGCCTTCATTTACACACCAGCCTGCATGCACCAGCCACTCTACCAGACAGTTAGCACACCACCAGCCTATGCTGGTGATGAGTAATCACTGAGTCACTCCTACTGTCTGCCAGCCTGTATAGACATTCCCACAGCAGGGCAGTATAGACATTCCCACAGCAGGGCAGTATAGACATTCACACAGCAGGGCAGTATAGACATTCACACAGCAGGGCAGTATAGACATTCACACAGCAGGGCAGTGCAAGCACAGGCAGCATCTCCCTCCCTTGTGACCATTGTGGCCTAGATTGCATTCAGCGCACGAAGCAAACGGTGCTGGTTACAAACCCAGGTCCATGGTGAGCCAGAAAGTGTGACATACAGGAATCACACTAGCACAAAGGCGCCTGCGCACATTGCATACCAGCACATGCCTTCACTCGACACACCCTCCGACACTCCCTGTGTCTACACACCACACAGTGCGGCCGCCACACGTCGCATGCTGCCTCCTGCAAAGCAGCATGGCTCTACAACTTGTTGTGATGTCTGTCGTATTGGTTGCTGATGCATTTTCACACGACCACACAATACAAACGGCACGGCTGCAGCAACACAACAGCGCAGCAGCAGCAGGTAGACGACGACAATCTCCAGACATGCCACCTGAAATTGGACGGCAACACCAAACCTGCCACACAGCAAGCCACGCCAGCGGTGGTGGGTCACCAACAAACAAACAAACAGCTGCAGGGCGCTACTGCCCCATAAAACCCCAAGAAATGCCAAAACCCCCAGCAAGACCCCCATCCGCCCCCCCTCCCGCGCCGCCCTTGGGCGCGCGCTCAGCACACCCACCCAAACAACATACCTGCACGTCAACATACATCCCCACCACCCACCGCTGCCAGCCTGACAGTGCCAACAAGTCCAGCACTCACACCCGCCGCTGTCTCCCCCGACAGATCCATCCACCTATCCACCACATGGCAAGCCACGCCAGCGGTGGTGGGTCACCAGCAAACAAACAGCTGTCTCTCCCGACAGATCCATGCACCTATCATTCGTCCGCCCAATGAACGTGCTGTCCCCACATGCTGCCCTACTTCCCCCTACCCCGCCCCTTGCCAGCAGCACCGGCACCCCCACCCCCCCCGCAGCAGCAGCAGGTGGTGCCCCCGGGGCCCCCTTGCTCTTGCTGCGGCTCGCACGTTGGGTAGCAGCAGCAGCAATAGCTTTGCCCGCCCTCGTGGCTGCTGCTACACTCTTGCCCCCACCTCCCTGCAGGGCCCCCGGCCCAGCAGCTGCTGCTGCTGCTGCTGCTGCAGCGTTGGGACTCTTGCTGCTGCTTCGGGGCTGTGGGGACGTGCCTCGGCCGCGAGTGCGACTGGCAGCACCAGCAGCAGCAGCAGTGGGTGACACTAGCGCAGAGTCCGGCACTACTTCGGTGATCTGAGATGCGCTGCGCCGCCGCATCGCTGGTCCTGCTGCATCCTTGCCACCTGCTGCTGCTGTCGGCGTCGTCGCAACTGCCGCTGACTGCTTCTGCTCGCCCGCTGCTCCTGCTGCTGCATTCTGCCGGGACTTTTCCCCCGCGGCTGCTGCTGGTGCAGACGGTGCATGCGCAGCATCAGCAGCAGGACCCCCCACCGCTGCTGCTGCAGGAGTGCCAGCAGAGTTCCTGCGGGACAGACCTGCAGGCCTCCCGCCAGCCCCTCCCCCTGCTGCAGCTACAGGCCCATTCGACAGGTGCTGCTGCTGCTGCCGATGGCCTGCTGAAGCCTGCTGGGCTGGCTGTGGCACGCCGCCGCTGCCGCTGCGCGTCATGCCTACAGCAGCACCACCTGCAGCAGTAGAAGCAGCACGGGAGGGCCTGCCCGCAGCAGCACCCCCTCCCCCTCCTGCTGCTGCAGTCGCTGCTGTCCCCGCCGCCTTCTCCTGCCCTGGCACCCCGCCACCAGCAGTCACAGGTGGCCCCTTGCCATTCATCTGCTGCTGTTGCTGCCGCAGCTTGAGCGCACGCCCCTCCCTAGGGCTAACCAAACAGCTGCTGCCGCCAGCCGTCGCTGCTGCTGCTGCTCCCTCCGCAGCATTCTGCTGACCGGCTGCTGCTGTCGCCGCTGGGTTGACCACAAGCTTCCTAGCTGCTGATACTGTCGCTGCAGCCGTCCCTGCTGCTGCTGCTGCTGGTCTGTGCGCTGGTGAGCTCCCACGCAGTCGTGCTGCTGCTGCTGAACCTCCTCCCTCCCCAGCAGCAGCAGCCCCTGCAGAGGTGGATGTGGCAGTGCTTTGGTTAGCTGCTGCTGCTGCTGCTGCCTGCATTGCACCGCCACCAGGCCCCATAGGGGAGGAAACAGCAGATGCGGCTGGGGCCCCAGCTGCTGCTGCTGCTGCTGCAGTGGCAGCATTGGTCCCCCGTTCGAGTCCTGCTGAAGGCATCCCCTGTTTTTGGGCCCTGGCGCGAGTGCTGCCCTGCGGACTGACCGGCTCATCCCCCGCCGCTGCTGCTGCTGCTGCTGCCGTGCCGCCTGCGCCGCCGCCGCCCGCTGCTGTTGATGCCTCACGCTGTAGCTGCTTGTAGGGAGGGCCATCAAACTTTGAGGTGTTCTGCTGCAGCTTGTTCTTGTTCCGCTTGCGGGCACCGCCTGTGTGTCAGTAACAGATGAGCATGTGTACAGGTTATCAGGCTGCAACAGCACGCAGTTAGCACACGTGGCAGTGGGAGCGATGCGGCAGGTGTATGCAAACCCACAGTGATTTGTATCCGTGCACAGCAGCCAGCCCCAAGGCCACACAAGGCGGCAAGGGCACGCACACCAGAAGCCATTGCAAGCTGCACCATGCTGTGATGTCATTGAGCTGTGCAACCCCTTGAGTCTGATGCGCTTCTCCTCCAGCAGGGGTGCTGCGGCTACATTGACACCGCCAGACACGAGCTACAAATGGCTGGCAAACCCATGCTGTGCAACATGCTGTGCTGTGCAGTGCTGTTCCACCCACCTTGGCCTCCTCCCCCATTGAGCCTGAGTCGTTCATCCTCCAGCAGTGGTGCATGCAGCCGCTCAAAGGCCTCGTCACTGGTGTCCTCGCTGCTGCTGCCCTCAGCCTCAACAGCAGCATCCAGCACAGCACGGACCTGATGTGTGTCAACAGCAGGCAGCAAAGAGAAAACAGCAGGCAGCAAGGTAACAACAGAGTGTGTGCTAGTGTCAAATCCGCGGGTATGCATGGACCAGATGTACTTCGTGTACAGCAGCATCCAGCCCAGCACGGATCTGATGTGTGTGTGGACAGCAGGCAGCAAAGGATCAGCAGATGTTTACGCTGCAGGAGGTGTGGAATCGGTTGGCGTGGACGATCTGGGGGTGCTATTTCAACAGCAGCAATCAAAGAGCAAGATAGCAGACAGCAGCCCCGCAAGAAGGCAGCAGGCAGCGGGGCAGTTGTAAAAGGAGTTGCGGCTACAGAGTCGTGCCTGTACAGCAGGATACTCCGGCATGGCATGCCCTGCTGCCATTGCTGCGCGCCATGCTGCCCCTGCTGCCTGATTGTTGCAGTGATTGCCGCCTGCGCCCCTCTACAGGCACCGGCACCACTACCACCATCGCCACCGCCGTCACCACCACCACCAGCAGCAGCAGCAGCACCACCCACCCCACCCCCACACCTCGGGAGGAGGCCTCGCCATGGCGCCAAGCGCTGTCACTGCTGCGCGCCACGTAGTTGCTGCTGCTTGCAGCCCCGCAGTAGAACCCCAGCTGTATCGTCACCACCACCATCAGAAACACCACCCACACCCCACCCACCCACCCCACCCTCTCACCTCAGGCGGAGGCCTAGCCATAGCGTGGCGTGTGCCGTGCGCTGCCACTGCTGCGTGCCATGCTGTCGCTGCTGCTTGCAGCGCCGCCTGCTCCTCTGCAGGCAACTCCCGCACGGCAGGTATGTGTATGGACACGTTCTGCACCAGCAGCAGTTGCGAGGAGCACACACAGGTTGAGATGTAATCAGCATCAGCAGCAGTGGCAACAGTACAGATATGGCTTCGACAGACAGGTAGGAGAATGGGACATTGCAGAGGACAAAAATCATGTCTCCCCAGGCGCTTGAGGGTGGGTGTCCACCAGCTGCATCACGAATATGTGGGGCGTTCTGTCAGGCGTGCCTGTCCAACAAACTCAATCCCACATTACAACCCCTGAGGACCCACTCACCACGCGCTGCGTGAGCTGCCGCGAAGCGCTGAGGCCCATGACCGCGTCGTACCCATTGCTCCCCCCCCCTATGCGCCCAGGCGCCCGGTTCAACAGCCGCAACCCAAACTGACAGCAGCAACACCCCACGGGGCGTATTCACCCCCCCCCCCCCCGGCCTGCGCCGCCTCTTGAACTCACCACGCGTTCCGTGAGCTGTCGCGATGCGCTGGGGCTCATGACCGCGTCATCGTCTATGCTGATTGCGCCCACTGCGCCCAGGCTGCTGCGCTCCACCCGCCGTTTCTTCTGGCTACCTGCCACGCTGCCTTCCCGCTGCAGCACACGCCCACCCTGCGCCTGCGCAGGACACAGACACATAGCAGTAAGAAGGCCGTGAGGAAGCAGGACACAGACACATAGCAGTAAGACGGCCGTGAGGAAGCAGGACACAGACACATAGCAGTAAGAAGGCCGTGAGGAAGCAGGACACAGACACATAGCAGTAAGAAGGCCGTGAGGAAGCAGGACACAGACACATAGCAGTAAGAAGGCCGTGAGGAAGCAGGACACAGACACATAGCAGTAAGAAGGCCGTGCGGAAGCAGGACACAGACACATAGCAGTAAGAAGGCCGTGAGGAAGCAGGACACAGACACATAGCAGTAACAAGGCCGTGAGGAAGCAGCTTCGATGGGAGTAGCCAGATGCTCACGCTGCAGCACCTGCCCACCCTGCGCCTGCACAAGACGACACGAATCGTGTTGCGGGACAGGATAGGCAGTCAAGACTACAGGAGAGGGCGTCAACAGCAGGGGAAAGGCGGTTAGGACGCAGCTGTAATGAGAGAAGGGCTCACGCTGCAACACCCGACCGCCCTGCGCCTGCACAGGGACACACACATTGTGTTGCAGGACAGGCAGTCAAGGGACAACAGAGGGTGTCAATGACAGTAACATATCGTAGGGACACAGCTATGATGAGAGTAGGCGGATGCTCACGCTGCAGCACACGCCAACCATGCGCCTGCACAGGACACACATTGTGTTGCAGGACAGGCAGTCAAGGGACAACAGAGGGTGTCAATGACAGTAACATATCGTAGGGACACAGCTATGATGAGAGTAGGCGGATGCTCACGCTGCAGCACACGCCAACCATGCGCCTGCACAGGACACACATTGTGTTGCAGGACAGGCAGTCAAGGGACAACAGAGGGTGTCAATGACAGTAACATATCGTAGGGACACAGCTATGATGAGAGTAGGCGGATGCTCACGCTGCAGCACACGCCAACCATGCGTCTGCGCAGGACACACATTGTGTTGCAGGACAGGCAGTCAAGAGGACTGCAGAGGGCGTCAGTAGCAAAAAAGGGTCGTGAGGAAGCAGCTATAATGGATTTGTGTCACATGGATATGTGTCACATGGATTTGTGGTGCTAAAGTAGCTATAATAAATCTAGGCAAAAGGCCCACCCTGCGCCTGTAAGCCGCGGCAGAAGAGCACACGCGGTGAACAGGAAAATGTCTGAGGGAGCAGCCGGCACCCTTGCTTGCGCCAGCACAGCATGTGCACCCAACCTACCTGCTGGTTGCGTGCCAGCCCCGCCGCAGCAGCAGAGCGCTTCTGGCCCTGCGCTGCCGCCGCTGCCGCCCCCTCCGACGCCTGTAGCCGCGCTGCTGCATACTGCCCCAGCCGCACCCCTGGGGGCGCCCAACTGACATCCAGCCCAAAGGCCTTGCCCAGGGCTAGCTTGGCAGACACCAGCTGCTTCTCGACAAGGTCTAAGCTGCTGAATAGCAGTGCTGCGTCTGAGGGATGCTGTGGCGCTGCAAAGACACTCCTGCAGATGAGCCCTGCACTGCTGCGCGCAGCAGCTGCTGCTGCTGCCGTCGCTGCCGCGGCGGCGTCCCTGCTTGGTCCTGCTGGTGGGCCTGCAGGTGCACCAGCTCCTGGCTGCGTCTGCTGCTGCTCACGCTGGCAGAGCTCCTGCTTCTGCTGCTGCTGTGGCTGGTCCAGATCCATAGCATCGCCATCAGCAGCAGCAGTCAGCTGCTGCGGTGGCTGCTGCCGCTGCTGTCCCGCTGCAGCAGTCGACCCTGTCCCTGCCTGCTGCTGTGCAGTGAAGAAGGGTCCCTGCTGTATGCTGCTGAGCCCCACAGCATCCACATGCTGCTTCAGCAGCTTGCCCTGCTGTTGGACCTGCAGCAGCGGCAGGTCCTGCTGCTGCTCTGCTGCAGGAGTGCTTCCAGCTGCCGCACCCCCAGCAGCCCCTCCTGCAGCTGCCGCTGCAAGTAAACTGTGTGCTGAGCTGCCAGGCTCCTGCAGGAAGCTAACCATTGACTGCAGTTCCAGCATGCGCAGGTGCAGCCACTGGCACCGCCATGCAAGCGGCTGCCGAGCCTGCTGCCAGGCAGCAGATGGTTGCGCTGGTGGTGGCGCACCTGCCTGCTGCTGCTGCTGCTGTGGTAGAGCCTGCTGCTGCTGCTGCGCGCCGTCCGGCGGCGGCGGCGGCATGCCGCTCTGCTGCTGCTGCGGCTGCTTCAGATGGTCCAGCGGTGGCTGCTGCTGCTGCGTCGTGCCACCCTGCTGCAGGTGTTGCGTGTCCTGCTGCTGTGCTGGGGCTGGAGCATGTGGCTGTTCCTGCACCCCTGAATATGGTTGGTACAGCACCGCATGCCGCTGCTGCTGCAGGCAGGCCTCGATACTGCTTGCTGGCAGCATCTTGAACAGCAGCCCTTGATCACCTGCTGTGTGCTGCTGCCGCTGCTGCTTGCTGCCCTGCTGCCACAGGGAGGGTGCCACTGAGAGGTCCTCCGCATGCAGCTGCTGCCGTGCTGACGGCTGCGCCTGCGCGCCCAGGCCCTCCTGCGGGTGCTGCTCCTGCTGCGTGCTGGGGCCTGCTGCTGTTGGCGGCAGCAGCAGCAGCGGCTGGCTCCAGGCAGCGTCGCTGGCTGGGTCCAGCTCCATGAGGCTATTCTCCTCTTCCGCTGCTGCTGCTGCGCCCTCAGGGTGCAGGGCGTACAGATGGTGCCGGCACATCATCTCATGCTGCGTCAGCAGCTTGCTGACGGTCCTGAGCATGTTGACTGCCAGCTTGTGCACTGGGTTGCTGGCCGGCTGGTTGAAGGTCCTGCACAGGCGCAGGGCAAGTGATACGGTGACCCACCCGAATACAGGCATGAGAAAAACCCTCTCAAACCAGCATGCAGCCCTGGGGAGGTCTGTGATGCATGGGAAGTGCAGGAGCAGCCCCTCTGCTGCCCCCACCCCCAACCAGGTGACACACTTGTAGTAGCTTGACAGGCAGGCCAGCCTTGAAATTGCTGTAGGACAAACCACTGCCCCTGTGTGGACAGACACCACCGATACCCACCTTGCGTTCCTGAAGATGAGCTCCAAATCATACTGGAAGGCCCGCAGTGTGCGATACTGCTGCTGCGCCAGCTTGTTCCTGATCTGATCGAAGCACATAGGCTCCTGTATGATCTGATAGTATGACGGGTACAAGCTGCCGTCCACTGGGCGCTTGAAGAATTCACGCTTGTCCTCGCCAGCCATCTGGTCAAGCAAGCCGTTTAGCCACGCCAACGAGGCACGCTGAGCCTCCGTCAGCGGCTGCTTGCGTTCTGTACCGTCCATGGCAGCTGCTTGCATGCAAAGCTGCTAATGATGCGCTGTGGGTGTGGCCAGCATCATCGAGCCTGTGAGCATGCTGCACAGAGCTGGTGGGTGGCCCCCCACTGCCCCACGCACACTGTTTTCGACCGATTGGCTTCAAGAGAAGTGCACAGGCCACCAGTAAGTTTGGTCGATGTTGTTGCGTTCGGTGTGCGTTCACCAGGCCAGTGCTGCCTGCCACATACAAGCACCACAGGGTTTGATGGTAAGCCTAATGCGTCGAAGAAACCGAAACAGCCATCATGTCTTGTTCTTTGGAAGGATTTGACTGGTCAGTCAACATCCAGCCCCAAACTTGCATTCAGCATGACAAGCGTTCTATTGCAAAAGCCTGGAGAGCGCCTGCTGTGGGATGCAGCTGCCACTGTGGAACCAGTTCTTTTTGAACACCAGATCGCGGTTGTTTTGCAGAGTGTGTGACCGTCGTTGGCAGGGGGCTGCCCCACCCGCTGTGATCATAAGTCAGCCGTGTGTTCGCGCCTCAGTGCCGTGCCTGATCATCTTTCCTGTTCATTGGCACATGCTGCTGCTGCCACTGCTGGTGTGTCCCTCCAGTGCCTGCTGGGACAAGGGGGAGGTCGCTTTTCTCAACCTCAGAGCTGATTATGGGTAGTTAAGGAGTACAGATCTAGGCCCCTCACCCACCAAGCACCTGCCTTGTGCGGTCTGACTCTTTGGAGAGTCTGTGTAGCTGCCATGTCCAGTGTGACGGTAAAGAACGCAGGAAGAATGATGGCTGTTGTGCTGTGATGCATGCCGAAAAATTGCAGTGGTGCATATTCTGCACGAAAAATATTCAGGCCCTGCAACACAGTTGCTGTGGATCCAAATGGGCCGCATGCTACCTTCGTCGAAGGTCTGTGCATGCACTTGACATGCTGGCCTGCTCTCCCCTGTACTAGTTACAGCACAGCATACAGCAGTCAGGACGACAAGCAGAGCATCAGGAGGTAGAGAGGCGTGACCGCTGCAATGGCTGGCACCTATAGCTGATTTCCTGCGCAGCGGGTGACAACTCTAATTGCAACAGCTCCACAATATGGGCTCAGCACAGCCACGCTGGACAGTCGAATGCATGCCTGCGACGGCTGGCTGTGAGTGTTCACACCCAGCTGGCCCTGCAGCAGCCCAAACATTCGTCAGGCCCTCAGGCAGTTGGGGGCTGCCAGTAGACACATGGCCAAGGAGTGCACGTGGCTAGCTATTGTTTAGGGCAGTTCAGGACCCCACACCCCTATCAGCTGGTGGTCCTGCCAGGCCCACTGCTGCACGCTTTGCAACTTGTCGAAAAAAGCTGCTCAGCGCATGCAAGCTCAGCAACTGGGTGGCAGCAGTAGGTGGCAGCAAGGAGTTGAGCTGCAGCCTCCCTGACTGCTGCAGCAGCTTGCCGCCGCTGTGAAACCCTGCATAAGCGACGTCATTTGGCCTGTGGCATCAGGTGCCCCTGATCTGAAAGGCCTTGAGGCGAGCCTCCACTTTCACTGCTGTGCCTGCAGATGGACAGCTTGTCTTGGTATCAACATGCACTGTGTGCAGACATACATTGTGACGATGTGCCTTTTGACCTGCAGCCCCCTGCGCTCTGAGCTCCACTTGAACCTGAGGCTGGCTCAGGCCAGGCTCGAAGGGCGAGCCGTTGTCCCCAATCACAGTACACGTATACCTTGCACTGTGCTGCAATGAGCAAGAGTATGATAACGCATGACATGCAATGGCAGGGTGGTGGCTGGTAGGAATGTCGCTCCACATGTCCTCTGCCAGCCTGGCCCAACTTGTTAAGAATAATTTTCGCAGCCTCACGAGTGTCCCAGATGACTCCACACGTCTCTTGGGGGGGGGTATCAACCAGGGTTCAAAGTTTATACGGTCATGACACTGCTGGTCCTCAAGGCCCTTGAGGTGGTGATTCACCACAGCCTGTAGCTGAGCCACAGTGTGGCTGCCAGCCACGGTTAGGCGACAGAAAACTATGCATGCATACTTTTCAACAGCTCAGAGGCCCAGCTGGCAATGATGAATTCATCATTCGAAGCCACTGGTGCCTGCACCAACAGGGAAGACCCTACCCTGGGCGCAACTCCAGCCTGGCTCAGCCACCACCTTCGGATTGGCGAGAGGCGTGTGGGTAGGTGTGGTGCGGGTGGGGGTTTCGAACATTCATAATGCAGTATGAGGCAACAATGCAGCAAATGGCTGAAGTCTCCACCCCCTTTGAGTTTACTGGAGAATGAAAACTGCAAATGTTTGTAGTGGTTGGGGCAATGGTTGGTGCCTCCTGCGAAGAACTGCTTCAAGCTTGACATGCAGGTGCAAGCAGGCTTGCACAGCTAGTGCAAGTACGGCGCAAAATCTGCCACGTGCATGTCTAGAGAATGCAGGTCCGGAAGTTGAATGGGTAGGGGAAGACAGGGCAGGGCAACAACACATGTCTTCAGTGTCAGTAAACTGATATTAACTAATAGCAGATAAGACATACACATAACTACAATTTATGCTGTTAACACCAACGTTAAGAGCGAGTGTGGCGGCAATTTGGCCCATACGTCACGCAGCAACATATCCACCCTGGGTATTGAATAATTAATATTGGGATGCCATCATTATCATCGTGATCATGATATTGCGCAGCCCCCCGCACCAGACAAGGGTTCTACCCAAGGGTTTCAAGACACTCGCGCCTACAGTAGCCAAGGCGCCGAGGCTTCCACCATTCTCGATGCCTACTAAGTAATCATAGCATTTCCACCAAGAACGTACGATAAACACAGGCAAGCAACAGCCTCGATGCAGTCTGCGCCCGCACAATGCTGGCCATCATCATCACAGCACCACACTTCAGAATTAAGCTACAAATTGCATCAACAATATCGCTGCAGCTTTGCGCATGCTGCGATCACATCGCGTTCTGGTGACCATCGTTGTTGCTTGACCTTGGTGTATGCAGGGCTTTGAAGCAGTAAGAAGAGTAAATTAGACATCATGAAGGTGGCATTGATTGTTTTGGCCAGTCTGCTGGTGCTGCAAGGTAAGGCTTGCGCTTCCCGCCAAGACATCAATCGGTTGTGTTGGAGAACTCTGGTGATGTCCCAAATTTGGCTGTGTCCATTATCTCTGTAGTCTAACCCTTGTCTTTTGGTGTATTTTGTTCTGCAGGAACATGGGTGAGGCGCACTTGTTGGGATCACAGCTGCGGACTGGAGTGCGCCATAGCGCAGTCATCAGTTGCACAGCAAAATGAAGTCTTCTTGCATCCATCCTCAACGCGTTTAGGCCGCAGTAGCGCATCATCGGGCATGCGTGACGAGATCAGCAGCAGTCACTGAGAGTGTGGCCACAGCAGCGCTGTTGTGTTGGCCAACTTGGAGCAGAAGTGTTCTTCCCATGCCTGGCAATAAACAAGGGCACCTGTCAACATAACCCCATGTTCTTGTCTTCTTGCTGCTGTCTTGCAGGCACAAGAGGCATGCGATCCCTCTTCTTCGGTAAGAAGGGTTGCCGCTTGTTGGTGTTGCTGTCCCAACAGCAACAAGCATGTGTGGCACCTTTGAAGCAGCTCAGTGACTATGCACAGTTCACCCCACGTATGCTTGTATGTCAGCACACATGCTCCTGCTTCTGTACAGTACAACGGACCCAACACAGCGCCCCACCAATCAAACTCTTAGCGCTGGCTTGCGGTTGCATGTCCTTCTGCTAGCTGCCGTCCTGAAAATCACTGTCGCTTCTCGAGTGCGGCTGCATCGACTGAGCTGTTGTTTTTGTGTTGCCATTACTCAATGACTGCAGGGTGCTGCTCTGATCGATCTCGCCTCCAAGATTGGCGAGTTGGGCTGCAAGGTGCCTCCCTCCGTTGACCTGGTCGCAGTCATGAAGAGGCTGACCGGCACACTCAACAGGCTCGAGTGAGTGGCACACCAACAAACCGTTCCTAACTATGCAGTACCAACCTACTATATCATACTTCACATCAACTCAATCAAATCAAAGTTACACCTGTAGCTATGAAACTCAAGAGGACATGTAGCAGGCATAGAGTAAGCTGCTTGCATGCATGGCTGCAACAGGTTGTTTTCAGTAAGGTTACTTTCAGTAAGTCTGTCACTCAGTCAGAGTCTGGGCCAGTGCTCCTGGCTGACTAACAACCAGTAGTGCTCCTGGTAGCCTGATCTAGCAGCCAACAGTTGATAGCTGACAGCTGAGTGTGGTGCTGACGTCATGTTGTCTGTATCGTGTTGCTGTTGCTGTTGCTTCGTCCAGGGCAAGCCAGCTCCCTCAGCTGCCTGGCCTGCTTGAGCTGCTGGGCAACAATGACCCCGCTGCCTTTGCTGTAAGTGCCAAACCACTTGAGCCTTGCAGTTCACCACAGCACAGTCCACAAAGCTGGGCATGCATACGCAACACCAGCGGCTCCTCTTTGCCTCCACTGGCCAGCTCAACAGCACCCTGCGTACAATCCTCATCGCATCCCCAACACAACAGATGCAGCCGCACAGGCAGTCAACCCTGCCACAAGCTCACAAATGCATCCAGAACACACCTCGCCTGCCTGAGTGCTGCTCCAGCTTCCAAATGCACCCCGCAACACCAGCACAAATCTCCAAATTGCTCTCAAAATTGTCACCGTCCTGACCCATCCGTGCCTCTGTCACTCCCTCCCCCCATCTTACCCCGCCCGGCTACGCGCAGCCCTTCCTTGCCCTGTCATCCGATGAGCTGGCCAAGACCCTGCCTCTGCTGACAGAGGTGCCTGTTGAGACCCTGAAGGTGGCACTGCCCCTGCTGGCCAAGCAGGACATCTCCGTTATTCGCAAGACGATCAAGTTCCTCCAGCTGGTGCGTCATTGTTTTCAATTATTGATTTTTGATCCCAACACATAATATGATATGATACTGAAAGAAACACCAACGTTGCTAGGCATGCTGCTGCTGAGGTGTATGTCAGACCAGCCCCCGGGTGATCACATTTTGACCAATAAACACTACTGACCAGGCATGGCCATCACGGCACACTGCGCCCATCCTGTCACAATCAACACCAACCAACACAAGAACAACCAACACAATGCGCATGTGAGCTCACTTCATCCTGTTACTGGCTGCTGCCCGCTGCCCGGCCTGCAGGTGTCCCTGACCAAGCTGCAGCAGCTGTCCCCCCTGTTCAGCCGCTTGACCCAGGGCCAGGCAAACATCCTGATGCACGCCCTCAACGTCCTGCCAGAGCACGCCATTGATGCACTCATCCACATGGTGCAGGTAAGACAGAGGGGCTGCTGCGCAGAATGAGGGGCGTTGTTATTGTCAAGGCATACCGACACTGTGCAAGTCTTGTTGCTGGTATGACAGTCTCTAGCTACTGGGTGCAGCTCCAACCAGTCAAGATGCAGGTTAACCCGGAGTACTTTTTTATAATGCACTCATGCACACACTCCATGAATCATCCACGAGTGCACTCATGCACATGGCTCGCATCACAGACTAGCGCGCCTCCGTTCCCTCTCCGGATCCGGCTCACACTGATGTCATTCGCATTTTTTGTGCGCAGGCCCTCGGCCCCGTGACCGACGCAGGTGTCGCCGTCAAGCAGCACTTCGGCCTGTTCCCCAGCATCCGCATCACCGGAGACAAGAGCGCCAGCGGCAGCAGCAACGGTGGCGAAGCCAGCAAGAGTGTGAGCAAGAGTGTGAGCTTCCTGCCCAGCATCAGCGTGACTTCAAGCCCAGTGGCACACAGCGCCAACAAGAGTCCCATGCACTTCAAGATCGGCGGCAGGAAGCTGGCGCAGGAGGCTGCTGCTGCAGGCGGCTGTGACCCCTCAGAGAAGGTATGTAGGACGCTGCGCACCCAGCAACGCCCCACCAGCCAAAGGCTTGAACACATGCGTATGCAATCAAACTTCTGCGCCATCAGAAATGTGGGTCAATTCGGCCAGCAGGTGCCGATGCTGTCAACTCTGAATTCCCAGAGCCCGGGAAAGCTGGCACCTGACACCGCCCAAGGTGCACTGACATGTAACCCTTGCATTCCCTGTACACCCCTCACGGTCCCTCACTCATCTCCTGCCCTTACTGCTCACAGGGTATCACCATCGGCCTGGAGCTGTTTGGCGACTTTGGCCCCACCGTGTGCAAGTTCGGCCCCGATGCCCTGAAGCCTGTCTTGGAGCAGACCATCGACATCCTCCTCAAGCAGAGCCCTGAGCAGCTGGCTCGGCTGCCTCAGCTGGCTGAGACCGTGGCCACTGTTGATCCCGCCATCATCACAGTAAGTGGTGGGCTTTCACATGCTGTGGGCTTTCTCTCGCGGCGCCGCCTGCGCCAAAGCCAAATCATGTTGCTGCTGTGTGGTTGTGGAGCAAAGAACCATAGCGTTGGGACGCAAGGCAGAGTCACAGGGTGGGGTTGTTAGCCCTTATTTGGATGCTGAGTGAGTGAAGAAGCCCTGCCCTGATCTATGGCAAGCTGGTGCAGCACACGCCTGTCAGCGCTGTCTGCTGGGTTGCTGTGCGGTACAAGCACCGTTGACTCACCTCCTATGCTTGCGCTTTGTTTATATTGTGTGTGTCTCCTGCAGTCCCTGTCCGCCATCCCCCAGGCCACCCTGCAGGCGCTGCTGCCCGTGCTGTCTGGCATTGACTCGTCCAAGCTGACCGCCCAGCTGCAGCTGCTGGGCCAGCAGGACAAGGAGACAGTCGACAAGTTGATCTTCTTCCTCAAGAGCGTGAGTGACTGTCACCAACATAGTTCAAAAGTTCAATTTAGTACTACATGTGTGCGATGAAGGGTGACACCGCGCAGTAGCCTCACAACAGTGTGACGTCATTTGCGGCAGCCGCCGCCACTTCACTTGTGCTGAGCACACCCTGAAACCTTGCTATGAGCTCGGTGACCTGTCCAGCCGGCAGTTCCTCAACATGCACACACTGGATCAAGATCACAAGTACCACAGCACCCACAATCTCCCCACGGCCGTGCTGCCATGGTGTTTGTGACGCGCTTTGTGCTGCTGTCACTGCCGTGGTTACGTCGTTTGTGATGTGCAGGCCCCAACATCCCAGTTAGACCTGCTGATCGGCGTGTTCGGCAACCTGAGCGACAAGCAGATTGAGCAGATGGCAAAGCTGCTGGTGAGTCAACACTGACAAGGTTAAAAAGTCCAGGCTTTAGGCTCCCTTGTTTGCTAGCATTTGGGTTCAACCCAGCCAGTGGCTGTCCCTCGCAGCTTCATTGCATGCCGCCCTGCCATGCAATGCACAGATCTAGTTGCAGACATCCTACATTCATGTCGCGCCAGCTGCAGTGACTGACTGCTGTGTGTTGTGTCCCTCTGTCCTCGCCATGCTTTTATCCACCCGCAGAACGCACTGAGCCCCGGCCAGATCTTCCTGGCCATCCACCTGCTCGACGTTTTCGGCTTCAGCATCGATGCTATTGGCCAGCACATCCCCTCCTCCTCCCAGCGCAAGGGCGATGGATTCATGATCGGCGGCGTGAAGGTCGTGTACGAGAACAAGAACTAAGCGCCAATCAACGCCTACGCGGTGCGACTCGCCGCGCTTAACAGGGATGAACTCTACGCATCACGGTGGATGGCGGGATTTTGTTGTTTCTGACTGTTGACATTGACGCTGCTGGCGTTTCGGCCGGCGCAACCCTGCGACCCCCGCCTGCAGCTACACCACGGGAATCTGCTGCTGTTGATAAGGCCTTGCGCCTGCACCAAACGCTGCAAGTGGCTGTTCTATTATTGGGCCGACAGCTGCAGTGTCTGCTGGTTGGATTGTCTGCAGAAGCTGACGACTGAAAGCGTGCCTATGGGCGGCACGGTGTGTGCTGACTCGTGTGCAGGCAGCGTCCGACTAAAAGGAAGGACTGACTGCCTGTTAGTGAGGGTATGTGGCGGTGACTTCTGACTATTGACCTGACTTGAGGCGGTGTGGCGCAGGGTTGTTGACATGTGGGGTGGGTGCTTTATCCAACCAATTCAACCGCCATCTGTGCTGCGGAGATACGCAAGCAGCGTACCTTTGCGTGCGAGCCATGGTTGCTGTTTGCGCTTGTGCAACCAAAGCACTTCATTGTCTGTTGGTGCACAGCGCATGTATGGTTGTCGATACCCTGGTTCTTTGTACCGCATCAAGCATAGCTTGTGTTCAGGGCTGAAAAGGCATCCCTATACGCGCGTTTTGCATCATGGTGTCAAGCCAAAATTGTTGGATACTGTACTACAGTGCGGCAGTGCGGTATGATACAGCACTGGGGTCTTGCCGCAGCCCTACAACCACACAGGGCCTTGCATGTCACTTGCTGCTGTGGGGTTGCAACCTACAACCCACAAGCTGGCAATGCATGCAATGTTGGCTGCAGTACAGCACCCTCTACAGTGTGCTGTTGTGCTGTGATGCATTTGGGTATGTGAATTATGTGTTGTTGCTGCACCACCATTGTTGGTGGTGCAAGGCGTGGAGGGGATTGAATGTAACTGTGTGCTTCAATTTGAGTTGCATCTGTGCCTGTGGCGACGCTGCTTGGTGGGTGTGAAAGTAAGAATCATGCATGCTCATCTCGGCGCTTGCCACCAAGCAACCATCAGGCCTCGCCACCAAACCTCGCAAAAGGAAAGGACATGCCTGCTACTAGTAGACAGTCAGTAATCGTGCGCAAGGCGTGCCGTGCTAGCATCAGCAACCAACCAAACCCAAGGCCCTGCGGGCAGCAAGTCTGATCAGACACCCACCACAGAGTTGACCACCCCTCATCGTGTTGTGCCGAGGTCTTGCACAAGTACAGTCACTGCACAGGAGCCAGCAACTATGGCCAAACATAAACAGTGTCACATGTCACATTGTTGGATGGTTCATGCATTGCCTGGATGCACTCCCTGTGTCTACACACACCAAGTGTGCCGGCTTTCACATACGTCCACACACATGTACACCCTTGCTTGCCACATATGCTTCACTTGGTCTGCCTGCCAGGCTTTGTTGCTGTGGTGTGCAGCAGGTTATCAACTTCAACCTAGGTTGGAAGCACCATTTTCACACAGCAGTGAGCATTCATGAACCCGTGCCAGGGGCGTAACTGTGGCCCAACTGACAGTGGCTCATGGGCAGATGGAAATATGCCCCACTTACGCTGCTGCAATCCTTGGTTCCTTTCCTCAAGATGGTATCAAGATGCCACCCAGTGAGCATTTTGCACCAATCGAAGTGTACACAATGTTGAGACAAGGCAATTTGTTGTGCTAGTCTGGCCCATGCCTCTTCAGATTGCATCTGTAAGTCGTTTTATGAGTATTAAATTGTGAACTTGTCGTGAACTGTCGTTTTATGAGTATTAAATTGTGAACTATTCAACGCGTGGTTCCAATACTGGCCTTGCTCCAGCAGTGGCAGCTGTGGGGCACTGCCCTACACATGTGTATGAGATACCGCTGCCATGACTGTGTCTGCTCAGTCAGCAGGGGGTGCTGCACGGCCACCGCCGCTTCACTTAGCTGTTGTGATTTGTTAGTGTTAGATGTGATTTGAAATATACAAGGCAACATGCTCAAGACAGGACCAGGATAGATGCTTGGCACTAACAGTCTGTCATTTCTCACACCTCCCCGCTCTCCGCACTGACAAACACAGCTCATATGCAGATCGTGTAACGATGCATAGGTCGTGAAATTCGATGCATAGAGGTCATACAAGCCACCAAAGGTCACCGGGCGTGTCAGGTGCGTGAAGGGCTTGAAGCAAGTGCAGCAGCAGAAAACCCACAACAAGTTCGTTCAATGAAATGCAGCATCAACATGTGCAGTGAGCACAGTATGCTCAAATGTTCAAGTATGTGTTGCTTGCAGGTGGCGCCCGGCCCTACTAGTGCAGGTAGTATCGGAATGTATTGCCATCGTACTGTGAGTGCTTGCATGCGAGCCCTGAGCACCCTGCGCAGCCATGAGCACAGACCACATACATCCACAGCATTCTTCCAAGCAACAGCAGTACTGCACATGCACTGCAGGCCTTGCAGCAACTGCATACAGCAACCAACCGCCCAGCAGCAGCACTTGGTGCATATAAACTTGTCACACCGAGTGCCTGCAGGGCCCTTCAGTGCAGCAGCAACACAGAGCAACACCCGAGGACTACCCCCACGACAACGGCAACAACAACGGCAAACAAAGCTAAGTGCCATTGGGATGCAGTACAGTAACTCTGCACATCATGCACTGCACACCATGCAGCATCTGCAACTCTGTCCAAGGGTGTTTCGTAAGCCAGGCACAGTAAACGCGCCGTAGTGGGTGTCCGGCGGCACCTGCAGAAACACCCCTGGGCCGGGCAGTGTCTGTTGATGTCGTTGGTGAGGGAACTGGAAAGCCGTCAGGACGTGCCCATCGTACTTGTGGCTAACCAGCGTGCTACCACACACACAAGAGTGCATTTTAAACATGCCAGCTGCAGCTTGAGAAGTGACAGTCAGCTAGGCAGAGCTACGGGTAACTCTGCGCATATGCATGCACAATGCATCACCAGCTGTGCATGTTCTGTCAGCAGCAACTTAGTACAGGAGTGTTTTGTAAGACAGGCAGCGCCGTGCAGGAAACTGTAGTGGGCAACGGTGGCACCTGCAGAGCACCCCTGTACTAGGCAGTATGTCTCCTGTGTGCTGTCGGAGGTGAACTGGAAAGCCGTCTAGGCGTGCCCACCGCTCTGCGGCCTACCAGCGGGATACCACACACAGGAGACTGCATTGTGATGCATGCCAGCAGCAGCTTGCTTCATGCAGCCAGGGGTGAAGGTAAGCACACCTTTTGACTAAACTGACAGGTGCTCCTGTGCTGCTGTTGTCGCAGGTTCAACACCCTACCCCCCAAGGGTCAACACCCCTACCACAGAGCTTCAAAGCCCCAACCCCAAAGCTAAGTGGCCTTGCTTGGCAGCGTTTTGCACCAACAGCAGCACTGCATATGCACGGCACACCATGCATCACTTGCGCATTCAGCAGAGGTAGCAGCAACTCGGTCCAGGGGTGGTTTCATAAGCCAGGCACAGTAAACGCGCCGTAGTGGGTGTCCGGCGGCACCTGCAGAAACACCCCTGGGCCGGGCAGTGTCTGTAGAAGTTGTTGGTGAGGGAACTGGAAAGCCGTCAGGACGTGCCCACCGTACTTGTGGCTAACCAGCATGCTACCAAACACACAAGAGACTGCATATGACGCGCATTCGATGCACCCCTTGACGGTGTTGGTGAGGGAACTGGAAAGCCATGAGCGACATGCAATATGTGCTTGTGGCCTACCAGCGTGCTACCACACACAAGGGCCTGCATTTGATGCGCATTGCATGCATGCCAGCTGCAGCTTGCTTGCATGTACAGTCAGCACAGCACACTGGTAAGTTGACTAAACTGACAGATACTGCGGCTGTGCTGCTTTTGTCGCAGGTCTGCTGACTTTTGTGATTTGCAGGATAGCTACGGTGATGAAGGGATGATTGGGATGCGCGCCAGACAAGTTGGGCAGTTGCTGATGGCATAATGCATGTGCTTGTCTATGTGTGGAACTGTGACATGTAACAATACCAACAGTGACGTTAGGTGGCGGATCAGACCAAGTGGCAGAAATTTGCTTCTCACAGTACTGCGTACAGTAGTGCTCTGCAGACCGCACCCTTGATCAAGTCATGACTCAGCAAAGCATTGACTAAAATAAGCAATGACTCAGCAAAGTCTTGGATATTCAAAGCCGGCAGCCAGGGTCGGGCAGCTGAAACTGCTGCTGCATACCACACCACAGCGGCGACAGCACGCATGCACAGTGTGCAGGAAAGAAACACTCCGCAGAAGATTGAGTTGCTCTTTCACGCACTCCAATTGCAAGCGATACAATTGGTGCGACACACACCACCCACAGCGCAGGACTAACCCAACCTCAGCATACGTGGGGCAAAACACAGAACAGAAAGCACATGTTGGATCGCATGCTGGCGGCCAGCAGGCACCAATACCGCATCCCCTTCCACAAGAGACCTGAACAGCACATACACACAGGCATTTACAGGCACGTGACCAGCAGGCCACAGATTGCCAAAGAGCATGCGGACTCCCCGCCACGGCCCTCCTAGGTAAAGGGTTTAGGTGCAACATGTCAGCTAGCCAGTGCGCTATAGCTTGCGCAGCATGAACAACATGCTTGTGCAGCATGTGTCTGGCCCCCAACCGACATCACGCTTACGCATGTACACACAGCCGCTGACTCGGCAACATATGGTATGCTTCCAACGGCAAGGACAGTGTGGACAAATACTGGCAAAGCTCATTACCTGACAAACTACACTGGATGGTAGGTACTTGGGGGGGAAGTGCGCACTGCCACTACCACCAGCAACAAGCAACCTTGCAGCCTTTTGATTTGGGATAGCAACAATGCGGCGGTGTGGACGGCGCACTATGGGATGCATGCACGACCTTGCCAACACTACAGCACTGTTCCACAGGTGCAAAATTATGTATGCACACACCCATGCACTGTACAGTGCACCATGACAATAATCACCACATTCATCAGCATCATGCACACAACAAAGAGAGTCACACAACCTCTGTGCCAATTACGTAGCCCGCACCAAAGGCAGCAATCAGTTCACACCTGAACGGAAACCCTACTCGGGTCCAGGAAACATAACTACTGCTGGCACGCAGCTACCCAACCACCCAGATGGTGAAGGAATATAGAGGCTCATGACGGGCCCGCAACACTCAGTCACTCCCCACCCCCTGCCTCTGCTGCCTCTGCTGGGTGTTGACCATAGACGGCAGGGGCAGCAGCGGCGGCGCTGCCACCACGAGCAGCAGCAGCAGCACCATCACTGGCAGCAGCAGCAGCAGCAGCAGCAGCGTCGCTCCTAAGCTTGCTGCTGTTGCTGTTGGCAGCGTTGGTGGGCCTCCCTCCCGACCTCACAGCCCGGCAGCGCGACACTGTCACACCAGCGGTAGTGCTCGGCACACAGCCTCCACCACCACCAGCAGCAGCAGCAGCAGCAGCAGCATTGTCGCTGGCACCCGCTGCTGCTGCTGTTGAAGCTGGTGCCGCTGATGCCAGTGGTGCTTGGGGCTTGTTGGGCTGGTGTTGTGCTGCTGCTGCTGCTGCAACTGCCTCTGCTGGTGGCTGCTGCTGCATGAGAGCGTTCCCATTCACCGGCAGCTGCTGCTGCTGCCAGTCCATGGACATATGCCCGGATGACGTGTCCACATACGGCATGACAGCAGGCACGCCCGCCGCCGCTGCTGCTGCTGCTTCGCCAGCAAGCTCACCCGCCTCTAAAGCAGCGTAGTACTGCTGCTGCTGCAGCAGAACCAGCTGCTGTTGCTGCTGCTGCACCAGCCACTGCTGCTGCTGCAACAGCAGCAACTGCTCCTGCTGCTGCTCACCGTCTCCAACACTGTCAGCAGCAGCAGCAGCAGCAGCAGTAGCAGTAGCTTGTGCTCGCTGTCTACCCCTGCCCCTGCCTCTACCCCTACTCTTGCCCTTACTGCTGCTGCTACTGGTTGGAGTTGTGCTTGTCTTCCCCCTCCCCTGCCTCTGCCCCGCCCCCTCCCCCTGCTGCCTCCCCTGCCGCCACGTCCCCCAGCAGGGCCCTGCTGACCCTGAACAGATGCCTCCTCTGCTGCTGCTGGCAGCCCTCCAGCTGCTGCTGCTGGGGGCTCACCAGCTGCTGCTGCTGCTGCTGCCGCTGATGGATGCGCATCAGCTGCTGCTGCTGCTGCTGCTGATGGCAGCTTATCACCAGCCGCTGCTGCTGCTGCATCTGGCGTTGCGTCAGCAGCAGGAGCTGCAGCTGCTGCTGCTGGCTGTTCCACGTCTTCAGCAGGAGGTGCTGCTGGTGCTGGTGTGTCAGCAGCAGTCTGCATGCCAGCCTCGCCAGCATCTGCTGCTTCCCCTGCTGCTGCTGCTGCCTTCTGCTGTCCCTTATCGACATCATCACCGTCTACATCTGTGTATTTTGTCAACCTGTTTCGGCGCCTGCCTGACCTACGCAGCCCCTGCCCAACCACACTGACAACAGCAGCAGCAGCAGCATCTGCTGCTACTTCACCGCCAGTGCCAGCGGCGGCAGCAGCAGCAGCAGCAGCAGGGGCTGCCACTGCTGCCAACTCAGCTGCACCTGCTGCTGCTGCTGCTGCTGCATTTGGGTCCGTAGGACTAAGCCCCTCACTCTTACTGCCGCTCTCACTGGGCACACCCTGCTCCCCCTCACTCTCACTCTCACTCTCACTCATTTCCCCTAGCATTTCCTCCTCACTCTCACTCGTCTCATCCTCACTGGACCCCCGGGCGCGCCGGCCCCGTTTTCCCGCCCTTTTCTTTCCCCCCCTTTTTGCAGATCCTCCCCCCGCTGCTGCTGCTGCTGCTGACCCCACCACCAGTGATCTCACTCGAGTGGCAAACTTGGCTTTCAACCGCAGCTCAGGGATGCTGCAGGGCACCAGGTACTGCTGCTGCTGCTGCTGCTGCTGCTGTTGCCACTGCAGGAAGAGACCATAAAAGTCTGGGCTAGGAAACAGCTGAACAAACAGCAAACCCAGCTCAAGAAGCTCAGTAGCTGCCCCAAGCCGGGCCAGCTTTGCTGCTGCTCTAACAGGCTCCTTCTTCCTCACACCATGAACTTCACCCTGAGCAAGGGGCTGGACCTGGCCCGCCTGCTGGGCCAGGCTGGCCAAGGTGGGCCGGGCCCAGGCGTGAAATTTGGCGAGAAGGTCGTGCGAACTGGGTCGTTGGGGAGGGGCAGTGGGAAGGCGAGGGTGGGGGCAGGGGTGCCTAGCATGAGGGCGGCAGCAGCAGGGGGGCCAGGCGGCTGCTGCTGCTGCTGCTGTAATGTCCCCTGCTGCTGCTGCTGCTGCTGCTGCTGCTGCTGCTGCTGCTGCTGTGCCTCCTCCCCAAACAGGGCCTCTTCCAGCACTTGGTCCAATGCTGCATCCACACCGTGCCTGTCAGCACCACACACACCAGCGCCACCCTGCTGCTGCTGCTGCTGCTGGGTGGCGGCTGCGGCGGCTGCGGCGGCTGCTCGCCAAAGAGAGCCTCATCCAAGGCAAGCTCTAGGTCACCATCATCATCACCCCCATGCCTGAACTGCTGCTGCTGCTCTGACTGCTGCTCTGACTGCTGCTGCTGCTGCTGCTGCTGGTGGTGGTGATTAGGGGAGTATCCTGCAGCTAGCGCCAAGCCTGCATGGCCCCCAGCAGCAGCAGCAGCAGTAGTGCCGCTGCTGCTGCCTGGCATTGCAGCTGCTGCAGAACGATGGCCGCCAAACACCTCCCCCAACAGCCAGCCTGCTGACAACTGCTGCTGCTGCTGCTGCCGGCGGCTGCGCAGTAGCACTTGGGCAGTGACTTGGGGACCAGCAGCAGCAGCAGCAGGAGTGTGCTGCTGCTGCTGCTGCTGCTTTGTCTTGCTGCTGTTACTTCGTGGGAGGCGCCGACCTGAGGGGTCTAACCCCCTCACCCGCGGTAAGGGGGGGAGGGCGGGGGCCACACCCTCACTCTCACCGGTCCCCCCCGTCACACCAGCAGCAGCAGCAGCAGCAGCAGCAGCAGCAGCAAGAGGTAGCAGTGGGGGTAAGGGTGCGCCCCGCAAGGCAGCAGGTGTGTTACCAAACCCTGCCAGTGAGGACCCCTGCTGCCGCCGCTGCTGCTGCTGCTGCTGGTGCTGCTGCTGATGATGGTGAATGCATGACCGGGGTCGAACCCTCCTGCTGGCCCCCTCTTCCTCCTCCTCTCCCTCATCATGCTGCTGCTGCTGCTGCTGCTCTGCTCCAGCAGAGTCTTGCACACCAGCAGCAGCAGCAGCAGCAGCAGTGGCATCGCCAGCCTGTCGCTGCCGCTTCCTCTGGTGGTGCTGCTGCTGATGCTGACTCCTGCCAGCCCCCGACCCAGCCCCAGACGCCGCCGACGCTGCCGGCGCAGCCGCCGCCATTGCTGCCGCAGCCGCCGCCGCAGCCGCCGGCGGCTGCGACGGCTGGTGCAGTGCTGCCGCCAGCTGTACCACCTGCTGCTTCCAGGTGTGTGCCTCGTTGAACCTCTGTGCAAGCCATGCCATGAATGCCTTGTACACGGGGGGAGGGGGCAGCTGGGGGTGGTCGGGCAGCCCCACATACACACGGGGCATGGTTGTCTGTGTGTCTGGGGTTTTGCTGTAGTGATGCCAGCTGCAGCGGAACACATCCTGTGGGTGAAAAAGAGGAGGGGGGGGGGGAGCAGGCAGCAGGCAGAGTGAGAGCCCTGTTGTCATTTAGGGGGCAGGAAGATGTGGGTGTGTTGCTTGCAGTTGAAGCCATGGACGCCTTGTACACGAGGGGGTGGTCTGGTAGCCCCACATACACACGGGGCATGGAGGTCTGAGTGTCGGGGGTTTTGCTGTAATGGTGCCAGCTGCAGCGGAACACATCCTGTGCGTAAAAGGCGGGAAGTGGGGGGCGGCGGGGGGGGGGGGGGGGGGGCGCAGGGTGGGAGGCCTGTCAATGTCAAGAGCAGAGAACCCATGGTGTGTTTCTTTGTCAAACCAGATGTTATAACTAGGCTTGGGTGTTGGAGTCTTGCTGTAGTGATACCAGCGGCATTGGGGACTCAGTTCACTGGACTGGGTGTGTTAGCAGGGGGGTCGGACTGCTTGGTCGGCATCAAGGGCTGGGTGAGCGGCGCAGGTAGACGCTACTGTCGGCCCTTCCCCCCCTCTCCCCCTCACCCCCCCCCCCCCCCACTCACCCCCCCCCCCCCACTCACATTCCTGTGCTCCATCACTGCATCAGGGAAGGCCATCAGTATGTTGGCACAAGACTACTGCACACTCCCACACCACTGACAGGCCACTCTTGGCATCTCTGCCACCTGAACCAGCCCCCCCTCCAAAAATACAACTGCAACGCTCCAGTGTGCCGCTCATCCCCCACCCTTGAACCCACCCCAGCACTCTACCTCCCCTGCTGACACACCCCCTCATCCCCCCCCCCCCACACACACACCTTCCTCTCCTCCATCACTGCATCGGGGAAGGCCATCAGTATGTTGGCAAAGTCCCACACCACTGACAGACCACCCGCGCCAGCAGCAGCACCACCACCACTGGGTGCGACCCCCGCTGCTGCTGCTGCTGCTGCTGACGAGGACAACTGCTGCTGCTGCTGCTGCTGCTGGAGGCTCTCTCTCTGCTCTGCTGGCTGCACAGCGTCCTCACTTGTTTGATCCGCTGCTGCTGCTGCTGCTGCTGCTGCTGCTGGTGGTTGGTCCTCCTCCTCAGGGGCTGGGCCAGGGTGACCCCCACCTTCTCCATCAACTGCTGCTGCTGCTGCTGCTGCTGCTCCATCAACAGAAGCAGGGCTGCTAGACCTGCTGGGCCTGTCACGCTGCTGCTGCTGCTGCTGCTGCTGCTCTGTCTCGCAGCCGCCGCCTGAGGCGCTGACGCTACCCGACGCTGCTGCTGCTGCTGCTGCTGCTGGTCCGGTGTCACCCGTCGATGCTGCCGGTGACTGCTGCCGCTGCTGCTCGGCCGCCTTTACTGCAGAGTCCGTGCGCGCACTGATGCGATCCGCCTTGCGGCGACGCGTCTGCGCCGTAAACTGCTGCTGCTGCTGCTGCTGCTGCTGCTGACCTGGCGACAGCAGCGACGGCTGCGCTGCTGCTGCTGCTGCTGATGGTGACGGTGTCACAGGTGGCTGCTTGGATCGTGCTGTGTACTCCTGCTGCTGCTTGTCTAGCATGGACTGCTGGTGTTCCAACACAGCAGACACACTGCCCTGTGGGTGTGGAAGCGGCGGGGGGGGGGGGGGGGGGTGGTGGAGTGAGGGGGGGGGGCAGGGGGGAGGGGCGTGGTGGTAGCGGGGAGGAGTCTTGGTACTGGTTTGGCTCGCTTGCAGCTGCATGCCCAATGTTGTGTGAGAATGGTTGATTGAAGGGGCCAAGTAAGAGAAGGGGCAAGTATGACAGAGGGGGGGGGCTATGTAGGGATGCTGCTGTAATAGTCCAGCTGTTTGCCTGGTGTTGTTGGTTTGGCAGCTGGGTGTTTCGTTGCTTTGAACACACAAACTTGCTGACAAGACATGTCACCATGATGCTGGGAAGTAAGCAGGGTGCATGCGCTGACCCCAAAGCAAACATCCACCCACCAGTCCTCACACAACGAACCTGTATCTCACCAGTTTACTGAACCAGCTCCATGCCTGCTGCCGCCAAAGCCCCCCCCCTCTCCCCTCCTCCCAACACCCCCCTTCCCCCCCCCCCCCCCCACAACACAAAACTGTCTCACTGTCTCTCACCAGGTTCCTGTACCAGCTCTGCCTGCTGCAGCCTGATCTTGCTGCGCCCCCTTCTCCTCGCCTACTACTTGGCATGTGGCCCCCACCCCACCTCAGGT
Organism: Desmodesmus armatus; assembly: GCA_007449985.2. Lineage (NCBI taxonomy): Eukaryota > Viridiplantae > Chlorophyta > Chlorophyceae > Sphaeropleales > Scenedesmaceae > Desmodesmus > Desmodesmus armatus. The sequence continues at coordinate 389,222 of VIIQ02000662.1, forward strand.
GGGGAGTCATTGCCCCTCCCGCGCTGCCCCCCCCCCCCAACCACCCCCCATTAGAACTGTCTCTCACCAGTTTCCTGTACCAGCTCCACGCCTGCTGCAGCCGTATCTTGCTGCGCCCCGGCAGGCTCCCCTCAGCCAGCTTGTCCCACTTGATGCAGCCAAACGACGACAGGTGGCCCTCACAACCAGCAACGAGCGCAATGATCTCCTGTGTGTGTGTGGGGGGGGGGGATGGGCAGGAGTGTTGATTGAGTGGAAAGGACCGTGGGTGGGGGTTTCTGTACTGAGCGTACAGAAACTGGTCGCACCAATCAAGGCACCACAGGCGGCCCTCACAGCTAGCAAACAGCGCAACAACCTCCTGCGTGTGTGGGTGTGTGTCGGGGGGGGGGGCAGTGTTGAGGGACAGAGGGTGTGGATGCAGACACTAGCCAGCTTGTCCCACTTGATGCAGCCAAACGATGACAGGTGGCCCTCACAACCAGACACCAGCGCAATCACCTCCTGTGTGTGTGTGTGGGGGGGGGGGGGGGGGGGGGATGGGCAGGAGTGTTGATTGAGTGGAAAGGACCGTGGGTGGGGGTTTCTGTACTGAGCGTACAGAAACTGGTCGCACCAATCAAGGCACCACAGGCGGCCCTCACAGCTAGCAAACAGCGCAACAACCTCCTGCGTGTGTGGGTGTGTGTCGGGGGGGGGGGGGGGGGCGCAGTGTTGAGGGACAGAGGGTGTGGATGCAGACACTAGCCAGCTTGTCCCACTTGATGCAGCCAAACGATGACAGGTGGCCCTCACAACCAGACACCAGCGCAATCCCCTCCTGTGGGGGTGGGGGGGGGGGGGGGGGAGGGGGGAAGAGCAGGGTGTGTCTGTGTGTGTGTGTGTGGGGGGGGGGGAGCAAGTGTTCAGGGAGGCTGTGAGTGTTCAAAGTGTCAAGTGAATGAGTGGGTGGGGACGGGGTTGGTCAGCATGACCGCCTGCTGTGTGCCGGCACATGTGCTGTGCGAAGCGTGGTGTTGGGGGGGGGGGGGGGGGAGGGGAGGGTGTCAGTAAGCACTCATGCCCCACACATGCACGCGGCTGCTCCTGAGACGGTGATGGTTGGGTCATACAAAATGGTGTACTGAGTGTGTAAACAGAAAACGTTCATCCAACCGTAAAAGAGCCAGTTAGGACATCAAAGTACCGAGTGTGTGTTGGGGGGGGGGGTGCTCCTGTCTTGTCACACCTGTTCGCTGAGTGGGCTCCTGTCCAGGTCAGGGTTGAGCACGTGGACAAAGCGTTCCCTCATCTGACGCTCAGTGCGCCCCGGCACTGCCTGCTGCTGCTGCAGCAGCGCCCAGCGCCGCCCGTGTTGCGCAACAGCCTGCAGCAGCAGCAGCAGCATCATTGGAAGAGACAGAGTGGTGAAAGGAGGAATGCCTCCTATGGCTTGTAAATGAAGCATGAAGACCGCCACCGACAAAAAGGAATATATGTTGAGCCCTATTGAGCACCAGTGGGGTTCCCCAGTTGACCCATGCATGTTACGCTTGGAAGATGCATGTTGGAGGGGTTGGGCAGTGGCAATCCGGGCCACCAACAATGGCAAAGTCACTGGGTCTTCGACTTGCTCACTCTTTCGTTCACTCACTCACTCACTCACTCATTCATTCACGCACCCACGCACCCACCCACCCACCCACCAACTCACTCACGGGGTGCTGAGCAGCTATAATGCTGACAGAGCATGCACAATTACTGGCTGACAATATATGGCTACGAGTCAGAAACCCCACTCACCTGCAGCAGCAGCAGGTCCTCAGCAGCAGACCAGGGCCCAATGCGGCGCCCAGTGGACGCACACAACTGACGGTACACAGCCTTCACCTACACACACACACATGGTTGCGGGATGTTGTAAAAGCGCATGCATGTCTGCCGACGAGAAGATTCGTACTGCTCAACACACAAAGCGGTGAAGATGGCAGGCAAATATCACACAACTTGTGTTGTCAGCTTCTGACGGGGGTGCGGGGGAGGGGGGGGGGGAGAGGGAGCAGGAAAGACGACAGCAGCCACCCTCCCCTGCGCACAGTCCCTCCCCACAGTCCCTCGCCCCTGCTTTTCCACAAAAAGAGCAGCCTGTTCCATACCTGGTTGTGTGTGAGCCCCATACGTGTAGATATCTTGCCCCAGCTGTGGCCATGCCTCGCAACCAACTGAAGCAGCTGATCAGACAGCTCATCAATAACACCATTATCTGCTGCTGCTGCTGTGGGGTTGTCCCTGGGGGCCTCCAATGACTCATCATGTTCGTCATCATCCCCAAAATCATCCCAACCCTGCTGCTGCTGCTGCTGCTGCTGGTCTGCATCGCTGCCCTCCAGCCCCTCACTCTCCCACCCCTCACTGCCTGCATCTCCCCTGCTGCTGCTGCTGCTGCTGCTTCAGCAGCACCCCCAGAGAAGGAAGCAGCAGAGTCCCGCCGCAGCAGCTCATGCCGCCGCCGCTTCTGCTGCTGCTGCCCCCCTGCTGCCACATCCTGCTGCTGCTGCTTTCCAGATCTCAGCGAAGCAGCAGCAGCAGCAGCAGTGGCTGCTGTCGATGCTGCTGAGCGTGGTGGTGGCAGTGGGTTGTGTGTGCTGCTGATGTGTGTCACCCATGCCTTGACCACCACTCCAGGGTGTCGCCCTGTGCCCAACTCAGCAGCAACACGAGCCCAGGAGCTGGTGCCGTGAACCTGAACAAGCTCACTGTGGCATACAAAGGGCGGGGGGGGGGGGGGGAAGGTTGTGTACGTGTTCACATCGAGGGTACATGCAGTAGACAGGCATACAATATGTGTTGGGGTGGGAAAGGGGGGGGGGGGGCTGCAGCAACATGAGCCCAGGAGCTGGTGCCGTGAACCTGGACAAGCTCACTGCAGCAGGGAGGCAAAGTGGGCGGCGGCGGGGGGAGGGGGGGAGCAAAGGGGGGGGGGGGGGGGGGGGGGGGAGTTAACAGATTGGACACATACAAAGCATGCAAGGGTGTGAAGGCAGGGGCGGGGGGGCGGGGGGGGGGGGGGCAACATGGGCACAGGAGGTGGTGCCATAAACCTGGACAAGGTCACTGTTGAGGGGAAGGGGGGGGGGTGCATAAAGGGGCCACGTTTGAGCTGAAGCAGCTGTTGATTACAAGCAGGGGCAGGGGTGGGGTGAAATAGGCATGGGTTGCTGGGGCGGTGCAAGGAGCCAGAGGCAGTGCAATGATGAACAAGCTGCAAAAGACTTCGTATTGGTTCCACTTTGAGCCTCACGTTCTTCATGAACCCACTCCCCCTTCTCCACCCCCTCCCTATCCCAATGTCTCCCCCCCCCCCCATGCTCCCCCCCCCCCCCGCCCCACCATCTGTCCCCCCCCCCCCCAAAAAACCCACCTGAGCTTCATGAGTTCCTCCTGTGACCAGGACTGCAGTGCAGTGAGGGAGCAGGAGCACTCCCAGTGACGACGAGCCTCAGCAGCAGTCCAGCCCTACAGGGCACGACACAGCATGACACAGCACGACACAACACAGAATGCAGCAGTAGCGGGCAGCAACAGCAGCAGCAGCAAGGGTGTTGGGCCATCACCAGAACAAGACTGGTGGCTACTGACAGTACACGGGTGCGCAGGCAAGGAATGTAATCGAATGTGAAAGGAAGGGTGCTAATATATGTGAAAGCCCCATGAGCAGATCTGCTCGCTGGCTAGTGCGGGGAAGAGGGTTAACCCCCTGCAATATTGGTATTGGTATTTGTAACCCCCCTGCCTGTTGCCCTAACAACAACCAGCACCCGCCCCTATCCATGTGCCTTACCCCATAGCCCGCCCTGCACCCAGTGACCCAACAGCCACCCCCTCATCTGGACCCCCCTTCACACACCCTACTCAAACCCCACTTCTCCCTTCAGGAGCCTCCCCTCCCCCTCCCCCCCCCCTCACACACATACCCTGCAAGAAACCAAGATCTCCAGACTCACTGTGTGTCTCAAGTCAGCTGCAATCTCCTCCCAGGCATGTTTCCCAGCCCCTCAATAGCAGCCCGCACCGCAGGTTCCAGCGTGTTGCATCCCTCAGCCCGTTCATGCCCCTCCCCAACCCATCCCTCTCCCATTGATTCGACAGCGCGCCCTCTCGACCCCTTCAAGTACCCCCTCTCCCCCCCCCTCACCGTGTGTCTCAGGTCAGCTGCTATCTCCTCCCACGCCTGTGGTGTCAAGCCCTCGATAGCAGCCCGCACTGCAGGTTCCAGCAGTGTTGCATCCCGCAGCCGTCATGCGTGTCTGGAACTCCTGTAACGCGGCCAGGCTGGCTGGGGGGCTGTCCAGGCGACCCATGCGCACTTCAAGGGCCTGCAATAGTCACAACAAAAACAGGATTGCACACGATGATTGCGAGTGTTGGGACCGGTGGGGGGGGGTTTGCTGGATGGGGGAGGAAAGTTGACCGCTTGCAGGGCTGCCAGGCTGGCTTAGGGGCTGTCCAGGCGAGCCATGCAAACTTCAAGGGCCTGTGGCAGATTAGTAGAACAGAGCAGTCACACTGTCACATGGGTGTGTGTGTTCTTGCCAGTTTGCAAGTGGGGGGGGGGGGGGAGCGATTTTGAGTATGGGGTGGTGCTGGGGGGGGGGGGAACTCCTTTGAGGCTGCCAGGCTGGCTGGGGGGCTGTCCAGGCGGGCCATGCGGACTTCTAGGGCCTGTGGCAGCATACACAATGTGCAATACGATATTTTGATTGTTGAAATAGGGCGGGGGGGGGGGGGGGGGGGCGGCCAAGAGGGGGGCATACTGAGTGGGAAGGTCAACTTCCTGCAGGGCGGCCAGGCTGGCTGAGGGGCCGTCCTGGCAAGCCATGCGAGTAAGGTTATATATTCAAGGGCCTGCGGTAAGGTTATACAATAGAAACACACTGAATACTCAAGTGTGAGTGTTGAAACATGATATGTGTTGGGGGGGGGGGGGGGGGTAAGGCGTGCTGGCTGTAGAGAAAGGTTGAACGGTTTGCAGGGCTGTTAGGCTGGCTGAGGGGCTGTCCAGCTTCTGAGCCATGCCAACTGAGCCATGCCAAATTCAAGGGCCTGTGGCAACATAGACAGGGTGGCCAAATGTGGTGTGAGTCTTGCTGCGAATTGGGGGGTGAGGGTGTTATTATGGAACAGCGGGGAGGGAGGAAGGGCCGGGCAGGGCAGAAGAAACACGGAGCAAGAGGTTTGTGTCAGTGTGTGATGAGACCCCCCCCCCTGGTCGCTCTCCCCCCCCCCCTCCCTGCCAACAACAAAACCCACCTGCAGCTCATGTTCGTATATTGCCTGTATGGCAGCCCGTCTGACCCTGTCCCTCAGGTCTGCCTGGTGCTTGGGGGTGCGGTACCCTAGCTCACGTGCCCACAACCGCGGCAGCAGCGGGTAACCGCCAGACGACACCAGCGCCTGAGCGGCGGGGGGGCAGTGGGGCACAGGAGCCACCTGAAGTACCACCAGCAGCAGCAGCAGCAGCAGCAGCAGCAACCAAACCTCAAGACGAATAGTGCGAAAAAAAGAGGTGTAAGAGAGGCCAGACACAATTTGACCAGACACCACTAGGGCCTGGGCAGCAGGGGGCAGTGGAGCACACGATTCATCTGGACGCCAGCAGCAGCAGCAGCATAAGGTGTGGAGCACGGTTTGGGCAGCGGGCAGAGCCTCCTTTGTCCTCTATATTTGAGTTGAATCAAGCTTTCGCCGTTGTGTACCCAGCAACACTGTGTCCTGCTGCTGCTGCTGCTGCAGCCTGTCATCACTCCCCTCGCCCCCCCCCCCCCCCGTGCTAGTGCTGCCATGGGGTCAAGGAAAGTTTGTCTCACTCCTTCCAGTCATCCAATCTCCCCACGAGGAACCATGTGTCCCCCCTCACCCTCCCTGTCAACATCACTTCCCCCCCTTCCACTCACCCTTTGTCTTCCAAAA
>VIIQ02000663.1:0-22399 GCA_007449985.2 Desmodesmus armatus
GACCAGGCGCGTGCGTCTGCACTGCTGCACCAACTGGCGCATGACAGGGGCTCCGCATGCCAGATCATGTGTGTCACCCACAACTATGGCTTCCAAGAGAGCTGCGATGGTTTTGTGCGGGTGACCAAGTCTGCAGCAGGACACAGCGTGCCAGCCGACCAAGGTGCCAGCACTAGTGCAGCGGGCGCGGGAAGGGTCGAGCAGAAGAAAGGCAGCAGAAACGTTGCCAAGCAGAGTGCAGGCCAGCGCACCGCAGGGAAGGGACGAGGGGAACAAGGTGATGCTGCTGAGGGGCCCGCAAGCAGGAAGGGTGGAGGCGGGAGGGCCAAGCGCGTCCGCTTTGCTGCCAGCACTTGAAGTTCTGGACAATGTAAGACTGTGTGGTCGTCATGAACCACATACCGCTTCTTAGGAGAATTCTTTTTGCATGCAATCATTTTCGCAGCCATGCAGATTCACATACTTTCCTGCCACTCTCGCCAGAACAGCTTTTTCAAACAACCAATCAAGTGGGCACTGGCTCGCTCGTGGGCTCGGCGGGGATCACCATCTCGTGAAATATCTCGATTCCGAACCTGAAATCTAACTCTGCATTCTTGTAAAGATTCCCCTCCCCCTACTCACGGATAATAGGGTCAGTAATTGGCATTTCATGTAATGCATTGGAAAATAAGTTGGCTCACTGGTTGGAGGCCAGCCACACTATCTCCAACTGCGAGCAAAGCAGTGTTGTGAGCTGCCAACATGGTTTGGTAGTAAAAGCATATTTATACCTAGAGGTCACAATGCAGGCTTGCGATCATTCCATGATTTGGTGCCTTCGTCACGCAAAAGTTCCCTGGATCATGAGGCGATGCCTTTGTCACTTGACACAAACACAAACACACTCCAATAGCACCATGTGCCCAGCCGCACCCCATAAGGAATGGCATGCCAACCAGCAAACACACATTGTGCCGAGTAGGACTGCACTTGGCACACAGCAACACATTGTGCCCAGGCGCATTCCAGTCAACGGGACATTGCACTTAGCAACACGCTATAGCACATGTCAGCAAGACAAACTGCACTTGCTATGCCAAGCAGTGACCAGAAGACGTCAGCACCACCCTGTGCCAAGCAGCCTTGCACAATGAATGAATCCAACCATCATTCTGCCGGCACCTTCCAGTGAAGCGCCGTGCTATGCTGTGCTGTGCAAGGATGTGCTGGGCCTGACGAGCCTGCACGACAGGACCAGACGTGCCCACACCCGAAACATTTGCCATTGTGGAGGTCATGCACTACATGTCTGCTTCATCCACGCTGTCATCCTCTGCTCCCTCTGACATCTGCAGGCGCCGTGCACCACACAAATCTAAGCTATTCAAGAACTGCTGCATCAGCTGCTTATCACAATTTGGTGAGCCCCACGCTGTGTCGGGCAAAACAACACTGCCTTTGGGAACCCATTCTTGGACCTCTGCATTCTGGATTGCAAGGGCAGCATGGAAGCCACACAGGCGGCGCGATGGGCGAGCCAAGCGTGGCAGCTTGAGCTTGCCACCATGGATGTCTTGCCATCGTATGCTCTTGCCAGCGTTGCCAGAGATGTACTGCTGCCTTGGGTCATCCAGAAAAGGAGGGTACAGAACATGGACCTACAGCAGCAAATATGCATTGACAGTGGTGTTCCTTAGATCAGCCCTTGCTGTCAGAAACACCTTGGTCATCCAGGTGTTGCTATAGTGTGGGCTGCATGGAAGCTGGCATGGGATACCAGGAGGGGCATTCATCTTGCAACTCGACACATCGAGTGATCTACCTGGTGCACGGCTGCTAGGTAGTGCTGCAAGTACTTGACTGCTTAAGGCTCTGCATGCAGGCAACTGCTCAGCACACATGGGCACTAAGTGACTAACTTCATCACCAGGGCTACTGCCACTCAACCACCTTGTAATCATCAGGACCCTCTGGTAGCACAATCCACTGCCACTTGTCAAAGGCCCTCTCAAGCTGTGACTGCATGATGATGATGTTGGAGGGATCATGGAGTGTGATGCCAACCTTGGCCTGTAAAGCAGAGATAGGGCAGTCACACATTTTCACACGGGTGAATGATGCCAAAAACAAAGCCACCTGCATGGAATGCATGATGCCCCCGAAAAACTGGCTCCAGTGTTTTACAAAATGCTCCAGTCAAAAAGCTAAAAGCGTGCGAGCTTTTCTTGAACGCAACTGCATTGACCCGTGCTTGTTGGCAGGAGGTTACTCACCAGCCAACTCTTGGGCCACTGCTGCCTGTAAATGTGCCCTGCCACCAACTCCCCCGCACTGCACTCCATGCCTGTGACCATGCATGTGTATCCTCCGTAGGAGCTGGAGCCATAGTAAAACACCAACGCCCCGTCACGATAGCGTTTGAGCTCCTTGCTGCTGGCGATAGAGGATGTAGGGTGAAAAAGATCCAACATGAGCCCTTGGTAGTTCTGCTGCTGCTCGGTCAGCAGCTGCTGCTGCTCGGTCAGCAGCTGCTGCTGCTCAGTCAGCAGCTGCTGCTGCTCGGTCAGCAGCTGCTGCTGCTCAGTGTGCTGCTGCTGCTGCTCAGTGTGCTGCTGTTGCTGCTGTTCCTTCACGGTTTCCAATAGGTACCGCTGCTGCTGCTGCTCCTTGAGGATCTCGGAAAGCCCAACTGCACCAACTGCACGATGCAAAGACAGACATGCCAGGTTAGTCGCTGAATGCACGTGACGGCAATGGCAGGCAAATACTTGCCAGACAACGTACAGGAGAAAGCGGTGAATGCTGATGATGCCATTGCTTACCATCCTTATTGCATACTCAAGAAACCGGTGTTGCTAGTCAATTCGAGCACCAGGTGCTGGCGTATTGCATATGGTGGTGCGCAGGCAATGCGCTGTTTCCAGGTTGCAAGAAGACCTTGTATCACTCACCTGCTGCTGCTGTGGGACAATGGAAGAAGCCAGGCAGGCAGGGTGCATCAAGGATGTGGGGGGCAAGCCATGCAGCGAAGGTCAAGACATGGTCGCTGTTTGAACAAGGGCATGCAGAGCAGGCGCTGCAGAGCTTCTGTGCAAAGTCAGGTTGAGCACCAGCAGCTGGCACCTAGCATATGATGTTGCGCGGCAAAAGTCAAGCATGGATGCACAAGCAGGTTGTCACAAGGGCCATGACAAAGTCCTGCACCATCTCACCTGCTGCTGCTGTGGATCATCCGCAGATGAGGTCAAGGGGTACATGCAAGGACACAGGGGCAGGGCACATAGCAAAGTGACAACCACAAATGCAGTGAAGTGCAGGGGCTGTGGGCTGTTCTGGAACTCTTCCATTATGCCTCAGCCCTCCACAACCTTGGTGATCCTGTGGTAGCTGACACGTTGCCAAATGCAGGTGCTTTCGCCAATCTTGAAGCTAAAGACTGCTGCTGCACTGAGTCCGCGTTGATTTACAAGCAGAAGAATGCAATGCTGGGTCTGCAGGTTGCATATAATGTGGTACCACCCTACAGCATGCTACCAGCTGCTGCAACAGCCTCGGGGCAGCATGTTGCTGCTGCTGTCTCATCTTGCAGACCTGCTCTGCTGAAACCTTGCTCGGAAATGGAGTTCTCTGTAGAACATTTGCTCAAAAAATAAAAGGTTGGCCACTAGGAGACCAGCACCCTGGCTGTGTGCCCAACCAGTCGCACCTGACTGCTGCTCAGCAGTCATCAGCAACAGTTTCTGCTGCTCCAGCGCTGCCAGGCGTTGCTGTAGTGCCACCTCCTTGTCTCCTGTGGCCCCTTTCAACTGCTGTTCCACCTCCCTGATTTTGGCGTCCAGTGCCTTCCGCTCCTCTGCTGCATCTACTGCTGCAGCCATCCTGCTTCCTGCAGCACGAAGACGCCCATGCATGGACATGAGATGATCATTTCTACGCATTCCAATATGTTCTGCTGTGTTGACAGGGCTCCTGCAACGTTGACGGAAGCAAACCTGGGTTCCAGAGCTGCTACTGAAGAATGCTGTCCAGCAAACAGGAGTGTCTTGGAGCGCTGCTCGTTGCTCTTGCCTCAAGTTTCTTTAGGCTACCTAGCACCTCTAGAAAAGCTTCCAATCGTCTCAGATAACTTAGTGAACGCTCTGACCTCCGCCAGCATTGGGCAAGTCCTGCTTCCCTGGGCTGCCAACTGCTCCAGCAAATACTGTTCACATGAACGAAGACATTGCAATGAGATGAGCAGCAGAAACGAAGGCAGAAAAGTAACATGCCAGGTGAAACCCCAATGCTCCCGACGATAGGGGGAAACCAGAATGCGCAATTTCCCTTTGTGGGTGTGAGCGATTCATTTCATTTGATCATATCATTCCGCATCCTCACCTGACGACTCTGACCAACCTTGGACTGCACCGTCGACGCTGGGGCCCTCAGAAGCCATGACATCAAAGTGGCTATCAATAAAAGACTGATCACGCTCAGGATCAGCACCGTAGACCAGACCTGGCGTCAGAGGCAAGGGATCCCTTGTTGCCCCTGGCCCAGTCTCACTGCCCAGCCGGCGGACGTGCTGGATGCCCAGGCTAAATCGACCTATTGCACATTGATTGCTTGCAGGACGCATGCTTGAGGCCTGCCACGGCCCCAGGACGCCCAGAACTTGGAGGCAAGGCTCCTGGCAGCAGGTACGTTCTGTGCGGACAGAGAGCCTTGGTGGCGCAGCAAAGGCGACACCAGACATATTGTGTTGGTTTTGGTACCGATCACTGCCGCAAGCGGGCGATTGTGGCACGCAGCAGGCCAATTGCAGGCAACACAGCTGGGTGCTGCTGGCAAGCAGTGGGGAGGTAAACAGCTTTCCACTGGCCGTGAATACGCACAAACACGGCTGGTCAGCACTTCTATGCAGCATGTCACGTCTGAAAGGCGTTCTGCACGGTGGCCAGCACACCTGGCCATGGGTTGTCCGGAAGTGCTGCGCACAAACAGTGCGCAAAACAAGGGGAAGTTGCATGCCTGGTGGTGGTGCATGACGACAGTAAGAACCGTCATTCGGGCAGCTATGACAAGCTTGAGTGACCAGGTCGCTGTTACATGCACCTCGCAGGTGTGTCTACACGTGGGGAGAGGCGCTGGTGTGCTGCTGTGCGCAGCTGTGACAGAGGGCATTGCCTGCACACAGGTGTGCCTCGGCAGCAGTTTGAGACTAGCTGCGTCTTCATTGGCTTTGACGTCAGCATGTTCCTCCGCACGCACTGCCAGCACGGTGGCTCCAGCACAGCATGCGCACAGCCCCACATGCTTCTGTACCCTCCCTCAACCTGCAGGAATTGTCCTGCAGCATCCTGATAGCAGCATTGACCGCAGGCCAACACCTGCAGGGCCATATCGGAGTCCCGTGTCAAATGCTGACGCTGATGGAGTACGAGGGTGACTCACTGTGCCCTGTCGGGGCGTGTGCTGATCCTGTGTGTATGTCTGCAGGACAGCTAGCGCCTGCGCAGGCCTGCACCACCAGGAGATGAAGACTGTCCAGGTGTTCCTCAATGGAGTCCTCACCAACTGGCAACACTACGTGTTTACCGACCCCCAAGATGCTGCCTACATGCAGCACACCCTCAACCAACAGCTTGGCAATACTCTGCCTGCGGCTAGTCTGGCCCGCACAGACGGGCTGTCAGAGCTGCTGCTGCCAGGTGAGGATCTACCTTTGTTGCCATGCCAACGCCAGAAACCATGTCCAGAACACACCCATGGCTGCAGGTGGTGGTATGCACCCTCTTTGACTGTGTGGGGCTTTTGTTTGGCAGCACTTTGCACCTGATGTGCATGCCCAGCGCCACAATTGGAGGAACAGCGGACTCCCAAGGTTGCGTGTGGACATGTTTACACCACCCACCAGGTGGCTAGTAGCCTCAACGCTGATGACAGGCGCTCACTGATGTACTACATCAGTAATACTGCAGGTCGACCTTCCTCCAGTACACCATCATGCCACCACTTGAATGACCGCCAACACTCCCTGGCCGTGTGCATGCCCTGCTGTTGTCGCGTCTCCTGCAGATGGGCGCGTTACTAGACGGTTTTTCATTGACGGAAGCGAAGAGAGGCTGACGCTGGCAGATCTGCTCAAAAGGCTTTCCACCAAGAGGTCCATGCCCCACGCTGCTGCAGCTGCCAGCGATGCATCGGGCAGCGTGCTGGGCAGCCAGCGTGCTGGCGGCAGGGCCAGCTCAACCCCCTCAAAGAGCAGCATGCAGCCAGCAGCAGCCCCGCCTGCTGCTGCTGCTGCTGCTGCATCCCCTGCCGCAGCTGCGCATGGTCGCCGTGCGCGCGGCAGGAAAAGCAGTAAGCAAGCCTCTGATGCAGCAGCATCCCAGGCAGCGCCAACACAGCAGCACGCAGCAGCAAAGCTGGCTGCAGCACCACCAGCAGCAGCACCCCGGCCTTTGCCGTAAACCCTGGCAGGGTTGCAGCAGGCGGCAGCATGGGCCGCAGCAGCGAGACAGCAGGACGCAGCAGCGCAGCAGGCGGTGGCACAGGCAGCAACAAATGGTCAGCAGGTGGCGGCAGCAGGGGTCCTGACCGCTCCCCCCTGTGCTACGCTGTCCTGATGGGCCCGGCAGGCTGCAGGACGCTGTGTTTGGAGCCCTGGCAGCAGTCCCCTCTGGCGGCAGCCTGGCGCCTGTGGCAGCAGCACCCTCAGGTCAGCATGGTGGGCCCGGTCCTCTCGCAGCCAAGGCCGCAGCCCCTGCCTTTGCAGATGCCTCCGCAGGACAACAGGCATGTCTGGCAGCTGCTGTTGCAGGCTATAGTGGTGGTGGCAGCGGTGCTGCGACAGCTGCGGGCAGCTGCAGGGTGCCTGCAGCTTTCTCGCTGCTGCCTGCAGCATCTGCTGCACCAGCTCAGCAGCCAGGGCAGCTGCTGGCCTCTGTGTTACCACGAGGTGGTGCTTCTGTGTCCCATGCAGCCCGGCTGGCAGCATCAGCAGCAACTGCAGCCCTCTCAGTGCCCTCTCAATTTGTACCAACCCCACACTCGGAGGCATCAGCAAAGCAGCAGGAGGCCTCGAAGGTAGCAGGAAACATTCAGCAGGTTGCAGCAGCAGCAGCAGCATCGACAGGTTACCCTGTGCTACCCTTCCAGGATGGGCCTCTGCATGAGACCGCGCTGAGAGTGTCGGCTGCACCCAGCAGCAACAGCAGGGGTCCAAGTGCCCAGCAGCACCACTCTGAGCAGCAGGCAGCAGCGGGCGTGGCAGCAGTCCTGCCTGGCAGCAGACCATCCCCTGCAGCATTAGCAGCTTGGTCCTGCAGCTGAAGCGCAATGCCACCTTGGCTGCAGCCGCCAATGCGGCATCTGCAGCTGCAGGAGCCAATCCTGCTGCTGTTGCTGCATCCTCCAGAGGATCTGGTGGTGCTGCTGCTGCGGGTACTGCAGGCTACAAGCCGCTTGTTGGCAGCGGCAGCAGCAGGCCAAGCGTTCAGCAGCAGCAATTCGTGCAGTTGTCAGCAGAGGTTGTGGCAGCAGCTCGGCTGCGTGCACAGGCAGCACAAGCAGCGACCGCACAGCTTTTCCTGCCAGCAGGTCAGCAGGTGGCTGCACAGACGGCAGCAGCAGCAGGGGCCCTCAGAGACATTCACGTGCCACGTTTGTCTGGGCTTATCCAGTCTGGGGTGCTGGCACAGACTGCTGCAGCCTCCAGCAGCGGTGACACCATTCAGCAGCGTCAGTCTGTGCAGCTGCCGGCACAGATGGCAGCAGAGATGCAGGCAGCAGCAGAGCCTGAGGCTGCAGCACAAGCAGCGCTGCTGCTAGCAGCAACGCGTCAGAAGTTTCCAGGGCAGCAGGTGGCATCGTCATCTAGAGGATCTGGTGACGATGGTGGTGGTGGTGGTGCTGCTGCTGTTGCGGCTGCTGCAGCTGGCAATCATAGCGGCAGCAGCAGGTCAAGCGCCCAGCAGCAATCCATGCAGCTGTCAACAGAGGTTGTGGCAGCACCTCGGCTGCATGCAGCAGCACAGGCTGTAACAGCAGCTCGGCTGCGTGCAACAGCAAAGGCAGCACAAGCAGCGACAGAAGATTTTGTCATGCCAGCAGGTCAACAGACGCCTGCACAGACAGCAGCAGCAGCAGCAACGGCCCTTGAAGCCAGCCACGTGCTGCATTTGGCTGGTCCTCTGCAGTCTGGGGTGCTTGCACGGACTGCTGCAGCCCTCAGCAGGGGTGCAAGCGCTCAGCAGCGCTGTTCTGTGCAGCTGCCAGCCACGGCCGCCCTGGCAGCGTTGATGCCGAATCACAGCCTAGCTCAAGCAGCACCACCTTTGGCACTGCAGCGTGCAGCTGCCGCAGCTGCTGCGGCGGCAATCTTCAGTGGTTCTACCAATGGTGGTGGTATCGCTGGTGCAGGGGCTGCCTGCAGCAGCCGCAACCGCTCAGCAGAGTATGATACAGCCGGCAGCAGTCATTGCTGCCAGTAGGCCCCCAACAGCAGCAGGGGTCGCTGCAGCACAAGCAGCAGCAGTGCAGCAACAGCTTGCAGCAGCAAAACAGACCACAGCAGCAGTTCCTGGAGCGTGCCCAGCGATACGTTACGCTTGGCCCATGTCGGATGCCCCACTTGCTGCCAGCAATAGCAGCCGGGTCAATAAGCAGCAGCGACAGTTACAAAACCAGAGTCACACCACGGTGCTGCAGTCAGCAGCGGCCCTGGCAGCAGTCCTGTCTGGTGACAGCCTGGTGCCTGCTGCAGCAGCACCCTTGGCCCTGCAGCATGGTGGGCCCCGCCCTCCTGGTGGTGTGTCTTCTCCCACAGAGGCAGCAGCCGCTGCTGAGGCAGCACAGCAGCTGCTACCACGAGGAGTGGCTCAACAGGCGCAGGCGGCTGCGCTGGCGGTGCCAGATGCAGCTTTCCTAGCGGGATTGCCTGAAGACGCCAGGGAGGCGTACCTGATGCTGCAGCCTGCTGGGTACCCTGCTGGGCACCTGGTGGGAACCAAGTCTGCAGGAGATGCTCCAGGCAGCATACGCCGCAGGGCCACTGGCCAGCAGCAGCAGTCTATGCAGCTGTCACTGGCGGCATTAGCAGGACCTCAGCTGGCCAGCAGCCTGCTTCCTGCAGCAGATTCTCCCTGGCACTTGCAGCAGTCTGCAGGTGCCGACTCCATTGCACAGCAGGCACCTCTGGGGCCTCCAGCTGCTGCGTGGCCGTTTGGTGCCAGCGGTGCTGCTGCGGCTGCTGCAGGCCCTGCAGGCACATGCGGCATGTGGGCTGCTGGTGCTGCGGCTGCAGCAGCTGCTGCGGCCATGTGCCCTGATGATGCTTGGCCATCTGCAGGGCCCCTGCATGATGACAACCCTGCAGCAGCAGCAGCAGCAGCCAGCAGCCCCGGGCCCTCACCCAGCTGCTTTGACCCAACCAGTTCTAGCAGCTCGGATGATGATGCTGGTGATGATGATTATGTGCCTGCCTGTAGGCGCGGCAGTGCTGCTGGACGCTGCCGCACACGGCAGGCGTCTGGCTCACGCAAGCCAGCAGCCAGTGCTGCAGCCCCCCTGCAGCGTCGTCCAAGGCAGCTGGCTGCTCCCGCGCGTTTAGCTGCACCACGCGGCAGTGCAGTGGCAGCAGCAGCGGCCTCATCTGATGATGATGCTTGGCCCTCTGCAGGCAGTGACCCTCAGGGTCCTCCTGCTGCTGCTGCTGCTGCTGCTGCTGCTGCTGCTGCTGCTGCTGCTGCTGGCACGTCGTCACCTAGCTGGTGCAGCTCAAGCAGCGGCAGCGACTTGGACGATGACGACTACATGCCTGGCTGCCGGCGCGGCGGTGCTGCTGGATGCTGCCGCAGGCGGCAGGCGGCTGGCTCACGCAAGCCAGCCACCAGTACTGCAGCCCCTGGGCAGCGTCGGCCTGGGCAGCTGCCTGCTCGTGTGCTGCCACAGCCAGCGGCAGCGGCCTCTTCTGATGATGGATCAGACAGTGCTGATTCTGAGGAAGAGGATTGTCCGCCGCTCAAGGCTGCGCGCATGTGGCGCAAGGAGCACGGTGAGGCTGAGCCTGGGCGCGCCAAGCGCAGGGCAGCGCGCAAGAAGAAGCGGTTCCTGCAGGCGAAGCAGGCAGCAGAGGATGCAGCTGCTGCAGCAACACTGGAAGGCACGGCTGCCAGAAACCAACGGCATGCCAACCGGGAGCAGCAGCAGGAGCAGGAGAAGAAGCAGCAACCACCAACGGGCAGCCGCCAGAGGCGTGTTGGCGCACGGCAGCAGCTGTGTGGTCGCCAACAGGGCTCGGCAGCTGCTAAGGATGCACCCAGAGGTGCCACTGGCAATGCATCAGCATCAACAGCGGCCGCAACATTGCTACAGCTGGCAGTGGCACCCCCATGGCCAGTTGCACTGCTGTTGTGTGTGTGTGTGTGTGTGTGTGTGTGTGTGTGTGTGTGTGTGTGTGTGTGTGTGTGTGGTGTGTGTGTGTGTGTGGTGTGTGTGTGTGTGTGTGTGTGTGTGTGTGTGTGTGTGTGTGTGTGTGTGTGTGTGTGTGTGTGTGGTGTGTGTGTGTGTGTGTGTGTGTGTGTGGTGTGTGTGTGTGTGTGTGTGTGTGTGTGTGTGTGTGTGTGTGTGTGTGTGTGTGTGTGTGTGTGTGTGTGTGTGTGTGTGTGTGTGTGTGTGTGTGTGTGTGTGTGTGTGTGTGTGTGTGTGTGTGTGTGTGTGTGTGTCGACAGAGAGACTGCATGCGTGCACATGCATGCTGGCTAGCAGTCATCCGACAAGGATAGTCAAACAATGACGCTAGTACGGAAAACCAGGGTGATCCCTGCATCAAAGCTTTCGTTAGAGCGAGGTAATAAGGAAGGCGTTCACCTGGTTGGTGTTCTTGCGCTTACGACAGTCTACAGGGCTGTCCTCCGGTCCGGAGAGGGTGAGGTCGCGGCTGTGTGTGTGTGTGTGTGTGTGTGTGCGTGCGTGCGTGCGTGCGTGCGTGCGTGCGTGCGTGCGTGCGTCGACAGAGGGAGTACTTGGATACAAGCAAGCTCACTAAGGCTGTTCTACTAGATAGGCAAGCAACAGTGACGTAATCCCTGTGTGTGTGGGTTGGGGGGGGGAGAATGCCATAAGCGTCATCAGATTGACGTTCAGCATGATCATGAGTGCTGTCCTTGGGGCACTTTTGATTGGCAGGAAGGGGACGGGACAGGCGAGTGTGTGTAGGAAGGGGGCCATGCATGAGAGCACGAGACCGCGCAGCCTTGTTTCTCAGCTTTTATGCTGCATGTATCGTCTGCTTCCGGCAAGGCTAGAGCAGGCCCTTTGTCTGCATGCTGCCAGTCTGTTTATACGCTGCAAGGTGTAGCTGCAGTGATGCAGGTGTGTGCGCTTGTAGGCAGGGTGGTTGCGCATTGCAGCGTCACAATCTCACTGTTTTGCAGCAATTTTTTCTCTCATGAACACAGCAATGTGTTCATCCATAAGTTTGCTGAACCCCCTGCTTTGTACGATATGTCCTGGCAGCTTCCAGTTCCGAATGTTACTGGCAGTGATCTGCCTCCACACCTTGGAGCGTACAACATGTAGATTACATCTGCCGGGCATTTCACATCACAGTGCATTTTAATTTGTTGGTGACCTGCATGCCCGCCGCCTGCAGGAATGCAGTGGACGTGCTGTGTCTGGGCCGCCATCAGTGGCCTGCTATTTATGGCATGCTATTTATGTCGGGTACTGCTGGGACTGCTGGTCCCCGTGCTGGGTCGGTGCTTCTTTGGATGCATTTGCTGCAGCAGTATGCCTTTGCTGCCAGGATTGATGCTGCACAGCATCCTTCTCACCGCAGCCTCATGCCATGTGTTGTTTGAGCCTACCGTACTTGCCGGCTTGCTTCGGAAGCAGGCCATGTGCTTGATGTCACATGTGACAATCTGGTTTGGGCAGCAGCAGTGATGGCTGGCTGTGTCTCGACTGTGGTGTTCATGTGCACCCTACACTGCGGTAACTCTTGTCTGTTGCTATCACGCTCCCCTCAGCTGTGTCATGCTTCCAATATGCACAAATCATGGGATTTCACAAGGACCCTGCCAGGCGATCTCTACTGCAATCTACACAGTTGAAAGATCAAACACTGCCAGCAGACCCTGTGCATGAGCCTAATCAGCACAGTGCCATATATTAACAAGCAGCACGTCAGCGTCCCCTCATCATGACTTGCGCCACTGGCCTTGGCATGCCAAGCATCACATGCCAGCATGTGATGTAGCACACGCTACATGAGCCAGCTCTATTACAAGCCTTCGTCACTACAGCCGCTGCTGCTTCCAGCCGCCTCCAAGTATTGCTGCAACGGCGGCACACACTCCTCTGCATGCTTCTTTGCCCACTGATAACCTCTTTCTTCAGCACTTGGGCGCACCAGCAGCTTCCACCCCAGCAGTACTGCCAGCGCTGCTGTTGTTCCCAACAGCAGCAGCACATCCAGCATTGCTTGCTGGTACCACTTCTGCGTCACCTTCACTGGATGCAGGAAGGGCCCATCCTCCTTGACAGCAGCAGCATACTCAACCCAGTCGGCTGCTAGCTCCTTGTACGGCCGCTGTACTGCCTTGAGCCTCCTGCTCACCACCTGTGCTGCTGCTCGGAAGCTGCTGTCTGCTAGAAGCCGCCGCAGCGCCTGAACAGTGTGTGCCACCTTCCCTCGCTCCAGCTCCTCGGTCGAGACAAACAGAGCACGCCCTTGGTCGTACGCGAACCGAATCAGCTCTGCTTGGCCTGGGATGAAGGGCAATCCCAGCACGGGCACACCGTGGTATGCTGCTTCCCCCATACTGAGGTATCCGCCTTGTGTCACAAACACCCGTACGCTGGGGTGGCCCAACAAGTCGTTCTGCTGCAACCAGTCACTCATCCAGACGTTCTCCAGCTGTCTGACATTGGTAGCTGTTGCTAGCGCTGCTTGGTGGTCCTTCGACAGCTTCCAGACAAAACGGACAGGCTGTAATGCTGCCATAGCTTTGACCAGGGCTTTGCTAGCTGCCAGCGGTGCTTTGCAAGTGGAGGCAGCCCCGGGACGCTGAGGCTCACCGGCCGCAGCTTGCATGATGTCACCAGCACAGAGGCTGGATCGCAGGTGGGCAAGCATCCAGCGGGTGGCGAAGCAGCTGGGGGTGCTGCAGCATTCAGCAACTGACTGATGGCGTTGTCACTTGCTGTTCAGAGGCCAGAGGTGCGCCTGCACATCAATCGAGGCAGGACCACCCACTTGCTGGAGGCGTGCCTCAACAGTGACGGCACACGCAGCTACAGGATCGACAGCAGAAACAAGACTGCCACACAAGTCAAGGTTGGTGCAACAAACTTTCACAGGATCTCAGCCGTTTCCACTCGGCTGTCAACAAGCTGCTGTTTGACATGCACTCAGTGCTTTCAGTGCCTGAAGCACGCCTGCTTGGCTCACCCAAGTACCACCACAATTGCGCCCACAAGTGTGCCACAGTGGCAGCATCTCCATGTCCAGCAGTGTATTGTGAGGCTGGGGTCGGTACTGCCACATCAATAGCATCAACCGACCAGCAGCTGTACTTCACCATCACTCGGCACCCTGCACATGCACGGCAGGACTTCCTGAAGGCACGCGGCATCGTGGTAGACAGCACCACAGTCATCCAGCAGGCAGCCGTCACTGGACTGTCCGACAGCAACAGTGAGTTCACTGAACCAGCCCGTGACACAGCTTATGCTGGCTCTCCTTGCTGGTGTCATCATGATCGTCCCTATCAGCGGCTGTGCTGCGGTGGGCCCTGCACAGCCCCATCAGCAAGAGCGTCACCGTCTCATTCATGCAAGTGCGACTGTCATTGCATCCCTGCTTACAGGTCCATCAAGTGAGATCCTGACAAAGCTCACAAGTCCCACCCCTAACGTAGCAGTCACAAAGTAGGGATGGTGCAATGGTCTCTGACATGCTGTTGGCAACACCTCTTTGCACCGCTGACCCTGTGCATGCTGCGCTGTGCCTGCTCCAGATGCTCAAGCCCTGGCGCAGTTGGTGGCAGGAGCAAGCGGGCTCAGCAGGTAGGGAACCTTTGCATGCTGGTGACATGTGCAGGGCAACATGACCAGTATCATTGCACAGCTGACCAACCAACTGGATGTGTGTACATGTCCGGGGTGCACAAATAGTGTCACATCAAAGCCTGTCCTTCTACAGAACTGTGCTTGATACTTGTGCATGGTGTTGGTTACGTGGCTTGCGCTTTGTTACCATTGCACAACCGTTGTGTTGATTGTGACTATGCATGCAGCTGGAACCAGGAGACAGCAGCAGCACGGCAGGAGATCACCCGCACCCACAAGGCCCTGAAAGACATCCAGTCAAACATAAGCAAGGTGCAGTCAAGTGTGGCAGCTGAGAACGCTGCCTTCAAAGCAGCAGCTGAGGCAGCACAGCTGGAGCAGCAGCTAGAGCAGCAAGTGCAGGAGCTGATGTGTGGCCTGCAGCGGCGGCAGCAGCAGCTGGGGCAGCAGCTGCAAGAGCGGCAACAAGAGGAGCAGCAACAGGAGGTAAGGCATGCGTGGTATCCAGGTTTTTGCATGATTTGTCCTTGCACCTTGTAGTGGGCAAGTCACAATGGGAACACCACGGCCGTCCAACTGTCTGCAGCAGTGCTGACACATGCACAGTTGCCCAGTATGCGAGGAGACCATGTGACCCTCTCTAGAGCCCCGAGATGCAAGCCGGTCGGTACGCTGCAATTCAATCTGTGTGGCTGCCCCATTGGGGCAAAGCGCAGCAAGGGCACTGTCAAAAGCTGTGTGTGCTCAATGCTGCAGGGTGCCCTCACTACTTGTGGTGACAAGCTGCAGCAGCTAGCATCACGGCACCGTGCCCTTGCCACACAGCAAGCTGAGGTGCTTGCACAGCTTGACACGTGCGCTGAACATACCACTGGCAGCAGCCCCAGCAGCAGCAGCCTTGTGCAGCGCATTGCTGCTGCAGAAGCAGATGCTAGCAGCATCCAAGCTGCTGTTGCTGCTCGCGCTGACTGGGCCACAGAGCTAGAGCAGAAGCAGCAGCTGCTGCAGCAGCAGGAAGGCCGGTGTCAGCAGCTGCAGCAGAGGCTTTCAACCCAGCAGCAGGAGACAGCGCGTCTCACTGCCAACCTAGGGGCCGCCAAGTCCAGCACAGACGCAGCAGCTGCGCTGCAGCAGCAGGCAGAGCAAGCCCAGGTGCATGCCAGCACAGCTGCTGCAGAAGTGCACCAGCAGCAGGAGGAGATCTCAGCAAGGCAGCAGGATGTGCAACTGACTCATGGCATGGTACAGCATCTGCAGCAGCAGTTGCAGGATGCAGCCACTGCCGCAGCTGGCACCCAACCACCTCACCAGCACAACCCCGAAGCACCTGCCAACCCCCCAGCACACCCCACCACACCAGCAGAGGCCGATTGTGCTGCAGCGTCAGCAGCCGCGGACGCAGCAGCTGCGCAAAGTGCTGCTCAGGCACACATGCAGCAGCTGCAGGAGCTGCAGCAGCAGCAGGTCCGCCTGCAGATGCAGATGCAAGCAGCAGAGCGTCCACTCACCCCTCCCGCCACCGGCAATTTGCTTGCACAGCTGGGCAGCCGATGCAGGACAGTGCCACTGCACGCCTGCTTCAGGCTCAAAAGTGCTGCTGCACTGGGGTTGACCCCACAGCAGCTGGAGCAGCTGCTGACCCCTCTGTCTGTCATAGCAGGGCCTGCAGTGCTGCAGACACTTGTGGCACCCACAGTGCAGGAGGCCAACACACTGCTTGCAGCTGCTGCAAGAGGGGCAGGGGGCAGCAGGGGTGCTGGCGGCGGCGGACGCATGAAGATCTGGCCACTATAATCTGTCAGTGCAGGACATGCAGCATCAGCAGCGGGCAGCGCAGCGGCAGCTGGGGGAGCAGGCAGTAAGGCTGCCGCTGGATCTATTGGAGTCTGATGCTGTGCACAGGCCTGCGCTGCTGAGGGCGTTTGGGAGCCTGGTCATTGCTGCTGATGATGTCACTGCTGCTGCCCTGATCAAGCAGTTTGGGCTGCCTTCAGTGACAGTGCAGGTGGGTTGATGTGGGAGCTTGCTGTGCCATTGCTGTGTGCTACATCAACATGACACCCAGCTTGTGCTCTGAGGGTGTCAACGGCTCCTGTCATGGTGTGTGCTCCCATGACATGTGACAGCTTTGCATAAGTACACAAACAGCACACCTGCTGATGCTTGTGAGCCTTGAAGCGCAAAAATGGTGCCATCAGACGCTTGCTGCCAACTACAAGCTGGTGCTTGCTGGCATGCTGACCAGGCGCCTTGCTGTTTGTGCATGCAGGGTACAGTGAGCCGCAAGGGTTCCATGTCAGGCGGGTGGGCAGGCTCCTCTGGCAGCTATGCTAGGACCTACTGGGCCAACAAGCACCGCCGGGATGAGTCAGCACAGCAGCTGTCAGTATGCTTGCAGCACCTGAGGGCTGCTGAAGCGACGGCGCAGCAACTGCAGCAGCAGCGCATGGCAGCAGAGGTGCAGCTGGCAGGCGCACAGCACCAACAGCAGCTGCTGCACGAGCTGCATGCAGCGCAGGCACAGGCGACGGCAGCTGCTGCTGCGTCGCAGCAGGAGCAGCAGCTGCTGCAGGAGTTGGAGGAGAGGAGTGCTAGCCTGCAGCAGCGGCTGCTGCAGTATCAGGCAGCGCTTGGGCCGCACCTTGCAGGCAGCAGCACAGGACTTGGTGTTGCTGGCAGGCGGGGGTCTCAGGGTGGCGCTGCAGGCAGGGCAGCTTCTTCTGTGCTGCTGCAGCAGTTGCGGCAGGAGGCGCATGAGGCTGCTGCTGCTGTGAAGGCAGCAGAGCAGCAGCTGGAGGAAGCACAGCAGCAGGTGGGCTGAGTCAGGATGCAGCAGGCAGCGCCTTTGACCCCTTCTCTGCAGGTTTGCACTGTTGCTGCCAGTGCCCCACATGGTGCTGCATACCTGCACATATCTGACATCTTCCATGCAGTTGAAAAGCCGTAGGGCTGCTGCGCTGGCCTTGCATGGGCACATGCATGCAGCAGTCACCAGCTCACTGCACCACACATGTCAAATGTGGATCCGTCTGCAGTCATTGAGGCTGGCGCATCCATGCCTTTGACCAGCTTTATCCCCTACTGGGGTCCCTGTGACATGTGGACCATTTGACTGCTGTTCCTGCTCTGCTGCTGAATGCAGGCTGAGGAGCTGTCAGCATGCATAGAAGCCCTGGAGGTGCGGCTGACTGGCACCATGGACCCCCAGCAGCAGCAGGAGGCCTTGCAGTCCTGCCTTCAGGCCCTGCACCAACTCAAACAGCAGCAGGAGGCAGAAGCAGCAGCCGCGCACACGCTGCAACAGCAGTTGCACAGGCTGCAGCAGGAGGCAGGTCAGCTTGAGGAGCAGGTGCGGGCAGCAGAGCAGCAGCTGAAGGCAGCACAGAAACAGCTGGCGCAGGCAGCAATGTCAACTAAGGCTGCAGCGCCAGTCCTACAAAAGGCGAAGCAGGAGTGCAAGCAGCTTGTGCAGGAATTCAGCAGGACAGATGCAGTGCATACCTTCAGTGACAACCCAGAGATTGCTGGTGCAGCGCCAGGTGGTAGGCAGGGCGGCAGCCCTGCACCAGCAGCAGGAGCTGCAGCAGGAGCAACTGCAGTGCTGACAAGTGCGCAGCTACAGCAGCTGACCAGGAGCGCCCGGCAGGTGCAGAGGAAGCTGCTGGATCTAGATGTGCCTGAACTGCTGCCTGGTCAGAAGGTGGGTGCAGCGCTGCATTGCTGGGACATGCTGTGGTGTGAGCTGGTTCTTGATGCTGAGGGAACATGCAAGCTTCGCTTTAGTAGTTTGGAGGCATGAGCAGCAGTGTTGTTGCAACACAATGCAACTCAAAGGGTGCGCATGTGCTGCTTGTCTACATGTGCAGATTTCATGAATTCTCATCATAGCTGCGCCCAGCGTGAGGGTGTGTGAAGCTGGTATGGTGCTGCTGTGGGGATCTGCTGAGCCAGCGACAGCCAATCGTGCTCTTCTTTCTCTCAAACTGTACTGCCATCCTAGGACCTGCGCTGCAACTGTGCTGCACCTGCAGGACGCACTGGCTGCCAGGCTGGGGCAGGTGGCAGAGTTCAACAAGCAGTCTGATGCACTCAAGGCGGCAGCAGCTGCACTGGAGGGCGCAGTTTCAGGAGCTGCAGAGCAGGTGCGGCTGTCCTATGGGAGGGTGTGTGCGAGGGGTGCAACACTCCCTTAGGCTATGCCTGAAACGGCTGTGCATTCAGCTTTCACCCGTTGTGCAGTGCTCAGCACAGCCAGCAAAAGCATTGCTCTTTGAGACCAGCAGCTGTTATCTTGTTGAACACCTTTTTCAGGTGTGGAGTTTTCACAGATTGCATGCTGACAGGCTCTCCTCCAATAGACAGCATTCAAGGAAGGGGTTGAGCAAGCCACTGCATGTGCTACTGTTCCATGCAGGTGTATGCTGCAAACGACATTGTCTATGAGGATGTGGCAGCCGGCTTCCGTCAACTCTGCAGCAGCCTGCTGCCTTCCCTGGAGCTGCAGCTGGTCAGGACAGGCAGCCAGGCACATGAGGGCCTGCAGTTCAGGTGGGTGGGTTGTCAACTTGTGGGTTGCCAGGGCAGTTGCCAGGGCAGAGCGCGTATCCAAGTACTCCTCTGTCGACACACAGCAATGGCATCCTTGTCGCCTAGGTCGTGGGCCCCTGACACAAGCGGTTGAGCATGATGCTGATGTCAGTCCCTGAGATGCATGCCTGTTCCCATCTACGCAAGGTTACAGCAACACAACAGACACTGCCTGATTGCCGTACATGCTGCTGTGTGTTTATCTGCCACCCGGTTCCGTCGGCTGCAGGACAAGGCAGTACCCACACCATCAGACCCAACAGCAGCAGCAGAGGACTCCTGCTGGCACATCAACCTAGGCCAGCTGTCGGGTGGTCAGCGCACGCTGGTGTCGCTGGCAATGCTGCTAGCAGTGGCGCGCACAGGCGGTGCATGTGGGCTGCTGCTGCTGGATGAAGTGGATGCAGCACTAGACGAGGTGCATTCTGGGGCTGGGTTTTGCAAAGTTCCAAGTTTGGATCTCGGATGATTGAGTGTTGGGGCTGTGTTTTGCTAGCCGGCTACCACCCATCGGACTGCCGTACAGGGTTTTATCTGTCTTGATGGAACCGCTGTATGTGACATCAGCCAGCTTCAACTGTTTGAGTATTGTGGTTAGAGGGGTGTCATGTATGTTGTATGTTTGCGCAGGTGAACCAGGCGCGTGCGTCTGCACTGCTGCACCAACTGGCGCATGACAGGGGCTCCGCATGCCAGATCATGTGTGTCACCCACAACTATGGCTTCCAAGAGAGCTGCGATGGTTTTGTGCGGGTGACCAAGTCTGCAGCAGGACACAGCGTGCCAGCCGACCAAGGTGCCAGCACTAGTGCAGCGGGCGCGGGAAGGGTCGAGCAGAAGAAAGGCAGCAGAAACGTTGCCAAGCAGAGTGCAGGCCAGCGCACCGCAGGGAAGGGAGGAGGGGAACAAGGTGATGCTGCTGAGGGGCCCGCAAGCAGGAAGGGTGGAGGCGGGAGGGCCAAGCGCGTCCGCTTTGCTGCCAGCACTTGAAGTTCTGGACAATGTAAGACTGTGTGGTCGTCATGAACCACATACCGCTTCTTAGGAGAATTCTTTTTGCATGCAATCATTTTCGCAGCCATGCAGATTCACATACTTTCCTGCCACTCTCGCCAGAACAGCTTTTTTAAACAACCAATCAAGTGGGCACTGGCTCGCTCGTGGGCTCGGCGGGGATCACCATCTCGTGAATTATCTCGATTCCGAACCTGAAATCTAACTCTGCATTCTTGTAAAGATTCCCCTCCCCCTACTCACGGATAATAGGGTCAGTAATTGGCATTTCATGTAATGCATTGGAAAATAAGTTGGCTCACTGGTTGGAGGCCAGCCACACTATCTCAACTGCGAGCAAAGCAGTGTTGTGAGCTGCCAACATGGTTTGGTAGCAAAAGCATATTTATACCTAGAGGTCACAGTGCAGGCTTGCGATCATTCCATGATTTGGTGCCTTCGTCACGCAAAAGTTCCCTGGATCATGAGGCGATGCCTTGGTCACTTGACACAAACACAAACACACTCCAATAGCACCATGTGCCCAGCCGCACCCCATAAGGAATGGCATGCCAACCAGCAAACACACATTGTGCCGAGTAGGACTGCACTTGGCACACAGCAACACATTGTGCCCAGGCGCATTCCAGTCAACGGGACATTGCACTTAGCAACACGCTATAGCACATGTCAGCAAGACAAACTGCACTTGCTATGCCAAGCAGTGACCAGAAGACGTCAGCACCACCCTGTGCCAAGCAGCCTTGCACAATGAATGAATCCAACCATCATTCTGCCGGCACCTTCCAGTGAAGCGCCGTGCTATGCTGTGCTGTGCAAGGATGTGCTGGGCCTGACGAGCCTGCACGACAGGACCAGACGTGCCCACACCCGAAACATTTGCCATTGTGGAGGTCATGCACTACATGTCTGCTTCATCCACGCTGTCATCCTCTGCTCCCTCTGACATCTGCAGGCGCCGTGCACCACACAAATCTAAGCTATTCAAGAACTGCTGCATCAGCTGCTTATCACAATTTGGTGAGCCCCACGCTGTGTCGGGCAAAACAACACTGCCTTTGGAAACCCATCCTTGGACCTCTGCATCTGGATTGCAAGGGCAGCATGGAAGCCACACAGGCGGCGCGATGGGCGAGCCAAGCGTGGCAGCTTGAGCTTGCCACCATGGATGTCTTGCCATCGTATGCTCTTGCCAGCGTTGCCAGAGATGTACTGCTGCCTTGGGTCATCCAGAAAAGGAGGGTACAGAACATGGACCTACAGCAGCAAATATGCATTGACAGTGGTGTTCCTTAGATCAGCCCTTGCTGTCAGAAACACCTTGGTCATCCAGGTGTTGCTATAGTGTGGGCTGCATGGAAGCTGGCATGGGATACCAGGAGGGGCATTCATCTTGCAACTCGACACATCGAGTGATCTACCTGGTGCACGGCTGCTAGGTAGTGCTGCAAGTACTTGACTGTTTTAGGCTCTGCATGCAGGCAACTGCTCAGCACACATGGGCACTAAGTGACTAACTTCATCACCAGGGCTACTGCCACTCAACCACCTTGTAATCATCAGGACCCTCTGGTAGCACAATCCACTGCCACTTGTCAAAGGCCCTCTCAAGCTGTGACTGCATGATGATGACGTTGGAGGGATCATGGAGTGTGATGCCAACCTTGGCCTGCATAAAGCAGAGATAGGGCAGTCACACATTTTCACACTGAAGTGGTTTGGGCTATCTATGGATTGACTAATAATATACTAATCAACGGCTTAATCACTGCATCATGCCCCCTCTCCCTGAGGCAACGTCCACGCTTGCCAAAATACGCCAACAGCACTGTGAAGCATTGTGCCAAAATCCAGGATGGGATTGAAATAAGACCATCATAAATACCATTGAAAGAAAACCATGCTACACCCGCTGCTGAGACTTAACGGCGGAAACGCTTGCGACGCCTTAAGCTGCGGGGAGCGACAGCCGGCTGGTTGACTGCATGATGAGAAGCCTCAAACTCAGCCACTAAATCATCGTCAATGTGTGCCAAAGGCTCCCAGGTGTCATCCTCGGGGCCATATCCAACCAGCGAACCAGATACTCCACGCGCTGACCGCGACCATAGCGCCTTGTGCGCTTGTCCAGTAACCTGTCCACTTTGAAACGATTCTCGTCCTCATTGACTGGAGGTGGATGGGTAAGAGCAGGCTGATGTGCCGGGAACACCTCATCCTCACGCCATGGTTGCAACATACTGACATGAAAGACAGGATGGATCTTGAGGGCCTCAGGCAGCTTCAGCTTGTAAGCCACAGGATTAACCACACGCTCCACCACCAAAGGGCCAATCCAGCGTGCAGTGAGCTTGCGGCATTGTAGAAGGAAGGGACAAATTAGCTGTCGAGAGACGCACTTGTCACCAACCGAGAAGGTGATATCACGCCTGCGCACATTCGCTTGCTGAGTCATGCGCACCGTGCTTCTTCAAGCTTTGAACGGGCATGCTGCAGGGTGTTAGCCATATCATCCACTGTAGACTGAGCAGCAGGCACCAATACCTGAGTAACAGCTGCATCCACAGGTGAAGTCGGCTCCTGACCAAAAGCCAGTTGGAATGGAGAGTACCTGTGGAGGGGTGATGGAACTGTTGACTGCAAATTCAGCCAAGTCCAGGTACTCATCCCAAGCATCCTAACGAGGGGAAATGAAGTGGCGCAAATACTCCTCCAGTGTACGGTTAGCACGCTCACTCTGACCATCAGTCTGAGGGTGAAA